>CAJQZJ010033689.1:995966-1040245 GCA_907164525.1 Lophiomys imhausi | reverse complement strand
ATTTAATTCTGGCTTCTTATAGTCCTGTTTATCTTCAGTGCAGTATACATAAACACTTTTTTTTTTTTTTTTTTTTTTTTTTGCCTCACCCCAGCTTTTATCCAAGTGTTTTCAAAAAGGCTGTCTTTTCAATCTTGGCCGAATCTCCAGCTTCAGGCACAGACAGAAGTTCCAAGAATCTTTTCAGAAACCCTGTTTAGAACCTATTCCTAGCTTAATTTTGTGGACCAAGACATTTGGGTTGTTCTGATACACTGGGGATAAGCCTTTGAGGATTTTTATCTGAGTCAAACCCAAACTCCAGCACTAACTAAAATACCACAACATTGTTAACTCTTTAACTATGGTGAATGCTGGTGCAGTTGAGCTAAATCCATGTGTGAAAACAGCCTCTCATCTGTGTTCCTGCTGTTTGCCTGTGTTTCCGTTTCAGCTCTCCTCTGCTTTGCAAAGGATAGATGTGTTGCTTCACAAGCATCTCTGGAATTGCATAAAGAAAGCAAAATCATTACAGCCAAAGAGCACAGATGTGGTGATAGAAGTTTCTGAGGCTTTCTGCTTTGTACATTTTGCCCTCTGATGGCTAAGGTTGGTGAAAAAAATATCTGCTTTATATTATCTTACATGTTTTAGAGAAAAGAATAACATTTACAAACACACACACACATGTGTGCACACACAAATGCACATGTGTGTAGGTAAATGTGTATGTTTTAACTGGCAAATACATTAAATGTTGGCTTTCAAGTTTTAAGTCTCCTATGTAGGAAGCAGTACTGCCAAGATGCCTGTAAAATCTGTGTGTGTTTGTGCCACCAAGCATATACATAAATGGATGCTTGGAACTTCCAATCCATAAAAATATCCCCTAAATTCTTTGAAATCCCATCAAAGGAAATCAGTGAGTACACATGCTCTCTGTCCCTCATCTATGCATGGGTATCCACTCTTTGATCTTGTGCCTTCCATCCTTCTAAGAAGACCAGGCTGCACACTGCATACCTGTGTCGGTGTGTCTGCTCTTCCCTTATTACGATTTCTCTCAGAGTTCTGGAGTCTCCCATGAAGTCAAATCAAAAGTGACAAGTGAAAACCAAGGGGCTTCTAAGTACAAATTGTATGTGATCTTCTTGCCATAACAGAATAGTGTCATTGTCCTATAAAATTAGAACATGTATACTTCTCCACTCCAGAGAATTAGCAATATGGATTCTAGTCAGTAGCTAATGGGAATTCAGAAGGTTTTGGAAACATTTCCCAGAAGTAAGGGAAGCACAGAGCATCTAGATCTCCATATAAATACTTACATTAAATCATAAACTTCTCATTTATTAAATTGAACAATTATTTACTGGGCATCTATCCTAAATGCTGGGCATAAGACATTAAAGAGAAGTAAAATTTCTTTTTCTCATGGCGCTCACATGCTGCCTGGGAAGACATTTAGAGACAAATGGCTAGGCAGAATATAGATGAGGTCACAGAGATAAGCTTTGCAGAGAGAATAAGGTGAACACAGCTGGTCAGGGAGTGGAGAGCTTGGGTGATGGGTGGAATCCAAATATTGTGATCATGGAAGATTTTATTACATCAAAGACATTTTAGAGGAAATACTGAGAAGTATGTGCAGGCTTGATTTCATGGGAAGAGGACACTAGACAAAGGAAAGAGGAAAGACAAAGGCTCAGGAATGAGACTTCCATTATACACTGAAGCCTAAGCAAGCCAGAGAGGCCCAACTGGAGAAAGAAAGGGGTTTGCTAGACATGAGAGTCAGAGATTTAAGGGAGGAGGTAGGAAGTTCCAGTAGGAACTGTAGGCCAATGCAGGGTAGAGGTATCAGCCTGTTGTCTTTTATTTTGATTGAAATGATGAAGACTTATCAGGCTTCTTAAGGCTGCTACACTGTGATTTGAATGTGAAATATCTCCCACAGGCTCATGTTTGAGTTTCCTATGCCTAGCTTGTGGTGCTATTTAGAATGCTGTGGAACATTTGAAAGGTAAAGCCTGGCTTGTAGAACCAAGCTCTGGAGGTTATGAACTCCTTCGTTGCCAATAACTCTCTTGACTCATGGTTTGCATCCTTTGAAGTAGAAACCCTGCAATGTGCTCCCACTACCAGGAAATCCTCTGGAGCTCTGAACCAAAATCAACTTTTCCTACCTTTTATTCCTTCTGTAATATAACTTGGGTGCTGAGATGATGAGGAAACTAATTCCCACAACAAATTTCCACAAATAATTTTGAAACAATAGTTATTTCTGATATGTAGGGTAAAAAATTGTACACATGATAAAAAATAAAGGTCATATACAGTGTAGGGTTCCTATAGTCCCACCTACTTATAAGGTCAAGGAGGAAACTCCCTTGAACTCAGGAATGTAACGCCAACCTGGGCAGCGTAGAGTAAGATCCTATCTCAAAAAGGAAAAGAAAATAAATAAAACAATAGTAACACAAAAAAAGAAAGAATAAATAAATGAATCAGTCCATCGATCAATCAGAAGACAAAATAAGTACTATTGAATGTACAAGTGTTATGTGTTCTGGATGCACTTCCATGCATCAGAGCCTTGCTACACTCTGTATCTATCATTCGCATTTGCAAGTAGACTGAAGAATTGTTTCCAATGAAATAGAAGTTTGAAGATGAACAGATGCCAGAGCTGGACAAACTAACCAATACTTACAAAGTTTGTAAAGATTATAAACCTTTAGGATAACACTTTAAAGCAATGGGTGTTCACTTGCTTTTTACTGATGTAAAGCAAGGTTTCAGTTTGCCTTGGAGTTGCTGTTTCTACAGGTGAAGTTAACAGACTTACGTCTGGAAGGACATCAAGTGTTCCATACACACACTTGTCTGTTCAGTTCAGAGTTCAGAAAAGTACCTTCCTGCAGACATCACTAGGATCTCTTTAAGAATGATTTGCAGGAGCTAATTTTTTTTTCAAGAGGTTTCTTTTCTTTGCTATATTCATCCCACAGTAGCACTGAAGTGCAAAGGACTCATTAATGAAGATGGGCCTGTATTGTGAAACAATGCTAGTGTCTTCAGAACTTATGGTATTTTGCAAATGCAAACAGAATACAGTGTTGTACTATTATCCCTTTGCCATGAAACAAAGGAGTGTCCTGGTGGAAGAGGTAAGAATTAAACTCAAAATCCCAGTGTCTAGTCACTTTTACTAAGGACTCCATTCTTGAAGTACCATCCATTTTTCTGTTTCTCCACATACTGTAAGGAATTCATACTACCTCCCAGCCAGCTCCTTTTAGATTCTCTTACATCTTTCAAGTCCTCCTCAATGTGAACATCTTTGGGCACTGAACCTGAACATCTTCCAGAGGCATATTGATCTATGTATGTCAACATGTTGTTTGTGCTGCTGGCCTGTCTGTTGCAGTTACTCTAATGAGTCTATTGCTCTCCTCAGTTCTGTGTATGGTAGTGTGCCTATGTTATATGCTGAACACACCAGATCTGAGAGGGAGGGATCTGAGAAACAATTCAGTGTGAGCAATTGCTAAAGAATTTTTTCAGCCCCTGAAAGTAGTTTCCAGGAATAAGAACAGCTATGAATTAGAAGCAATCTAAGGGTCTAAGGACATAAAAGAATATACATCCTGTTTTTGTCTGGAAAAGGGAAGATGGTAAAGAAGAGTTGGTATTTCTTAAAGTAAAACTTGTGGATTGCTAAGAACTGCCAGTGGCAAAACAGCCAACAAGACTATACATGATGATGGTGGATGACTGGGTGAATATGGGTTTCCCCAGGAACTAATAAACTCCATGAAAGTAAAACAGCAGAAGGAGCCAGGGTTTGGGCAGAGTAAACATCAAACCACAGTGTTGATCTGAAGGAATTCCAAGCAAATATTGCTCTATACTGAACAGAAAGGGACACGTTTAAGAACCCAAAGTACTTAATCATTCATTACCTATAGCCTTCCTCCTACAGTCACCAGAACATAGATCCATGTACCATCTATGTGCTTGGTTCCCACAGATATGAGAAGTTAAGTATCACATCTCCTGGAGCTGTAGCTTCAGATAGTTGTGAGCTACCAGGTGGTGCTAGGAATCAAACCTGGGTCCTCTACAAAAACAGTAAGTGTTCTTAACTATTGACCCATCTCTCTAGCCCCTAAACCATTCTTTCTGTCTCCATTATCACAGTGTGTTGGGATGGTAGCAAGGAGAATCATTATCAAAAGGTAATTTGAAGGAATCTTAATGTATTCAGTCATTGTGTTAATCAGCCTAGTTTTTAAACATTTTATGCTTCAGGTGCCCTTTCTGGAGGTTTTACTTGTCATTGTGTTTGTGAGAAAATGACAGTTATTAATTAGTTTTAAGTTGAACCAGTCCTTATTATAATTCAAATACATTTCCCACTTCTGGGTCCCATATCTCTGTAATCATTTATCTTATAGTGAATTTTACTGTAAGCATAATATTTACAAGAAGCAATTTGTCATCCCTGGGTTAAGTATAGAAACTTCAATAATTTCTGGATAAATATGTCAAAATAACTAAGACTCAGGGAATAAAAGAGAATGGGGAACCTCTAATGTGGCATCTTGGATTAGAACTGGGAGGTGTGCTAGCTAGTTTGCCTCTGTTATCATTGCTATCTTTATAAATACGATTTTCCAATTATTAACCATCATTAGTATTAATGGCATTTATGCTGGTAATCCATCTCACTAAGGATTTTAAAGTGCTGTAACTTTCCAATACTTAATGACTCCAGGACTCCTGCAGTAATATTAGCCCACCCTGAATTACTACACCCTAAGTCTCCAAACACAATTAATTTTAATTCAGATATGAATAGGCCATAGAGCACTTTGAGTAGAGAATGGAGCTGAAGACTTTGCAAGCAACTCCAAAATACTTAAGTTCATAAAGACTGAAACCCAAGAGCTAATTGGCCCTAGCTCCTATTTTTTTCTCCCTGGAGAGAGCATTCCTTGTCATTTCCACTTACTTACATGCAGGCTGGGCTGGGGAGTTTATGAACACACACACACACACACACACACACCCCGCCAGGCATGCAGGGACAAATGAGGGAGAAGATGCAAGTGAGCAGGAACAGTTACAGTCTCCTCTCTTTGTCCCATTCCTTATTTCCTCCTCAGCATCCCTGTCCACCTTCATGATGCTCTGAGCAGATGTCATTTGTGTCCATTCCTGGTGACTTTCCTGCTGGCCTAACCTTGGAGCTGTGCTCACTTACTCAGAAACACAACTGATGCTTTCTGTTTCTTCTCAAGGCAGGGCTTCCTGTGCCGGCAAGGAGGACTCTCAACAGCACCCTGTCTGTAGAGCCCTTCAAATTCACCCAAGCAATGCTTAGACTTCTCCACCCTTTCCCTTTGTGTGTTTTTCTAATATTAGAATCTATTTCTTCACATGATAAATACATGAGAGTAAGACCAGACAACACCATGTATTTTCACATATGCAGCTTAGGTTTGTCTAACCAAATACTCCTTATTTTTGTTGAATGGATGAAGGAAAGAACGAACAAATAATAAATCTTGCTTGCCTTGTGTGGATCAGGGCCCAACGTTCCTACAGACTCTCTGGTGGCAGACTGAAGGTTCGCCTGCATCCTGTCAGATAGCTTGGTCTGTATAGTGCACATGTAGTTTGGAGGATATGTTCTGAAGTTTCATCTACATCCAACCCAAAGTGTTCTTCAATTTATTCATATACAAATGAAAATTAGTTTTGCTTGGAGGCTTTGGATGCAGTGAACCAGTGTGGGAATACCGGCTGGAGCCCTTTTACCTTTTGCACAAATGCCCAAGTTCCATCCCTTTGACAAAGAAACCATCTTCTTTCTACAACTGATGGGTATCTTACTAACACTTCCCAGAAGCAGGTGCTTAAACTTAATGGAAACAGATTTCTAGAAACTATGATAAGAATCTACTGATTAAATGTTTACCAGATACCTTGCTGTTATTCTTTATACCCACCATACAATAAAGAGCATGTTATTACCCTATTTTGCAATTTGGCAAGTTCCAGGCCAGTGAAATACACAATCACAAAGAACAAGGTGGATGTTGCCTGAGGAATGGTACTTGAGATTTTCTTCTGATTTCCACATACACTTACACACGTGTACAAGTGCACCAGCACATATATCTGCACCCACATAAACATGTGCACCCACACACATATGTGCACAATCACACTTGTGCACACACAACATGCATATACATAAAAATGCACATATCCATACATAAGAAATGTAGCAATATTACCCTGACATTGCAGTTCCATTGCCACACAGTACTGCACACACCAATCAAGTTTCCTCTTCACCTGACTTGAAGTCTGCCTTCTTAGAATGCTGATCTTCACCTACTTGCTAGAAAAACTCTCTCTGATAGAATAAGTGAAACTACTGTGAATTCACGTATCACTCAAGTGTAAATGTGTTAATGTGCAAACTCTGCCAGTAGTGTGTGCAGTAGAAAAGAGAATAGGAAGCCAGTAAAACACAGAAATCAGCCCCTAATGGTGGCATTTGGGGAAATAGGAGGGGACAGATGGGGAGATATTTCTGGACCAGGGAGCTTCTGGGTGCCCTTCACGTTGTACCACACCAGCCATTTCCTATTCCTGTGCAGAAGGTTGGCTCTGCTGCCACAACACACTCTCTAGCACTCCTGAGAGCTGTGCTTCTATTTCTGTCTGTTATAAAAAGGTAGAGACTTCATTCCTTCTGGTTGTCAGGGACCAGGAATGAGTCTCCTTCATATAATAGAAAAAAAAAAAACAGGACAAAGAAACCACCTTCTTTCTACACATGATGGGCACCATACTAACACTTTCCACTGGCAAATGTTTCAACTCAATGAAAAGAGATTTCTAGTACTTATAGCAAGAGATTCTGCTGGTTAGACGTTTGTCAGGTACCTCTTCTTTATTACTTATGCCGGTCATATAATAGAGAGCATTTTGTTGCCCTTATTTTTACAAACATTGAGCAATGTGCCCATGGTCACAGTGCTGGTAATTTTCAGTTAGTAGTGATGACCAGAAAGTTACAACTCAAATCCTAAACATCTTCAGGAAGATATCCCCAATACAAGGAAGAAACATCTAATTATGGTTTTATGAAAATGCACAACGATTCCAACTACTATGGGCCTTTCCATGCTATGCATGGCTTAACACCTACATTTTCTTTACTTTGTTTCCTTTTATTTCATAAAGTATGGAAGAAATAATTCCTGACTCCAAATTTTACAGGATTGACTAGTGTAGAAAATATGAAAGGTTGCCGGTAATTTCAATGTATCCAATAATTGCAATACTTCTGAAAAAAAGTGTAAAATATCTAAACTAGATAAAGGATACTTTCTGGCTATATGGAAAAGTGTTTTAAAGGAAATTATACACTCCCTGATTTGAACTTGCAGGTTGAAGAGGGTATAATACCCCAATAATGTTACAAGTCAGACTTGTATGCAAGTTGTGCTCACATTGATATTAGGAAGAAAGAAAGGGGGGAGGGAGGGAGGGAGGGAGGGAAAGAAAGAAAGAAAGAAAGAAAGAAAGAAAGAAAGAAAGAAAGAAAGAAAGAAAGGAGAGAGAACCAGTGAAATCAGACATCCCTTCCCATAGCAATCAGACTACAGAATGTCACAGATAGAAAATGACTATTGTCTTCACCCGTTACTTCCAAGCAATTGTCTCCTAAACACTGTTACTGCCACTGAGTCTGCCCACTTTAGAAATCCCTAATCTTCTCTACAATCTGATGGAAATGTGTTAGCATTTTCTTTACGATTATTTTAAAGGAGCACATCTGCCCACAGAGTCAGTTTCCCTGAAGTGTAATGTGTCCAAATTCTTTATTTTTCCTGACGAGAGACACAGCAACATAGGCAGGGCAGATGCCCTGAGATCTCTCCTGCACTCTGTAAATGCCTCTCGTGTTTATACTGAGTGTTTAGCATTGAAGCATTCTTTTTTTTTCCATAGTTTGTTTTAATAATTTATTTTTTATTTCTTCAAGTTACATCTCAGTCACAATCCCCTCCCTACTCCCCACTCCAGTCCCACCCTTCCACCCTCTTCCCCCTCAACCCCCATCCTCTACCTTTTTTTTTTTTTTTTAGTTTAAGTTATTTCTTTTTCCCCCCAACAACTCTCCCTTTCAGTCCAAAAAGTGGTTCTTTCTCTTACAACTATAAATACAATACAGTACAACAGAGGTAATTAGGCCACAATTATGAGAGTTATATGGCTTAGCATACATTCCCAATGTCCAGTCTGAAGGGGCTGATAGATTAATATAAGTTAGATTTAGTGAATATCTAAGTTTCTGATACAGACTCTTAATTCGGGGCATGAAGATCAACTGCTGTGAGCAATTAGCTTATCAGCTTATGGATGAAGTCAGGTGAAATGAGGGGAGTCTCTTTGGACTGAAAAACAAGGTTGAAGCCAGGTGAAAGAAGGAAAGACTTTATGACCTGGCATTGCTTTCAACTGCTAAGTGGGCAGAGCCCAAATTAAGCTGAAGCAGGTGGAACAAGGAGTGATCCTATTTAAGGACAAGTGGATGACGCCAGAGGGGCGCGTGCGTGCTAAGGGCCCCCGATATGAGAGAGCTCCGAGAGTCCTGCTGGAGAAAGTTCTGGTAGACCAATGGCCAGATCTCCCTGAGGCAGAAGGAAGCTGGTGAGCAGAGAAAGCCTCGGCAAGACAGCAAAAGGCCAAGGACTAAACCCTGTGGCTCAGCTTTTGCCTAGAGGGGTTTGACCTGTCCGAACAGTGGCCTGAACGGAACTGTGGCCAGCTTTAAAGACTGAGGCAGAACGGCAGAGTTGCTGATACGAAGGAAGTAAGTTGGCCTACAGACGGCTGAGGTCTCCCAGAGAGAAGAAAGCCTCAAGCCTTATTTAAAGTGAGACTTCGATAGCCAGTTTACCCTGACGAACCTGCGTCTGAGCTATTCCAGAAAAAGGACTGCTAAGTGCGTTAAAGAGTCTACCCCCGAGACTGGTTTCCTGACGACTGAGGACCTGCCCCAGAGACTGTATCATTCTAAAAGGGTATGAAAGTAGTTGTTATGATTATCAATAGGTTTAGCGGATAGGTTAAAGGGGTTGTAGGAATTTATAGGATTAATAGTTAAGAAATTGTTGGCGTTTGTTATAAGTGAATTTAGTAATAAATAAGAGTTAAATTAATAATAATTTAAAAGTTCGGTTACACCAGTCCATATGTATTTGGCACCTGACTTTAACATTCTACTATCTAACCATTTCCATGAGTTTAAAGTTCTATATCTAACTCAACTTTCATACTAACTTGCATCACAATTTTAAAAACATCTTCTTAGATCCAGAACACCCTCTTGATTCCTAAACAACTCAAAATTTAACTATGAGACTCTAGCTATCTGTTCTTCAACCACCTCAGAGACCTGAGAGGGATAAATATATCTGATTATATAGGAAGTGCAGGGCCTGCAGCTTCCAAAACTAAGAAATGACACACCAGTGGCTGCCTGGACAGTTCCCGTTTTCTCTCCAGACATTCACTCTTAACTTGTGTTGCTTGGTTCACACCAAGTCCACACTGGCGTCCACATAACCAGGATCAATTTAGCTGAACAGCTGGTTTGACTGATCTTTCCATGGAATCAATCTAACTGTGTGGCTGTTTGGGTATCTACAGACACTTCTTGGCAAAGACAAGATAGGCTTCATATTAACTCCCTCAAAGATGCCCATCCCTCTTTTTCTCCAGATCTCCTGTGAAATTACCAAGTGGCTGTTGGTAAAGGTTAAAATCATGCCCTCTCTTCCTTTCTCAGCTTTCAAATGAGAACATGAATATATAGCCAACCAGATAATCTCTGAAGACACTAAATGGGGTTGTAAATACTAACTATATATTTAAAGATACATCTGTAGCATAGGAAAAAATCAATATGAAAACATTGACTTAAAGAGATTTAAAGAAACAACTACCTCTTTTCAGTAGCATATTTGAATCCTTTCAGACAATCAATTATTCATAAATATTAGATTATCATTTTCTACTTGCATTGCAATATATGTAAGGGACTCTTTGAAAGTTGCCTGGCATCAGTTCTCTTTGAAACAAATATTTCTTCCAGCAAATTGTGTTCTTTCCTTGCTGTATATTTCTATTCAACTCAAAGCACCAATCTGGTTCAAAACTGGTACTTTGTCCAAACTTGTTTACCTGGATACTAATATAATATTTCTCTTATACTCTCTAAAATCCTACTGTCAAAATAAGAAGAGTCACAAAATATCCACAGAAATCAAAGTAGGTGGCATCTAGACTAGCCTAGGTCCGTTTCTCGCTATGATTAACCAGCTCGTAATGACAGCATTTCTTATCTTACAACTATGGCATGAAGAGGGAGCTGTAGCTCTTCTGAGACACAGTTCTGCACGCCCCAGCTTATCCATGCTTTGCAATCTGATTCTCTCTCTCTCTCTCTCTCTCTCTCTCTCTCTCTCTCTCTCCCTCCCTCCCTCCCTCTCATTCATTCTCTCTCCTGTCTTTTTAACCATTGTGCCAGCTCTATTTAAATGTATCTGCTGTGGATCTGGTCAAGTGGAGATAATCCATGCAAATCAGAAACTGTGGTTGTCGGTGTGTGGTTCCCGGAGAGGACTCAGCCTGAGGAGGTCACTCGTTCACAGCCGCTCCTCCCATTCTATCTCTCCCCTTATTTCAGAACTGCTGTCTGTATACAGTGGCAGAAAGGACTCAAGTGACTTCAACTGCTGCCTGGTTTTGCTTACAACTTTTTCTTGTAAAGGAACTTACCTCCATCTGTCTTTTCAAGGTAGGAAGCCTGATTCTTCTAAAGACGCGTGTGATGCATCTACTACTGTCTGCTCATTGTCAAATGTCACTGGGATGCTGTACATTGTTGCTGGCGTTGGGCGCAAATGCTGAGATTCAGGTGCCTCGCGCTTTTGTTGCTTAACCGTGTACCATACCGTGTAGGCGCAATTGTTTAAGTGCTGGGCATTTGGATGTTTATTTTTCCATGCAGCCAGCTTCAGTTTTATAATGTGAGGGAGATTAGAGTGCCTACTCTCTAACCTAGAAATTCACTATCAAGTTTTCCCTCTTAAAAAATAATAAGCTCTCTAGATGTCTTAACTTCTCCTGCACCATGGCCAATTACAGCCAAGTGTAAAATTCAACCATGAGAAGGGAGGTTGTGCATTGTTTGCCTGAATCTGAAACCTTCTTGCAGCATTTTCTCAGGGAAAAAAAAAGAATTAAGTGTTGAAATATTTTAAATATCAATGAGAAAACAGTAGATCTTACTTCATTCTGCTGCAATGGCAACAAGCTAGAGACCCTGTTACTAACTGGCCTGTCAAATAGATTCATTCTTCATGATTCACCAATTACTGGGCAATGCAGAAGTGTTGCAATTACTTAGGATTCGGTTCCTGTTGTTAGACATGCTGTTAGGTATTGTTTTGAAATTTAAATTGTATTTTTAAAAAGTTTAACGTGAAGCGGGATCTTTAAGTCCTGATGTGTGTATAGTGCCATCAGAGATCATTATTTAAGAATGATTTCGATAGTCAACTGGTTAAATTTGGGTTAAAAATATGTGGAAGAGGTTAATAGATTCCACAATATATGTGTTGTTTTTGAAAACAGTCCCTCAGCTTGTAATAATACCTCAAATGTGTTTGCCTGAAGTGACTTATAATAATATCTTAATCATTCCTTGGTCATTTTAACTTTAAAATCACACCAAAATGTTGTGAAATTGCAAATTCAAAAAATATTTTTGAATTAGTTAAATATAATTAAAACATTCCAGTTGCATCCCAGGTAAATGCCATCTGTCTTTGAACATACTCTTTGTTAATATGATTTTGCATTTTGACATATGGCTCTGACAAAGATATTTAATCCTTTGTATGATATAGAATTGAACATAAACAGTAAACAAAGTTGACAGTCCTGAAAAGAAAAAAAAATGTTTTCTGGTATACCCAATCATTTTGATGTCATAAATCCCAGATTCCATCTTCCAGGTAGATACTTGTAGTTAGTGGAGTTTGTGGGGAGAAATTTATTATCCACATAAAATATCTCAGTGTCAAAACTGTGTGTTTCCTTTTCCTTTTGGTATTGAATTTTATGTTGTAGAAATTACACTCCAGTTTTTTGAGTACAGTAGTACAAGGCATGAAGCCCTGTCATTATTAGCATAAAGAAGCCGTCAACACAAGTCTTACTATAGAGAGGGCGATCTCGCTGTCTCTGGCATTTGTTAGTTTACTGTATGCAGAATTTAACAGATAAATACGCTCTGCTTCCTGTCATTTTATTGGTCCTATTGCTATGAAAACTACTCTGCAACGATGGGGTAGTGTTTATAGCAGTGAGTAATAAAAACCCTTCACAGCAAGAAACGAGGAATCTGACTTATTGCTTGCCTAGTAATTAGACTTTCTTTTAAAACTCATTGAAATACTGAGTTGTAAAGTAAACTGAGGCTTGCCAGGAAAGGCTAGTTGAGTGTATCTGTTGGAGCCATGTGGCTGCCCGTGAATACTCCTGTGCAGTCATTGTCACTGGTGTATTCCATTTGAGCTTCTGTAGTGCAGGGAAGAAAGGGATTGCACACTCACGGTCAAGGGGGACTCTTCCTCATCCAAAGGGATTTGACAGGAGCTCAGTCCCACCTTCTCCAGTCCCAGCACAGGAGATTTGAGATGTGTCATATAGCCTGGCTGGGTGAACTTGAGACTAGTGTGGAACTAAATGGTGCCCTTTCAGAACAAAGGAATACCACATATACTCTGTCAGCAGCCACGCTAAGGAGAGACAGCAAAAGTGCCCAAGAGGTTCTTCTGGGGACTGAGAAAATGTCGCCAACTAGACATTCTCTTTGCATCCACATTACTTGAATTTGATAGGTTTGTAAGCACTCCCCCTGGAATCCCAAACCATCAATTCACAGGGCTATTTCAAAAGCAGAAATTTTTATAGATGCTTGTGTTTGTTTGCAAACCTCAAGAAAGTCTCCAAAGACCTGCCTCCTATGCCTTTAGTCAGGCCTCACTGTGCATCCTAAATAAAATGGTCACAGCCATCAACTCCCCCTGGGTTTCTTTGATTCCTCTCTACACTTGCCATTCGTCTACTAACTCATTCGAGCAACTGCTCAGGGTAAGTTACATTTGCTCCATTTCAGTGTGGCTCACTGCAAAATGTAGAGCACTGATAAACCTCATGGCTGTATTTAATAGCAGGTTGTTATTCCCACCTGACTCCCTTCTGCTGTTTTTACTGAATACAGTTTAAAAGATAAATTTTCATCTTAAAATGATACTATGTGGGGTGTTAATAAGTTGTCCTGAACTTTGAGAGTGTTCAGTGAGGCAACAGAAACTTGCAACTCTGTTTGAGGGAAAATGATCTGCATTATCAGCAGGCATTCAGTGCTCCTTCTTCTGCGCACATTCAGAGTTCCTCAGGAAGCTTTTCTATCACACCAAACATTTTCCAAACCATGGACGTTATTGCGGAGCACAGATTGGTTATGGCATCTGGGGAACACTTGCCAGATCCTTATTGCTTTATTTGCCCTAATTTGAATCTTCATGGTAATGCTGTGAGCTCAAGGAGACCATCATATACATGTTATAGATAAAGACATAGAGATTCAGAGAAGTTAATTGACTTGGTCAAGGCCACAGAGCTGTAGCAGACATGGGATTTGAACCTGCCTATCCTTTGAAATCACATATAATGACCCCTTCCCGGCTTATCTGTCAAGGTACTTCCTTCCCTCTCCCAACAGCAAACATATCCCATTTACCCATCTGTTCTTTTGACGTACCAAAACTAGGTATCTTGTTCTGGTTTTTCAACTTCTTCATAGCTCTTCCTCTCGATCTATGTTAGCATTATAGCACAGTTTTTATAAGAGTTATTTCACCGAAGGCGTGACAGGAATGGTTACTCTAGTAGAATGAATAGAAGAACTAAATTGGATCTGTAATTGACTGGCATGTCTACCCAGTCTTTGAAATGCCAGTCCCCTCCTTTCTTTTTCCTGTGTAAAAACAAGATTGACAGCTTTTTATATATTTGGAAACTAGTGGTGGAAAGAGCTTAGTAAGGATGGAAATTAACCTGGAGCTCCATCCCAGCAACTTCACTTAAGTTCTGATAACAATTAAAACAGCTGTTCACATAAGGAAAAATATATTCTACTGTGTTGTGAAACCATCCTTCAAACTCTTCTGTGTGGTCAGCAGTGGCCCTTTCTTTTGCCTTTCTGTTCACTGGGAACATCTGTATGGAAATTTCCTCAGATAAACTATCACCGGCCCATTTACAAAGTAGATGAAGACAACAGACAACATGATAATGAATGTTTAAAAGTGCTGAGTGTGAACCATTCGGCACAGTTAACTGTTCCTATGTCATAGGTGTTATCCTCTTTATGAGGAAAAAGAGAAGACCCATCCTTACAGGGAAGGGAGAATGGTCCTCTTTCTGTCTGCCTGTTTGTGGGAGCTTCAAACTTCCCCTATTGTCTTTGATCCCAGTGTGAAAAGATGAACTTTTACATGTGTCAGCCATGGGAGGAATCTCATTCAAACACTGATCATTTGACCACGGAATATCATCTATACAATATATACAAACAGGTACACAGGATCAATACACAAGCTAGTAGAAAAGACATGAGGATCCTGGTTCAGTAGTGAATGCATAAAATACACATTTACTGGGGAACAAATGAAAACCAATTTTGATTCCGTTGTGTAATACCACTATTCTTTTTCAGTCACGTTTAGATGGACTGCTCTTCTATGTCCAAAATCTCTACCTGCGGGCAGGCAGAGAGCCTGAGAACATACCTTTCCAGCTAGTTTAATATGCCAGTTTTGTACAGATTAGCCAAGTAAGATGTCAGCCATTGGTATGGAACAGCTAGGAATTAATTTAAATGCGAGCTTATCCTGCAGTCATCTGTGCTGAGTGAGTTCTTTAGCCTGTAAGGCATTCCATTCCGGTTTGATTTCTCAAATCAAATTACTTGGGTGGTATTTCCACCTCGAACGGAGAAGGTAGGCATAAACAAAGATGTTGGTGGGAGATCATTTAGTCAAAGGAGTTAGAGCTGACCCCCAAGCCACTGAAAGGAGGTGTTCCTTGTTGCTCGGTTCATCAGCCCCATTACTGAATTATTTGCCTGAAAATGTCAACTTCTTGAAATTGAAAATAAAATCAAAAGACATCCCTCTCCAGGGAAGTTGGCAAAAATATTCAGACAACTTAATTCCCAAATGTATTAGCAGTCAGCTGAGAGTGACAGTTGTCATAACAGGGGAGTTCAAGAATAAAACTTCACTAGCTCATAAGACCAACTGTTTGGCAGAGAAGAGCCAAAATTTGCGATCTCATTCAAGCAGCACCGAGTCTTTCTTGTTGTTATTATTGTTCCTGTCAATCTTCCCCCAGAAAAGTTAAAGGGCCCCTTCCATGGGACTCCATGTTCACAATGACTGAAGCTCATGCTGTCTACCTCAATCACTGATTGGGGGGGGGGGCTATAAATAATTTCTCAATTGTTGTAGCTTAAATTAATTTGGGATGAAAAATCAGATTTTTTATAGATTTGGACCCTGTGCTAAGCCAAGAGTCTGTGTTTGATTAATGTATGGACAATTCATGGGCTTACTTTTTAATGTGATGAGACCAAATTATATACGCAAATATTGTCTCAGGGGTAATAGATCCACTTCTCTTTACAAAATATTTCAATTCATAAAAAAATAGCATGAGGAACGAAATGAGGCCATTTCTGAACACAGATAATATA
Organism: Lophiomys imhausi; assembly: GCA_907164525.1. NCBI lineage: Eukaryota > Metazoa > Chordata > Mammalia > Rodentia > Muridae > Lophiomys > Lophiomys imhausi. Next base: position 1,024,344 of record CAJQZJ010033689.1, on the reverse strand, counting down.
TATTATAATTTCTCATTTTGATGTAAAACAGAGACACAACTGCTTAAAGAATTAAGTGAAAAGGTGGAAAAATGGGAAAATGAAAAAGACACAAAAATTCCAGAAGCATGGAAAACAGCATGTGGATGAAGAAAATGGTAGTGTCTGAGATGAGTACAGGGCTAGCTGATTTGAAAAGATTCAGATGTAGGAGTTTCTTATTAGCCACTGTTTACAGCTTATGAACATGTACTATCAAGTCTTCATAACTTTCAGTGAAGCACCAATGTAATCAATCTTAAACAAAAATCGCTCTCTGTCCTGAAGCTTTGGCTCTGAGAGAGAGAAGGCAAGAGAAGGCACGAGGGTGGAAGAGGGCTCTGCTGAAGAAAGGTGGAATTAGCAATCCTGTAGCAGGGTCCACAGAGAGCTTTTCTAACCATGAGCCAAGTTCTAGAAGGAATTTAACAGACATCAACTGGGCAGGTAGAGAGGAAGACCCTGGATGCCATGAGCTTTAGAGTAGAGTAACTACAAAGCGTTTCCAGCCGGGATGCTCCTGTAAAAAGGCTCGGACACCTGCAATAAGATACAGCCTCAAGAAGACACATAGATGGGAACAAACCACAACAGAAAGTGGGGACAAGCAGCAGGGGTACCCAGCTAGTAGAATGACTTCCAAACTCCTAGGGACCAAGACCCAGAGGAAGTAAAAATCTCCCGGTGCCCCCCAAAGATCCCTGGTGGGTAAAGAGACTGAAATAAGTGGCTTCAGTACTGTAGCGTTTGGTCTCAGCTCTAAATGGTTTCATTTTTCTGCCTTCAGCCACAGTGATGTTAAACACTATAGTGGAAGTCTTTTGATTAGCTTGTGAAAAACGCTGTTGCAAGCCGGCCACTGGGAATTTAGTGGATTCAGGTAGGGATGGTCCAAGAGGCTGCAGGTGACTGAGTGTGTCTATCTAATTAACGAGAAGGGTGTGTCGCCATAGTTTAAAGTTTCACTTCCTTGATTAAAAAGAAAGAATGAAAGAATAGCCATTTTAAATCACAGTAGCTGACTCTTCAAGGGAAGCACAAAGCAGCTGGCTGGCTTCAGACAGGGACCCATGCTATAATTCCGTGATGATACCAGCTCATTTCCCCAGGCCTCATCTATAAAATAAACTTTAAAGATACCCACCTCCCAGCTTTATGGCAGAGAAAGAAGGTCACCACTTTCAACATAATTCTGTGCTGAAATTAGTCTCTGTGTAATTGTGTTTTCTGAACAAAAATTATATTCATGCTTTCTTCTATGCCATTCGTAGACATAACAATTTCAATTTTTCCTAGTTTCATTTTCTTTTGTAGCTTAGAAAATAATTTTATGGGGCAAGAAAGGCCTGATTCTAATCGATTACTAAGAAAGTATCTCAGGTTGGTTGGGTTTTAAACTCTCTGGTCCTTAGCTCAGTGAGAAAGCCCATAGCCAAAAACAAAAGGTGGTTCCAGTGCTGGAAGTCATATTTATTTATTTATTTATCTATCTATCTATTTATTTTTTTTTATGTACATTAGTGTTTTGCCTGCATGTATAAAGTTACAGACAATTGTGAGCTGCCATGTGGGTGCTGGGAATTGAACTCGGGTCCTCTGGAAAAGCAGTCAGTGCTCCTACCCACTGAACCATCTCTCCACCCAGAAGTCATATTTATAATTTTGATTAATATTAATAGTTTCACCTAACTCTGGTTCTCTGGGCTCAATTTAACATCAGTTAGGCCTAACGACTCTGGACCAGTATGTGTTCATGTCTATGGCTCTTTTAGATTTAGTTGTTTTATTTTATGTATATGAGTGTTTTGACTGCATGTATGTATGTGCACCACATATGTACCTGGTGCCCTTAGAGGTCAGAAGAGACCATTGGATACCCTAGGACTAGAGTTACAGATGGCCGTGGGCTGTCATATGGGTGCCAGGAATCATACCTAGGTCATCTGAAAGAGTAGCCAGTGCCCTGGCAGATGAGCCATGTCTCTGGACCCTTTGTGGCTCCTAAATTATCGTGTCCATCCCTTTTCCAAGTTATGCCAGGGGAGAGCACAGCCTTCAGCCCTTTACTGAATCCATTTAGTGAGCAGCATCTGTCCAGGCCACCGAGAGTTTCCAGAACCCAAGTTCAAAAGTCAGACTGGCATCTTTTGATGATGATCTAACTATAAGCTAGACAGATACAGGCTTCTTCCTACAAGGAGTCATCTCTTGAGTTCTGTGTGTATGAGGCAAGATGAAAATAAAGAACTCCAGGAGAAGGAAGGACCTTCCATGGCTTTGTGGGCTTTTGGTGATTTCTCTGAGTGCTATGTAAATGAGTTCCTTAAACACAGACTGCCATTGATTTCTTCCTGCTGTTCATTGATCCCCTTGACATTGCTTCATGTATGCATTCTCCCCAAACATCTAGTGTTAATATTTCTCTCCCTGGAACTCTGTCCCCAACCCATTATAAGCATGTCATTAAAACCTGTTTAATTTCCTAAGAAAGATTACGTTAAGAGCACTGTTGGTGTGATTATGTGGATAGCAAAAGATAAACACGTATTAAGCAATCCAAAATGCTATTATCTGTCAGGGTCAATCTGTTTATTTTAGATAAAGCAATCTGCCACCACCACCACACCACCACCCAATGTTAGTTATGAAAGTACATGCTTCTCTACCAGGTGTTATTTGGAGAAATTCTGAAAGAGAAAGGCCCTCACTAGCTTGTTACTGTGACATAACCTCTATGTCCCTAAAGTCATAGATATTATATATATAGTCTAAGGATCATGTGTTTCAAGCTTTATGGCATTTTTATGCTTTTGTATGCAAAGAAAAATAACTATAACTTGAGGAACAATGGCATGCTCCTCGGTTTAGAATGGAATGACCAGAGTAAGGGCAGGTAGATCATAGGATCAGAACTGGGCTCACCTTAAACGAGGTCCACTCCTAATCATCCCTATTATTCTAAAGAGGAGAGTCACTGCAAGCAAGGAGAATCAAGAGTTAGGGCTCATCTGGTTCTGGATGCAAACATGCTTCTTTTCTTCTTTCAACTTTTTTCCTTGAGACAGTAGTTTCTAAATATATCCAAGAAACACTGCTGGCTGCCAGCTGCTATGGGCACGAAGTTCCTCTTTAATGAGATAAAACAGTATCAGGAAGTCAGCGTGACCCACGTCCCATAGCTGACTTCCACCAGGTTTCTATGCAGCCTAAAATGATCTGAAATGGAAATGAATTGAATATTCAAGCCCAGTGCATCAACTCTCCTGAAAAATAATTTCATCTGACTTCATTACATGGTGATCATTTCCTGAATGCCATACGATGCTGAGGAGAATAATCAAAATTGATATGGATATTGATTGACAACACCGGTTTTCTAAATAGAAGCTGAAAAAATATAAACAGCACCAAGTCTCTGCAGCTCCCCAGACTGACTGCTTACATACAGTCTGAAGAATTCACTCAGGCCCCAGGCCTCCCTGGGCCTCCATATGAATGCTTCTGAAATAATTTCTTAGCAGTCTGTCATACTCATCTTTAGCTTGATTCAGAATTTACATGTGTCGCTTGCATAATTTTGCATGAGTGTCTGCTTTAAATTAGGTAAAGGTCACCGTCATTCATAATCAAGAGGAAGGTGGATTAAAGGTCATAATTCAATTAGAAAAAAAATTCTTGATTAGGCGTAGAGGTGTGGTGTTCATGGATTGGGTATTTCATTGGGGAAACGCAAGTCACAAGTCCACAAGCTGACCTCAGTATGAGAGACCATTCAGAATTCTGTCAAAATCAGATTCTTGAATTTTTTTTTTTTCTTTTAGCCCAGTGCAGAGAGACATAGTTCAGCTGATACTTTCAGCACCGGGTGTCTTTTATAGTTTCATTTGGTTTTAGGAATGACATAAATGACAATTTTATCTGGAAACTAAAGTAGTGAGTTGTAATGAATTAATAATAGGTGGCAGTTGAGTAAACAGCAAGCCACCCAGGGCCTGGGGTTTCTTCTCCCTGAGGTGATTCCCAGCCCCTCCACTCTGTTTAAAGCCCAGAGTTGTCACAGATAATCTCTGTTCTTTCATAACCATTTCATAGCTCTCAGGGACACTTACAATTGCCTATAAACTCTTTGGAATTTTGACATCTCCATGGTTTTTCTGTGGTTAGAACAGATAAGTTGAAAATAAATGTAGCTGGTGGCAGGCGATGGGCTCTTTTTATTTGTTGAACTTTTTAAAGTATGTTCGACACTAACTTGAATAAGTGCAAATTAGCTGAACATAAACACTAAGCTGTTTACGTTTATGTTGTCCACGGTCAATGTTAACATGGAGAGGTGTAATTTTGCTCATGTTGGGTTGTTTGCAATGGGCAGTGTATGTAGGAATTCCCGAACTGACATGTCTTTTCCATGCTGTGGGTGCTCTTTGCCTAAGGGACAGTCTCAGGCTCTCCTGATATGGGGACAACACATCTCAGGGCCAACTGAAAACAAGGAGGCATCTCCTTTTCAAAAAATCAGGTTGTTTATTTTTCCAAAGAAAATAAAAGATTTTTAAAGAAGCTGTATAGGTTAAATGGTTTAAGCAGATTTTAATTAGTTAATTTTGTTAAACATAGACTGGATCAATTTTACATTATTTTAATTACTTTTTTGGAGTAAATGGTTTGGTGAGCAAATTCACTTGATGTTCAGGATCAAACAAAATTACCTTTCCTCTGGGTAGGCTTAAGTTTCACAAAATGATGTGGAAATGACCGCCTTTACTTTCATCTAAAAGTATCTTTGGATTTAGACAATGATTCAAGTCAGATATATTGCATTATGAGCCAGTCATATTTTATCACTTTCATTGCTGATCCCTATTTTAAAGGGAGAATAATGAAAATTCACTAAACAGACGTTCCTATAAGGAAACTCTCTAGAATCAGTATTATGTCTTCCCTGAGGCTGACCCAGGTTTATTTCTGCAAGAAGCTGTGTATTGTATTCTGGTGAGTTTATAATTTTGATTTTTTTTCTGAAGATGTAGGAATGAGATCTAGATGATTATTCAACATGAACAAATCAGAGACATTCACATCTGAATTTATATCTCTCCTGAGAGAGTGGAGGGGCACAGTTCCTACCTATAATTAAGCAATTCTTGAATTTCAAACACTAACTCTGAAGTAGTTAGAAGGAAGGTAAGAAAATTCACATAACTCTTGCCCACACCCTGATTTAGGGAATCTAAGGAATAAATGCTGAGGAAGTACATAATATTTTGCCCTATTTGTTTATACTATGTGTGTACCTCTGTGTGTGTGTGTGTACTTGTGAGGGTAGGGGTCTTCAGAGGTCAGAGGATGGGCTGGATCTGCTGGAATTGGTGTGGGAGATGGTTGTGAGCTGCTACGTGGGTGTGGCTGCCTGGGTGCCACAGGTCCTCCCTGACAGTGTTAATTACTCTGAACCACTGAGCTGTCTGTCCAGCCCAATTGCCCTTCTCAAAACCTGTGAGGAGTCAGCATGTTAGTCCAGTGCCCGGTGATGGGAATGCTGGTTTTTGTTACAGTGGTGGTTCTCAAATAGGGGTGACTTCACTTCTTTTTTTTTTTTTAAAATACTTTATTTTTTTTCTTCAAGTTACATCTCAGTCACAAACCCCTCCCTATTCCCCCTTCCTATTATCCCGCCCTCCCACCCTCTTCCCCCCAGAAGTTTCCCTTTTCAGTCCAACAGATGGTTCCTTCTCTTATAACAGTAAGTATTATACAAAACAACAGATATAAATATGCCACATTTATGAGAGTTAAATGGCCCAGTATACCTTCCCAATGTCCAGTTTATACATATTTGGCCCCTGACTTTAACATTCTACTATCTAACCATCTCCATGAGTTTAAAGGTCTATATCTGACTCAACATTCATACTAACTTGCAACACACTTTTAAGAGTATCTTCTTAGATCTATAACACCCTCTTGATTCCTAAACAACTCAAAATTTAACTATGAGACTCTAGCTGTCTATTCTTCAACCACCTCAGAGACCTGAGAGGGATAAATATATCTGCTTATATAGGAAGTGCAGGGTCTGAAGCTTCCAAAACTAAGAAAGGACATACCAATGACTGCCTGGACAGTTCCCCTTTTCTCTCCATACATTCCTGCATCAGTCTTCAGCCTTTGGGTCCTGTTTCTCTGACAGACATTTGTTGTAGAGCAGAGATTATGAAGGAAGTCGACAGGGAAGTCAACAGCCTAACTCTGCCAAGACAGGGTAGGTGACTTCACTTCTTAATGAACATTGGCTTAGAGACACTATAAAGTGGGCCACTCTCAACAAAGACTTATCCTGTCCAAAATTTCAACAGCTCTAAGGACAAAAGGTACATCATGCAAGGAAGGCAGCCACTCCTTCATTCTGTGTTTCCCTTCCACATCACTTCCTCACCACCTCTAACACACTTCTCCCATCTTGGATGTCGTCAACTTCTCTTCTTCCACAACAACGCCGGTGCAGGGGCTCCGGTTCAGGAAATCTGTTGGTGACACCATCTTACTGCAGGGCTGCTCCTCTGTGTCATTCAGCTCCTAAGACTTGATCTTCTTCTCTATCCCATAATACACCATGAGTCTCCTAGGAGCCACACTTTGTATTGCTAATATCTAGCATCATTCTGTGGATATAGCTGTCTAGTAAGATCTGCTCAATGAAGCCAGGCTTACCTCTAGAAACTGTATAGGATTCCTCAAATTAGCTTGAGTAGAGGGTAAGATGTCAGGCATTGCAAATTAAGTGTGTAAATTGTAGATGCTGGCCTGAAATAGCATAACTATTTTTAAAATATATTTTTTTATCATTGTCATTCATAAGTAAGGAGATTGGCCTAGATAATTAAGGGTCTCCCTACATATTCACTTACATGCATTTAACTGAAAATGTATTAAAACCTCATGTGATAATTAAGCATAGCATGATTGTGTATGTATATAAATTAAAATTACTGTGAGGCATATATTCAATGATATATGTATGTAAATACATACATATATCCAATTGAAACATATTCTGACATTTGCACCATTAAGTTTTCCAAACTCTAGTGATTCCATATATTGAATAAATGAAGTATTATATTTTCAATACACTAAAATTCCACCTTCTGCCTTTAAGGAACATGGCTGTGCTAATGACGTCACCAACACTCCTTTGTTTTATTTTCCATTTCCATGTTTTTAACTGTGAGTATGTTCAATTATGTATCAGATTAAGAAAATATATCCTACACTTAGCTAACAAGAGCATAGGTTAGTTTGCTGACCGTTAACCAGTACCAATCCATGTATCCCCTTCACAGCAATTGCGACACTTCCAACAGCAACATTTGCAAGTAACATTTCATAACATCAGTCCCCTTTGTTATTCTATAAACAGAGTAAACCCTACAACTGTCATACCTGTAATTAATCCTTTTGAAGCCAAGGTAAACATTTGGTAAACACTCAAAGCTTACTTCAGCAATGCTTAGGGACTTAAAGCCCAGCTCCAGAACTACATAGATGTAGGCTTCATTTCATTAGAAGCTTCCTGAACTCAAGCATCTTTTTAAGGCTCCAGACCCGAAGCTCATCTGTAAGCGGGGGCGGCATGTAGGTAGCTTCTGTCAATAAATGTGAGAGGCAGACAGGACCACGACAGAGTCACCAGTGGTGGCAGGGCAAGGCAGCCCAGCATCACCTGTAGTTCTGGGGTAGATATAGTAATATTCCTGTGACAAAATTAGATTTTTACAGGAAAATTTTACAAAAGAAATCTGGGGCCAGTAGAATGGCATAGTGGGTAGAGGTACCTATTGCCAAGTCTGATCCCAGGGACCCACATGATGGTTGGAGAGAGGCAACTTCTACAAGTTCTTCTCTGACTTCCACATGTACCCTATGAATGTCATCTTCACCCATGTAAATGAACAAATATTCTAAGTCTGTTTAAAAGATCAAAAAAAAATAAATCTTTTTATGGCATCCATAGTATCCACAGCATTGTTCGTGGTTTATCAAGAACTCAGAACACCTCCCCCAAGTGGGTAGTGTCTTCAGGTGCTATCATCTTCTATGCCTCTTTTTGTTCCCTTCAACCCTTTCATTGCCAGTAACATTTGTTTTATTCAAATCAATATTGTGGTGTTACACTGCACTTTGAAATAATTTAAAACTGGATTCTGGATAAACACTTCTTCAGTAAATCCAACATTTCTCCTCTCCCTTTTGTTTTCCACATCCTCAGATTCCTAGACCACCATGATATCATCTTAATAGAAACCTCTACTTTTTTGTAATAGACTGTGAAACATGCAAATTTCTCATAGAAAATTTCTGTCTTCCTGTCTTCTCTCCTGCTGATTCTAGTAGGACAGCATGACCAAAGATCCTTCAGGGTCATGTGTCTGTCATGCTGATCTTAGAAGCAGCACTCAAAAAATGCTTTCTGAAGGAAGCTGAAACTTTGAACATTTGTAATGAATGGGTATATAGAGGCTAAAACAACCATAAGTCAAATTATCATGAGCTTTTATTGCACACATTAATTTTATTTCTTAGATTAAGGGAATAATTGCAGAGGAGCATATGACTCATGCACTATTTTGTCTTCAGTGCCTCCTGGGCCAATTTCCTAAAATTGTTCTTTTCATCTTTATATGAACATAAAGAGGCAAAATTTATAACATACAGCTAGTTCAAGACATCAGACATTTTAACTTTTACTTTTTAATTAATTTTAATATGATTCAGGAATCACTGACTTGTAGCAATAATTTCAAATTTTAAGGTAACAAAACTCTTTGACCACTTAGTTTGATAAAATATTCTCCCCTATGAAACAGGTAAATTCTAAAATATGTATTCAATTAAGCTTATTTATAAACTTGTATTTCTTGACAACATTCAGAGTATGGATAAAATGGTGTGCATTTTTTACTTCTACCTTGCAGTATAATACAATTTCTACCTCTTACTCTTCCCTTTCTACATGGAATGTGAACATGTAAATAACACATATGCATGACAAACACAAAAGGACACAAAAGATGCCATGAGCACCACTTATGGTAAAGAGCCACAAGTATAGCCTGAAACACATCAGGGAAAGAATCATTCCATAGGGCTACTAAAAGATTTATCCACAACTTCAAGTGACACTTTTCTAGCAGAGAATTTTCATAGTAGAAAAAAAGTTTTTTGGCTTCTTACATATCCCAGGTTAATATACACCCTTAGTCAGTCATGATACTAAGAAAGAATGCCACCACCTTAGAGCAACAGAAAAGGAACAAAAGTGTTAGCCCTAGAGACAAAAGAGCAAGCAGATATCTAGTAAATAGCTACAGTGAGCCAGTCTGGGTATCATTCAAACAAGCACAAACTTTCTGTAGCAAGCAGTACTCATGTACAGTAGAAAGAAAAAAAAATGAAAATATCGATCTTTTGCCTATTTTGTTAATGGTCTTTTTGTTCAAAATGAGAAGATGAGTTTTAAATAAATCACACAAGTAAACACAATGTAGCCAATGATCACAAAGCAAGAAAAAAGTATAAACAGAAGGCTTCTTTGAAAAAGCGGTATCTGCATCAAATAAATGATGTAGCTGGGGGGGGGGGCACCATCCCAAGTAAAGACATCATCCCAAAAAACATGATTCCAAAAATCATACACATGCTTCATAAAATCAAAACTCTAAGGTGAGACAGAGCTTTGTAAATGAGGAACGGAAAAGTGGGATTATCAGAGCATGATGAAGAGTAAGGAAGGAGAAGAAACTGAGAGTCAGATGGGACTTCGGTACATCTGAAGACTCCTCTAAGTTCAGGGAGAAGTTCTGAAGAATATAAGGGATGAGAAAGGCAGTCCAACTCACTTCTGCAAAGACCAGCCTCGTTCTGAGCAGCTAATAGGCTGGAGAGAGGCAGACGGTGGTGAGAGGTCCCCTTAACAGGTTCCTGAAGCAGAAGAGGCAAAGGCTAAAAGTTTTTTGACTTCGTGTGGATCAGTAGTTGGTGACTGAAAATAATCCCAAAGGTATGTTAGAGGTATCAAGAGACTATAGTGATGGATTAGACATGGCTAGGGAGAAGGAAACATGATGCCAAGTAAGACCTTCATTTCCTGATAACAGTAACTAGATAAACTGCTTCAGAGGAACATATTGAACAACTTTAAAGCAGGAATTAAAAAAAAAAAAAAGCTTGTTTGGCTACAGTAAGCATGAGAATCTGGATCAACTATTTTTAAAAGGATGAGGAATAAGAGGAAAGGGAAGAGGAGGAAACGTAGACTGAGGAAATGAAGGTGAGGACGAGAAGGAGAGGGAGGTGGAAGTGAGGAGGGGAGGAGAAAGAGTGGGAGAAGGGGGAAGAAGGAAGGGCAAGGGGGAAGAAAGGGAGGAAAGAGTAGGGGAAGGAGGGGGAAAGGAAGAAGGAAGAGGAAGTGGAGCCTCAGGCAGAGGCAGCAGCTCTAAGAAGATATTGCCATATTGCTGGGGTAACTATTTGGTGAACTGTCAGGCAAAGGAAAGCCGAACCATCCTGTGTTCAAACAAGATGATCAACACCACAAATGCCAGTTTGCCAAGGAGAAATACTGCAGCTCAGTTAGTTAAAGACCTGTCTTTTTAAATGTTCACTCTGGAAAACAGTCATTTAGAAAGGGCTGCCTCACTCACGACTCTGCTGAGAGAGAAATCTGCCTGGATTGTTTCCAGTGCTGAGGCTGAGCCAGAGTGTCACTGTCACCTCAGGCTGGGCCACAACTCACAAGCCTCCTGCTACCACATCCTAGTGCTGAGATTACAGGTGTAGACAGTCACAGCTGGCAAGGTGCTCTAAACCAGTGGTTCTCAACCCTCCTAATGCTGAGACCTTTAAATACAGTTCCTCATGCTGTCGTGACCCCCCCCACCAGCCATAATGCTATTTCATTGCTACTTCTTAACTGTAAATTTGCTGCTGTTATGAATTGTAATGTAAATATCTGATATACGGTATATCTGATATGCAACCCCCAAAAGGGTTGAGACCCACAGAGTTGAGATCAAAAGGGTAGAGAACCACTGCTCTATAGTGATGTCTGTAACAATGGGCGTACTCTGGAACATGGGGCTGTCTCCCGTGACTATTATTCTTTGTTGTTGGTTTTCAAAAATTGTGTTGAGAGAAAGAGAACAGGGGAGGAAGATCAGAGAACACCTTTTAGAAGTTGGTCCTCTCCTTCCTCCATGTGGGTCCAGGGGATTGAACTCCAGTGATTGGCTTGTTAGCAACCACTGAGCCACCTCAGCAACCTGCCTCTATTTTGTTTAATTAATTATGAATGTCAAGTTTTAAAATCTTATGAGGAAAACGGAACACCTTCACTTGGTCCACTGCAAATGTTTGGTAGACCATTTAATTGACTGTCAAAACTGGAATGAGCCAGCTAGCTATTGTCTCTTTGTTTTTTAAACTTGCACACATTCCTCTCCTAACCTCCTGAATAGAGAGGTCCATCCTATACCAGCAGTTGGCTGCAGAAGTTAGAAGCCCAGGGCTCTCCCACATTAGGACTGTCACCCTTACCATGTAAAAGTCACTAATTTACTGTGGCTTTTTTCCCCAGTGTTTACACTGATTGGCATTGTCATTTGAGATAATAATCAAATCAGTCATCATCGGGACCAACTTCTTGACTCACTGCAGATCACCACTAGGGATGAGAAAGCCTGACAATTTCTCCGAGGTCTGGAAAATCTTGCTGAGACCCTGGATATCTGGAAGGGCAGTCCCCTCCCCCTGAATTAAAAATACTTCATTCTTCCACTCTAAGAATGAGTTGGGATATTTAAGCAGATTCCTTAGCGTGGTCTCTATAGCTATACAGAGGTGGTAACTTTAAATTGGACATACCACCTTGACATGTGATTACATCTTATGAAGATTGGGAGAGAGAATCAGCTATGTGGCCCAGATGCACCTGGCTAGAAACTGTTCACCAAAGCCAGAGGTCTCAAGCAAATAGATGTAATTTAGCGAGCCCTCAGAAAAATAGAAAAAAAATGTAAAAGCTTATTTTTCTTTTCTGCAGACTTCAGTCTGCAGTAACGAGTGTGTATTTTGTGGTTGTAGTTAAGGGATGGTACCTATCACATCAAAGCTCAATTTTAATATATCTAGAGCTTTTTAATAAAACAGTCTGTTAAAAATGGTGCACTGACTTATTAATAAGTTGGTTCAAGTAGACTTTCATTTGGGTCCCAGGCATAAGTGTTCTGTCTAGTTGATAAATCTCCACACTAAACACAAACCTTGTTATTTGTCATCTACTAACTGCTTTAATGGACCATTCTTCATGATCTTTAACAGCCATCAATTGATCTCTGGGACTCAGATGTCATACAGCAATACTACTATGTTCAAAGAACCTAAGTTTAAATGAACTACAATAAAAAAAAACATTAATTTGCACTAGGGACAGAGATTTATTAAGCACTGTGAACAACAAATGGCAACTTGGGAGTTCTTATTTTTCACAACAGCAAAAATATGGAAATCAAGCCAGACAGTTCTATCTTCATTTCCTAAAGCTTTAATAAAGGTAAGTCTAAAAATTCTATTTACACTTCCGTACAATTACATCTTAAGCCATCAGAAATAATCAGATAGGTTTTAAATCAGCTGGGAGATAAACTAATCGATTTTGACCTTGTAAAACATGAACTCCAGAGGTAGTTTAATTTCCACACTTATCACTGGTGATTATTTTTCCACTTCCCCCTTGCTTTAAAAGAAACTCCATCAAACTCACGTTTCTCTTCCCAAGACTGGCAGCCCTATACCACCTAATAAAAATAAAACTGAAAATGCTTAGAAATGAAATGACTTGTTTTTGAGAGAGGTTCTGGGGGCAAAAACTTCTTCCCTGAGAGTATAAAGGCTCGGCTTTCTTTCTTATCAGGTGCTCTCCTGTGGCAGCATGAGCACCCCCATGTTTTATGCATTCAATACAGAATGCTTCTTGTGTGTATAAAAGCTAGGCTAGAGAACTGAATTAAGTTTGCTAAGAATGGCATGGGATGGAGGGAAGGGTACATGCTACTGAGAAAAAACTGCCCTGTTCTTCATCTTTTTTGGGAAATAGAGGAAGCTCAAAGACAGATCCAATGTGATAAGCAAGATCCAGTCTCGTAACAAGTCTGTCTGCATTGGAAACCCATGGTGGGAAAACAAGGCAGCCTATGCCAGAAACTGATTAAATTTCAGTTGTCTATTCTAAGCAGTCCCTCATTGCTTATAAAATGCTCCGTATAATTATAGTAACTATTATGGGTTTTAAAGGAATTTACACATTGCCCTTATCATGGGAATTTCTTTGTGGGTGCATTTCAACTTTAAAATCAATATCCCTAAAATAAACTTTAATAAGATTTATTAATTTTATCTATGTGGACCTTTTAAAAGTCAATATCAAATACCTCTCTCCAGATTCCTCTTGGCATTTGAAGAAGCTTAGATATAATCAAATGTCACACCCTCTGTATGTTACACCACAAGTGTGCCAGGGCTTTGCTCTTGTGTACAACATTGCCCTGTGTTAAACTTTGAAAGAGTTGGGAATCAATACCAAAGACTGTTTAAAATGTGAGGGTCACTCTGGTGCTCAGTCTTGGGCCAGTTGACAAGGATCATTAGCTGCTTCTTCAGCTATTGTCTTCCTTAATGTTATGCCTGAATAACCCTTGAAATCATTTGACAGCTGCAGCTGACCATACACCAGGGTGGCGAAAATCCACATCTTTGAATCCAACCTGCAGGCTCAAGTGGGCAAAAGACAGGAACAGGCTTTTAGAAAGAACAGCTTGCTTTCATTTCTTCCAAGTAAAGACAAGAACACCTCCAAGATAGCACAGAGTCAAACCTTCCCTTTCCAGAAGCCGTTGACCACCACCTTGTCTTTACAGTAGGCTTCAAAAGGGAAGAATCACTATCAAACATCATTGGATGACTAATAACTGCCAATGGTCTTAATCCTGGATCTTAGTTCATGTTCTGTTGCTACATCAAAATGCCAAAAAAAAAAAAAAACCAAAGTATTTCAAAAGGAACAGAAAGGCTTGTCTTGGTTCATAGTTGAGAATGTTAAACCACACATCTGCGTTCTGTCAAGTGAGAGATGGTAAAATCACCCACAGAAGAGACTCAAGCAGGTTTTGGGTGACTCTAATTCAGTCTCCGTACATCTAACCCACACCCAGCACACAAGCTTTAAAACTTGTGGAGGAAGAAGGGTAATAATAGCTCATGATCGAACTCCCACCCCCACAGCACCCACTGACTCATTGCCCACACTACACCTCCCACCCCTAATCTAACTCTTGGGTTCCCAGCTCTCAGTTTCATTCTGACTGCAATCCAGCTCCCAACTGGTCTCTCCCAAAGAGAGACCAGTCATGTCACAAGCTTCAGCTGCAATAAATTCACAGTTTTCACTAGGTGGAGTTTTGAGAAATACACATCTTAAGGTCTTTATTGGCACTAAAATTATTTTTTCACTAATGCATGGAGGGGAGGGGCAGCTCAAATTTTGCTATGCTATAAAACTATCATTAACCTTAACCTCATTTGTAAATGCAATTTTCAAGACAATTGCTTCTCCTAAAAAAAAGGGGGGGGGTAGGCAGTCAAATTATGTGTATGACACCCTGGTTTTGGAGCTCATCACTGGGCCAGGTGATGGTGACACAGACCTTTAATCCCGGCAGTGAGGAGGGAGAGGCAGGCAGATCTCTGAGTTCAAGACCAGTCTGGCCTGCAGAGTAAATTCCAGGACAGCCAGAGCTACACAAAGAAACCCTGTCTCAAAAAACAAAACATAGTAATACTAAGCACTGACAACAACAAACAAAACCCAGTAAATAAAAGATGGTTCAATGGTTACAAGTACTAGGTGCTCTTACAAAGGAGATGAGTTCGAATCCCAGCACCCGCAGAGCAGCTCACAACCATCTGTAACTCCAGTTCTTTTCTTCTTTACTTCCATGGCAATGGATATGCATGCAGATATGCAAGCAAAATATTTATACACACAAAATTAAATTAAATTAAAGAACCTTTGACACTAGATCAAAAGTTTTCTGAACATACAAATGCTCCTTTGACTGTCTTTACCTTATCCTATGACCTCTCATTTCTGAAAATAGTTTTATACATGTTTCTGTAACAACATATGAAGTCATACCAAAACTTAACTGTCCCTCTTAGTCAGTCATAATGTAAGTTAAAATAATGTAGTTAGCCTGGATAAACAATGTGTCTCTCCATTTGGTTGAAAAGCCTGTAAAGGGACAGCATTTTAGTACCTTGGCATGCTAAGTACTCTCTGCAAAGAGTTCCCTGGACTTCACCTAAGACACTCAGCCACCTCCTACCACCCTGGTCTCCAACACACAGAAAATCTGCTGACATTTCTTTGCTTAACTCAAAGAGTTTGTGAGTACTTACTTACATCTTCCAGTGATCAGGCCTGGTCTGTTAAATGTCCTATTCTTTCCCTTTGAAATTTGCATCATCTACATCGATGTATCCACAAATTTCCAATCCTTTTGCCTCCTTTCTGTGAAAAGACAAGTCAATACACACTTGAACCAGTTCATTTGCTTTTCTTTGGATCCAGAGAAACTATTAATCCCTAAGATAGGAGGAAAAGGAGCACTGACCCAGATTATCATGACTACATTAATTATAGCAAGCAATTAATTAAGGCAAGCTATTTTATTCATGTACACTAGCTGCCTCTGTTTAAGGTGGGGTTTAAGAGGTCAGCACTGAATGTGAGGAAGACAAGGGGTAGGGGTAAGGGGTTTACAAATAGGGGGGTTAGAAGGAAAAATAGGTGAGGATGAAGGAACAGATAATCATAACAAGTTCATCTTAACCCTCTCCTGAAACAAAGACATGATTGCAAGGTAGGCTTAACAACAGGGAGTCATAACAAAGTAGCCACAACAACCTATTGAAACCAAGGTATCGATGCAAGATGTTCAGAAACAACTTTTTGAAACAAACACATGCTTAGCTTTCCTGGAACTGGCAGTACGGAACCATTTGTAATTAAGTGTATAGGTCTGGCATGGCCTAATGCTTAAGAAACAGGCTCCCTTGTAAACAAGAATGAACCTAGCTTGTCTTTGCTATAACATGGCTTTTAAACCTAAAATGGAGGTGGGAAGGTTCTTTAAAGCCTGAGCAAAGTCCACCCCAGGTGAAGGTCTTGACTCCATAACTGGACCCCTCGATGTTGCTGCCATCTCTCTGCTCCCCTACTACTGTTTGTGTGGCTTCCTTTTGCAGAATGGTGTGAAGTCTAGCCAACACCGTCGTTGATCATTTTATTTTTCAAAGAAAAGGAAGAGCAAGGAGAAGAGGACATGCATAGCCATGTCACCCCATGCTGCTCAGATCACACCACACCTAGACACCCAGATGTGTGCTTTTGTGTCCACATTTATTTTGAAAGCGGCAATGATACTTTAGTGGACCTGTCTTTGTTTGGTTGGATTTGGTCATTTGCTTTGTTTTGTTGAACCAGGGTCTCCCAAACCCAGGCTGCATTCAAACTCAGTATGTACCTAAGGATGACCTTGAACTCAAAATCTTCCTGTTTCTACCTCCTAAGTACTGAGATTACTGGTGGAAGCCATGATACCCAGCACATGCTCTTGATTCCGATAACCTCTTAAGAAGAAGAAAGAAATGCAGTATAGAGTAGGTAGGTAATGAAAAACTTTGACCACATGGTCTTTCCATTTGTTCCTTACTGTCCTTCCCCAGTGCTTTATCTAGTAGTCTATATCACATCTCAGAGGCCAATGTTTCTCCAAAAGCTGCTTAAGGCATAGTCCTGTCTGAGAAGCCTCAAAATTTTGAAGTAAAAACTCTATCTACAGAGAGAAATTTCAAAATAATTTAATTTATTCTAAAGTGTACAAACCACCATCTTTATGTTCATTATTTTATGTGAAAAATTACTCCCTATGGAATTTTTTTGTTTGTTTGTTTGTATGTTTGTTTGCTTGTTGATTGGTTAGTTGGTTAGTTTGAGATATGGTTTCTCTGTATAGCCCTGGCTGTCCTGGAACTTGCTCTTGGAGACCAGGCTGGTCTCAAACTCAGAGATGTGCCTGCCACTGCCTCCCAAGTGCTGGGAGTGTGTGCCACTACTACCTGACAATAGCTGTCTAGTCTTTAAGCAACTGTTATTTTTAAACTTTTAAGATAATCAGATAGAAAGAACATCAGTTTTATGCCATAAAATATTTCTAATCTACCTCACCTAAAACTCTAGTAACCAGACTATGACACGTTGTGATTTTTGTTTTTATTTTCCTCTGCCCATTATCTGACAGCTATCCTGATAGAGATTTCCTTGCTTTGCTTTGCATATTTCTGGTGGTTAATTTATTTAATTCGAGTCAAGATGAAATGAAAATAAAACTGTTATTTTGATTAAATTGCTCTTAAATAAATAACAACACTTTTGATCATCCCGAAGGGCTTTTTCAGCTTCTATCTGGCTTGCTCCACATGCCAGTCAACTGGAGAGATTAACAGCTATTAAGAGATGAGCTGTCCCAGCTGTGCTTACTGTCTCACCGTCTCACCATCATGACGAGGATGGCCCAAAACAGCTAAATACACTAATGCTTTACAGGAAAAAGGGTCAAAAGGTAATCACATGCTGACCCTATGGGGACTAATTCAAACAGATTTCTACAATGGTCACATATCACCAGCTGACACACTGTACTTCAGATCAGAGAAAAAAAAGTCACACATCCTTGTATTGACTCATATGCAGGTTTTCTCTCCTTGGAGAATGTTCTGCTGCTGGGAATACACAGGAGGAAGAATTTATCTAACTACAATACCAAAGTAAGGAGCAGGGTCAGACTTCACTGCAGGTTAATTATGGAACGTTTGCAGGTACCTAAATTGGGAATTATTATTTAACACTGGAATGTCTTTGAAATCCTGTGGAAATAATTAGTCCTTATGCTTTTAGTATTTATTCATTTCTATTTTATGTGTATGAATGTTTCATCTGCATGTATGGCAATTCACCACATACATGCAATGCACAAGGAGGCCAGAAGAGGGAGTAGGATGTCCTTGGAAATGGAGTTATAGGTGGTTGTGAGCTACAGTATGGATGCTGGAAACTGAACCTGTGTCCTCTGCACGAACAGCAAGGGCTCTTAATGGCTGAGCAATTTCTCCTGTATTTGAATCTTTCCTTTTATACCCTGTCGTGACCATCTATTAGCACAAAAGCTGGTAACATGCAGCAAACCTAATCACTGTAACTGCCAGCTGCTGAGAGATGCAGTCTGTGGAAAGAGCTGCTTCCCAGATTGGAGGCTGACATCTACCTGCACCTCACAGAAGTGCAAAGCAAGTGTTGAAGGTCTATGTGATTGACACCTGCTGTGAAAATTTGAGAAAATATGTACGCATGGCTCAAAGGATGTTTCTGTGGAAGTGGGAACACATATTAATAACTGTCACTGGTAGGATTTGAAAGTTTAACAACAGATTAATTTGGCTGATAAATTCTGCAAATTCTGGAACTGTTTCTTAGACATATTTCCATGCCCCACAATGCCTGGCACAGTGCCTGGCATAGTGTGCGCTCTCGATAAATATTTGATGATGAATATTTTTTGTTCACATCCAACCAAAGTATCCAGCTGGTGAAAGGGGGAAGATTTTCTCCCTTAACTTCTGGATATTCATAATCCATTTAGCTGCTTCTTAAAAACAAAAAGTCAGGTAACATAGAATTGTCCTGTATGACAAGAAAAATGCATGAATTAAAAACTCAAGATAATAGGCCACTTTAAGAATCACCTCACAGCCGGGCGGTGGTGGCGCACGCCTTTAATCCCAGCACTTGGGAGGCAGAGGCAGGCGGATCTTTGTGAGTTCGAGGCCAGCCTGGTCTACAAAGCGAGTCCAGGACAGCCAGAGATATTCAAAAAAACCCCGTCCAAAAAAAACAAAAAAAAAAAAAAAAAAAAAAAAAGAATCACCTCACATTTGCAAGTAAAATGGATGGCTTTGGAAATAATTAATGCTACTACTTAGACTCTGAAATAATGATTAGGTAAATTTAGACTCTTTGGTGATATGTTTCTCTTTACATTCTGGGACTAGGAGAAAGAATATACACAATATTATATAAAGTCAGAGTGATAAAAATGAATAAGGGCTCATCTTTTTCATGATTACTTCCTCTATATTTATTTTCCCCAATAATTATTAGCTTTATATAAATAATATGCTTTATTCCCTTGCTAGTTGAAAATGATGTCTGACATTAAGGAAAGGTCAGGTTCATGAATGGGAAACCACAGTGAGCTTTGCCTTTATGGATTATTGAATTAAGAGGTCCATATATTTGACAGAGTATAGAAATCAAATAGCTACCGTGTTAGAAGTGCCCTTTCGCATGCCACAGATTTATTGACATTTACCAAACACAAAAAAAAAAGTTAGAGCTGTGAGTGCTTAGTGTGCATGATGATGTAAAACCTACAGTCACACCCCGAAGATTTTGGGGGAGTATTTAGATCAGAGCAAATGTTTGCATTGATTAGACGTCAGACTTGAGCAGAAGTTGAACGAGGCTATGCAACCTAGAAAGTGTGGAGGCTTACATCACACGTGTTGATGTGAGTCCATGCTGACCCTGTATCACACCCATTTCGACACACAAGCCTAACTGTCCCATGCACCTTCTTTGTACTTGATGATTTTGGGTGATAAGTGGATTCTGTGATTAACGAGAATGCTTACTGTGATATACCACTGACATGCAATTCCAAAGAGAGGGTATGCAACAGAATGCTCTGCTTGGCCTTGAAGTATAAAGCCAGAATATAGGTTTTGTAGTGAGAACTGTGAATGGAGCCATCTATAAAAAGGCATGAGCTCTGATTATAAAATATGTACTCACACAGACTCATTTGTTTTTGCCTGACAGACAGTATCTGTCATCGACTCTGAAGTCTACTGTTTTATTCTAAATGAAGGAAATAATGTTATAATAATCAAAATATTAAGTGTTATATTCTCTTTGATGGAGATTAAATAAGGCACAATAAATGCAATAGAATTTGAATTATGTCTTTCATAAACCAATCAGATATTTTCATACTTAAAGGGGCCAGTCTGTTTGCCTACACAGTCATTCAGTCAGTCGGTCATTTTTGAGACAGGGTCTCATGTAACCCTGACTGGCCTTGAACTTGCTGGATAGTCTGGAATAGCTCTGGCCCTCTGGTCCCTCTAGTTTACCTCTGTAGTGTTAGGATAACAAGTATGAATCCCCATGCCAATTTACACAGTTCTGAGGATCAAATCAGTGCTCTGTGCATGCTTAGCAAGCACTGTGCCAACTGAGCTACCTTCCCAGCCCACAACTTGACTTATATCCATCAGGGTTAGTGACATCCATGTTCCAAGAGTTTCAGAAACATAAAGCTCAAACCTCCTCATGGATAAGGTTTAATCTCAGATAAAAGCTCTTGTTTGAAAAATTACATACTGTGAAACTTACACAAACTTGAAATGTACCCCGAATGTTGGCCTTCTCTGAGGGAACATATATTTAAATATATAACAATAATACTTCTACACAAAATTGAACCAAGTGCCTATAACATATGTGCCTTTCACCTTATTTTCTCTAGTAATACATCAAAGCAGAGAGTTGGTTTTTGAAAAAAGGAAGGTGGTGGAATTTCATCTGAAATTTAAAAGCACCTGAGTTCAGGACTTTGCGTATTTATATTTTCATGTTTTAAAATACACATTTTTCCAGTTATGTTTTTTCTTCTCAGAGAGTGCAGACCCCAGTCCCATGGACAGAATAGCAGAGGTTCTGAAGAATCAGCACCCACATGGCAGAAGTGGGACTCTCTTCTTACACCTTTGGAAGGAGGAGGGAGGTTTCATAACGCACACTCACAGCTGGGGTCTTTGATTTCCCAAGCAGTAAACAATGATGAGTGGCCCTGAGTAGTCATCGGCTTTGATATAAACCCTTCCCAGTCTATTGGCTGGAGACTCACAATGGCCCACATCTGCCCGGTGGAAGGAAAGCTGCAGCTATGGTGGCCTCAGCAAGTTCTGAGTTCTCTAAGCCAACAAGAAGACCTTTATTAATTCTCTTGCAAGTCGCATCAGGTGGCTAGGTGCTGGTCTGATCCATGTTCGCCTCTAAGGATCATCAAGTTATGAAACTGGCCAATCAACTGTAGTGTGAAGAATGCAATCGGGAGATGTGTTAATGATCTGGATCCCTAGGTCTCTTCTTCCATGCAGTGAGCATGTGCTGTGCTGTCTTAGTAGCATTTGCTCTAATTAATTGCTTTAATGAAAATTCTATTTAAATAAGACCTGCAGTAAACAAACAAACAAACTATTCATATAGATGATCAATGCTTAGAAGATAGTTCTTTTCCTTTGTCTCTTTCTTTGGAAAGGTAAAATGGCTTTATTAATATCAAAGAAAGGTACAGTGGCTTAATGATATTAATATTAATATCAAATAAAGGTTTGGAAGCAAGTTATATTTCCAAGGATAAAGAAAGTAGTTTTTTCTTAGCTTTAATAAAATCACTTTATTCTAATTAACTCAAAAATAAAAATATCACACAACTAGTTTAAGGAAGCCACTCAAAGCCTTTCCCAGCCCCAAATGTAGATGTGCAGAAGATCCTTCAGAAAGGTGAATGTGCAAGGTGAGTACAGCAGAAGGCTAATGCGTGTGATCAGAAAGGCACCTCTGAAGACACAGTGTTCTGCTGAAATCCCAGTGACAGGATCATGGGCGGGAAGGTTTCCAGAATGACCCCACCATTCAAAACATGGCAAGAGAAAGGGATTTGGAGCAGAGCCGGGTCAGCATGGCCAGTGCCCAGTGACCCAGCATGGCCCTGTCTCTACAGAAGGCAGAGAAGTAGGAAAGGGAGGACCTGCTCCACAGTGGACTGAGAGGCTTTAAGATATCTCACGTCACAAGCTCTGCTCGTACTGCTTGGTGACTCCATACAAGGCGCTTAAACTGGCTGAGCTTCCGTTTTGGTCAGTAGAATGGAGGTTACAGTGACTATGGCCCCCAAGTCTTGCAAGTGTTGAATGCATCATGAACATAAAAAGTCTCATTCAGTCCCTCACATAAAATAAGCCTAGGCAATTAGAGTTCTGGGAAAAGAAGCAGTGGACAGAGTGAGAGCAACCTTAGGGATAGACAGCATTTATTGTTAAAGATACTAAGCACAGTTACAGGCTTTCTGAACTGGAATAGGAATGGTATCTTGAAGGCAAGACTCCACCCATGGAAGGCTCCAGAGTGTCCTGCTCCAAGGAAATTGTCTAAGCAAATGTTTTCTTTCTCTGGTATATACGGGAAGGTGCTCCTAGGCTCTGCAGCTGTGATCTAAGAAGGCCGAGCTACATTTCAAACTCTGAGCGAAACTTGGCATTGTCCACATGATACTAGTCATGTGGGCATTCAGGAAACAAGAGTTCGCAGGGAGGGCAAGCAGGCTAACCCTGACCCTAATCCTGTGGAAAAAGGCTGATGAGACCAAACAATATGAGGCAGTGTCGGATGCCCTGTAAGGAGGGCCACTGTGAAAGCCAACCCAAGCAGTAATAAAAATCCCAGGATCCTAGAATGCCTGCCTAAGAAAACTGCAGGCACTGAGAGAAGCTGATTCGAGAGAAAACCTCATGCAAGCTACAGATATGAGACTGTGTTAGAATAAACCAAGCCCACTGGAGCCCACAGGTGCCAGACATGGAGCCTGTAGGGTTTGATATTTGCCCTGCTAGGTTTCTATCTTGTTTTGATCTGTTCTTTCCTTGCTTTCTTCAGTCCTCCTATCTGAGTGAGTGTCTAACATGTTTTTCATTTCATATGGACTCGCGGTTAAGAAATTGCTTTGAGTCTCAGAATGAGTCTTTGAATGGTTGTTAGAATGGGGGGAAAGGGCTGGAGAGATGGCTCAGCGGTTAAGAGCACTGGCTGCTCTTCCAGAGGTCATGAGTTCAATTCCCAGCAACCACATGGTGGCTCACAACCATCCATAATGAAATCTGGTGCCCTCTTCTGGCCTGCAGATATACCTGCAGACAGAACACTGTATACATAATAAATAAATCTTAAAAAAAAAAAAAAAAAGAATGGGGGGAAAAATGGAGACTTTTGAATTTGGACTGAATTCACTTTGCATTATGAGATGGCCACGAGCCTGGGGAGGGCAGCAGGGCTAAACTGTGTCATAAATATCATGAGGCGGCTCCCAGTCCACGACGCTGCTTTCGAAGCTTCTGCAACCCATTGTTACACAGATTAAGAGAGGAAAACAGTTCATCTGGGTGTGGGTGGGTGCTGTAGCCTAGCTCTAAGCACCAGGTCCACTTTCAGGTTTCCGTTTCATGACGGTTAACCTGATATAACCAGACACCTCACTCTCCTACTGGCAAGGAGGTGAATGGCGAGGGCCTCGCTGCTGGCGTGCCTTTCCCGCACGCGATATGAACTGCATACCCTAAATCAGCGGGCGGTTCTGAGCCTGTAGGTTGCAACCCCTTCGACAAACCTCTATCTACAAAGTTATTTACAGTACAACTCATAACAGTAGCAAAATTATGGTTATGAAGTAGCAACAAAAGTAATTGTATAGTTGGGGGTCACCACGAAATGAGAAACTGTATTAAAACGTCTCAGCGTTAAGCAGTTTGAGAATCACTGCAAACTATGAGGAAGAACAAACCCCTCCTCCATAACGGCGTCTCTATCAGGTATTGCATCACAGTGAGAAGAAAATTCACTAATGAAAATAGGATTTTCTGAAACAATGTAAAATTTGCACGGCAAAGTATCCAACCTATAAAATTATTTTAGTAGCTCTATTTGTATATTAAAACATGAAAAGCCCTTGAACTACTAGCACATTGTATAAAATACATCATTAATAGCCCCTACCCAATCTAGCAGGACATACGTTTTCCTACAATCTCAGCCGATGGAGCCAGCATTGCTACAAGATTGAAGGGCAGGAGATAGCAGACGTGATAGGGAATACATGTGTGTTCCTACCGCAAATGTGTACATTGAAACTTTACACCCTAGTCTTAGGAAGGGTGCCTCTGAAAAGCTAGTAGGCTGAAAGGTTATTTGCCTCATTACCAAGACAGCCTGTCGGTCCATCTGTGATGTTACACAGCTGGGAGTGGGAGCCTTTTGAAGCAACGATCAGGTTCTGATCACAGGCACAATCTTCAGGATCTTGGTCTCTGAGTCTCCAGCCTCCTGCACTTTGAGTGTTGTTGCTGTTTTGGAGCACTCCACTTCCATGCAGCGCTCTCCCAGAGCTTCCAGCACCATGGTGTAGCATTAGGAAACATAAACTCAGGGTTCTGCCTGCTGAGGCCCTCACCAGCTGTGAGCTTCTGTCCCAATGGCATGGTCTCTAAAAACAGCTGTATATCTCCTGATCCTGTGTGCATCGGGTAGATAAGGAAGATAAGGCGCCCATTAGAATTCCTCACATAAACTAAGTAACTATTACCATAGCCTAGCTGTTCACTGTGCACACTTCAGTCCTTCCAAACACTTTTCTACAGTATTTCTCCCTTGACCCCACCCACTCTTGGAAATTTATTTCTCACTTTTTCTCACTAAGTTTGCATTCTCTCTGCCAAAATAAATTAATTAATTGAATAAAACACATTATAATTTCATAAGAAATACTAAAAAATGGTTTCCATGCTATAATTTTCCTAAATATAACCAGATATGACCACTTCTGTGGTTTAAAAGAAGTACCTATTGTACAGTCATATAGTCATATAGTTCTTACTGTGTTCTTTGTATTTTTTTATTATGGCCTATTAACACTTTTACTTTCTCAGAATTGGCACTTGTGAAAAATGGCTGTTCACCTCTGTCTGAAGTCATTATCACATATTGATCATCAGTCAGGCCTTGGAGGGATTAGGTGCCAGTCAGGGACAGCAGAAATCCTCTTCAGGTACATGTGAGGAAGACTGAAGATCAGGGGAAATATCTTTTAGGCTAAAGGAAATAGAGGATGTACAGGGTAAGGATTACACAGTGGGAGATGCCAAGGGATTATCATGTCTTGTGACTCACAGTACTTTCTCTACGACCACTAAGGAGCCTCCTGACTTGTGATTACCCATCTTCAAAGTCTTCTTTCAGAAATATAAGAACTGTAAGGAACTGTACCACATAGGCTCAAAATCAAAGTCCAAGAATTATCTGATAATAATAGGGTAAATGGGCTGAAACATTTTGCCTATAGTTCTGCACTTAAAATGTCTTAGTATATGCTAATTGTTTCAACTGATTCACACACACACACACAGCTGAATATTGCCATCCCATTTTACAGGAAAAATTTTTAAAATCACAGTGTGCATGCTATTTACAATCATACACCCAGAGCCTGACCACAACTTTTTCAGCTAAGTGACTTTGGTGACACACACTGTTATTATTCATTCACTGATAGTACACACAATGTATCTCAGTGAAGTCTACCTAAGGTGAGTATTGCCCCCAAACCAAAATTGATTCCTGTTCACAGAAACACAGTGTGGAAAATAAAATGTGATATACAAAAGAACTCAAATGAACTGATACTTTGTTAAATGTAATTTGCATGTATAATTCTAACCTCTCCTTACATTCCCACCATCCCAGTTTCTCCTATCATTGTCATTATATTTCATATTTGATATTGAGATGCACTCCTTCACTCTTTCATTCCTTCTAGCTAGATCAAATCTTTCTGTAGACCCTGTACAAACCATTGCACTGCCATGAAAACAAGGCATCACCTCTCCTAGTGGAGTTTAGTAATTCATACTTAGTAGTTATGCCATGTGATCATCAGGGAATTAGTAGAGCCTGTCCCAGAATTTCTCAGTACTTCATTCTCTGCAAATCCTATCTGCAACTTCCTGCCCTGTCTGACCTCCTTTCCTTCTTTCCACCATTCACAACACAGTTTCTTAAAACCTATTCAAGCTGTAATATTTCCTTTCCAGATTTCCACATAAGAGTCTGAATGTGGCTGATTGTGACACTAAGCAGGATGAGAAAGAGGCAGAGCTCCACACTGGCTCCTGGCAATACTTTCCATTTTTCATGTTGATTAGAAATAGTTTTCTAGCTTCAGATATCAGCCAGGCACAGGAAAGCAGAAGCTGAACATCTTCCTCCTGATGTCATCTCACTATGCCTGCTCCTGATCTTCCAGCATGACTTGGGGCTATGTCTTAATTGACTTAGCAGTTTTTTTTATGCTCATTGCCCATGTTCCTGAAGTCTGTTAATGGTATATGCAGATGGTCCTAAACATGCAATGTAATCCTTTCTGAGATCTCTCTCTCTCTCTCTCTCTCTCTCTCTCTCTCTCTCTCTCAAAAAATCACTTCTTCCCTTTATACTAAAGCAGCAGTTCTCAACCTGTACAGGGGTCAAACAACATTTCACAGGGGTCACATATTAGATATCCTGTATATCAGATATTTACATTATGATTCATAACAGCAAAAAGTTACTGTTATGAAATAAAAATGAAGTAGTTTCATGGTTAGGGGTCGCCATAGCATGAAGAACTGTATTAAAGGGTCCCAGCATTAGGAAGGTTGAGAACCACTGGAGCAGAGGATACTAAAAGCTCCAAATGGTTCAGTGGTTGCATGTATGTGGTCTACTTTCAAGTTATCAAGCTATCTCATTGTCCATATCTATTTTCTTTTTTGTTGCTTTTGTTTTGTTTGGGGATCCAAGAAAAGTATGCATGTTTATGTGATTATTTTATAAATTGTCTAATCCAAAGTTATTGCTAACTCATACAATCAAAACTCTTTTTAAAACACAACAAGCCTTTAAGAAGATCTGGTTTGCAGTGTAAAGTAAGATATTAAGCAACAATTGAAAGTTCAGTTCTATATTCTGAATTCACAGTGATCAAACAAACAAACAAAAAAAAAAAACATGTGATTAATTGAAAGGATGTAGAATACACAGCTCTTTGAAAAACCCCTTCAAAATAGCATCTGTTGCTTTGAACTGAGTCTACCACAAGCTTGTATGTCTGATAACAGCACAAGAAAATGCAGAGCATCTATCATGTGCCAGACAATGTTCTAGGAGCTCCTTACTCTACTCCAGGAAGATACTGCTATCAGCCTTTGCAGAGAAGCCAACTGAGCTGCAGAGATTATGTCACACTAGTGATTTCAGAGAGCCTAGAAACTGAGCCTTAGCTTAGCTTCAATCCCAACTTCCTAAGAAAGTGTATAGTGCAGCCATCACTGCACACCGGCTTCTGAACTTCTACTGAACTTCTGGCTAGTCCAGCGCCCACTACCCTTGTTCTGAGAACACCAAATGTTTCTAATTTTGCTATGTCACTCATGAGTCTAAATGCCCGAAGTATTCTTAGCCATCCCACAAAACTCAGATACTCTTCTTCGACTCTTAATCTAATTTAGAAGTGCCCCCTCTGTGTTCCCACAATGCTTTGTGTTTGCACATGTGCATAACTGATACGAACTGAGCAGGGTCATGTGTAAAGAACTGAAGCCTGCCCATGGGATATTTATCTCTACTTTTGTAACAACTTTATTTGGAAAGTACTCTATTGCATGGAGACACATTGAGACAACCTGATAATTCACAAATCTTCCTATGGCTGGAATTAATTAATTAATTAATTAACTGTAACTGACAAAATCAAAATTAAAACTTATGCCATCTGGTTGCAGAGATCATTTTCCTAAAGGGATCTTCTTATTCTTGAGTGTGCTGCAGTATGTACAAACTCACAAAGCTGTAATTATCATACTTGATACATTGTGCGTCTCACCTTGAATGACATTTGGCTATGCAGCCACAGATCCTAACACAGTGTCTAAGACATGGACTGTAAAATTTTAACAACTGTACATGTTTGCTATTGTTCCTTGTTGGTGGCTGTTTTTCCATTAGTCCTTTAATTGATGTGTATTTTGTGGTATTTCCCAGGGTTTCAAATTTCAGTCTTCTCACTCCCAAAGGACTGCCTCCCACAACACTAGTTCTTACCTGTTTTACTTGTGATTTCAAAATTCAAATGATTCTCACTGACTCCCCTAGAGTCCTTGCTTCTCCCTACCTGTGCATAAGGAAACTTCTACCTGAAATGTCAAATCTCTCTCTCTCTCTCTCTCTCTCTCTCTCTCTCTCTCTCTCTCTCTCTCT
>CAJQZJ010033689.1:972166-995956 GCA_907164525.1 Lophiomys imhausi | reverse complement strand
TCTCTCTCTCTCTCTCTCTCTCTCTCTCTCTCTCTCTCTCTCTCTCTGGTTTCTGATCTGAAAATTCCAAGTCATGCTTCTGGAGGCAGCCCTCCCATGAGCCACTCAGTTTACTTGTTCTGTCTTCTGTATTTTTTTTTGCATGTTTTTCTCTGGTAGTATAATTTCTGTTTCTTATCTTAGTACTATTATGTGTTTGCCTACTTTTCGCACCAAAGAAACTAAGGAAGAACTATGCAGTACTCACTTCAGTAATTCAGTGGCTGGAACTGGAATCCACAGACCAAGTCCTCAAATAATCATTTAGTAACTGAATGGAAGATAAATCTAAAAAGCACACCTTGAATAACATTACATTTTTATTAGAGAGTCATTTGTTAATTTTCTGTCATTTCATACCAACAGTGATTTGAGATTATGATGAACAAATAATATCCTAATACTCCGTTTCAAAACATACATTGGATAGAAGGAAATTACTAATTTGTTGTGTCATTTTTGTGGCTTTTCTATGTGTGATTACCATAGGAGGACAAAATAGCCTTTCCACTAATCCACAGCTCCTGCTTTCCAGAGACTCCCAATCTGCTGCCCACCGTATGCTTGCTCCAGGTCAGGAGTCTACATCAGTTCTATGGTCCAGAAGCAATTTGTTCCCTCTACCAGGGTAGAGGGGTCATCTGATTGGACTCTCCATGGTCCTGTCTGAATAGGAAGGGAATTAGATTGCAGTGTCAAAGGAAATTACTCATTCTAAGAAGCAGTCACACATTATCTATGGCCAAAGCTGTATCTGACATTCATTTATGATTAAAATTAAAAGTAAGAAGAAGAGGCAGTTTGGCTGCACTTCTACAACAATAAACCCATGAGGACCAAATTAAATCGATGGTGCTTGTCTGTCGCGTGCCAGATAAGAAAGTGGTTTTCTCAAGGGTGTTTTAGAATTTAGGGCCAGCATGACCAGAGAGATGTGCTCCGCAGTGTGAGGAGTCTGTACAGCAAGCTTGATTGCTGTTGATGCCTGGTAAATCCAAGTTACTAGGCACCCTCTCCAGAAATTATCACAGGGCAAAAATTACCATGTATTTGATGGGGGGGGGGCAGTATATGCATGTGTATATTTCCATATGTGTGTGCAGATTCACATGCACATACATGTATTATGGGCACATGAAGACCCAAAGCTGTCTTCCTCAGTTGCTCTCCACTTTT
Source organism: Lophiomys imhausi (assembly GCA_907164525.1). Lineage (NCBI taxonomy): Eukaryota > Metazoa > Chordata > Mammalia > Rodentia > Muridae > Lophiomys > Lophiomys imhausi. The sequence continues at coordinate 994,741 of CAJQZJ010033689.1, read as the reverse complement.
AATTACCAAGGTAGAGTTTCTTGTTAGACCCAGGATATACACATTCTGCTAGTACAGGTAATCACTCTGCATTGGGGATCATCGTCCTGCCTTCTGAGTTCTGGGATTCCAGTCAATCACTGTATTTGCCCAGCTCCCAAAAGTGCTTTCAGTGGGTGCTGTGGGTCTCACACTTATATGCAAGTACTGTATCAACAGAGCCATCTCCCCAGGCTTGCTACCCTTGGTACATGTTCTAAGATAACAATAATTAATGTGTACTACGAATGGCAGAAAAGACAATCATTTCATGATTATGCATTTCTGAAATAATATAGAGCCATGGTAAAATGTGTAATTTAAGTTGGTTCAAAATGACACAGGCTGGCTTAAAAACGATGCTGAGTTCTGTGCCTAGAGAGGAAAAAAAATTAAATCTTAGATTCAAAAGGAAACTTTACATTGATTGGTAGGGGTTAAAAAAATGGAAAGGCTACAAAACTATTTTAGTTTCTGGAATAAATATAGCAACAGAGGTAGTTTAAATGAGAAAGGCTTCTGGATTTATTTAAAGATGCTTCATCTCTTTGGCCTCTTCACACAGGATTGATGGAACAAAAATAATTTATCACCTGGGCTATTCTCCCGTCAGAAGACTTTGATTTGTTTCTTATACTTTGACTTTATTGCCTGACACTTAAACACTTGAGAGTGTCTCACTGCGGCCACCAGTTGGCTCAACCTAGAGAGCCTCTCTGTTATTCTTATGCAGCAGACTCTCTTCAAGTTTGAAGTAACAGTTTATTATTTGTTTTTTCTAGTTCTTAAGAATTTTAATGGATATGATACTCATGTTACCTCATCTTACTATACCAGTAGCTAGTTGTAGATTTCCATTAAAAAGTCCGTTTATGCAGGTCTACTACGACCCAAATCAGCAGGAAGTCATTTTAAGAGAGCGATGTCCCATGCCCAGAGGGTGGGGAGGGTGTTTCTCTGCCCTTCTTTTTGGTTATTTGAAGGATAACTGAAAACTCTGTTATGTAGGGGAAGAGACTACAAGCTGATAAATGGTCCTGTCTTAATGGGTTTTGGAGGTTAGCCCCAGGGAATTCCTACTTTTCCTTTTCTGTATCCTTCTTCCTCTCCTATGTAGGAGTGCATGGGCTTGAGAAAAATGAAATATAGACATAGCACAGGAAGGTCCAAGAAGAAGGGGCAGATTATTGAATATGCCCTTATACCTTTGTATATTGATACAAAATTAGTAGTTTATTAGGCTAAAGTGGTATTGACCATTGTTTATTGTGCAAAAATAAGATTGTATTGGATTACATCGGTATTGATCTTTGTATATTGATACAAAATTAAGATTATAGTTGGCCACAATGGTATTGACCCTTGCATATGGACGTAATATTAAGATTATATTGGGCTACATAGGCATTGATCTCGGTATATTGATACATAATTAAGAGTATATTTAACCACAATTGAATAGATCTTTGTATATTGATACAAATTTAAAGGTAATGCTTCCTAATGGTATCATACCTAGAGATACTTAAAAATAAAATGTGAAGCTCTGACCTCTTGATACCAACCGTCTAAAATGGTCTAGGATAGTTAAAACAAACTCCTAGTCATGCAAACATGTCACTTTGTTAGCTACTATGACAGTCTATCACAGATATTCTCTAAACTACCCAGTAATCAAGTTGCTAAGAGACAAGCAACATTTGCTTATCTAAATACAAGAGATGGATAGGGCATCTTCAAAAACCCCAAGAGATCTGCAGAATATGGCATTCAAAGATGTTATCTTAAATCAAGATTTTTTTTTTATATCGAGACATATCAGCGCCTGACAGCACCCCCTACTCTACTCCAAGTAGAAGATAAGCATCGAAGAACCTCCAATGTAAGATGGTTGAATTAGTGGCAAGCCTTTCTCTTGGCATGAAAAAACCCCTTGCACCAACTGCAGACAGACTGCTGTCCAAAAAGGACAAAACTTGGTAGCAGGGAAGTCGACAGCCTAACTCTGCCAAGACAGGGTAGGTAAGTCCTTCATAATCCCTGCTCTACAACAAATGTCTGTCAGAGAAACAGGACCCAAAGGCTAAAGATTGATGCTGGAATGTATGGAGAGAAAATGGGAACTGTCCAGGCAGTCATTGGTATGTTCTTTCTTAGTTTTGGAAGCTGCGGGTCCTGCAATTCCTATATAAGCAAATATATTTATCCCTCTCAGGTCTCTGAGGTGGTTGAAGAATAGACAGCTAGAGTCTCATAGTTAAATTTTGAACTGTTTGGGAATCAAGAGGGTGTTATAAATCTAAGAAGATACTCTTAAAAGTGTGTTGCAAGATAGTATGAATGTTGAGTCACATATAGACCTTTAAACTCATGGAGTTGGTTAGATAGTAGAATGTTAAAGTCAGGGGCCAAATATGTATAAACTGGACATTGGGAAGGTATACTGGGCCATTTAACTCTCATAAATGTGGCATATTTATATCTATTGTTTTGTATAATACTTACTGTTATAAGAGAAGGAACCATCTGTTGGACTGAAAGGGGAAACTTCTGGGGGGAAGAGGGTGGAAGGGCAGGATAGGAAGGGGGAATAGGGAGGGGTTTGTTACTGAGATGTAACTTGAAGAAAAAAAAATAAAGTATTTAAAAAAAAAAAGTCCGTTTATGGAGCGCACTGGGAGTTAGGTAATACATTCATGTCTCTGTTATATACGTGCGTGCTCAAAGCTATGAACACAGGTGGAGAATCATTACCAATTAGTTCAGCAAAGACTAGAAACACTATCGATTTTAGTTCCAACTAAAGCTAAAACAAATATCAGTTGAGATTAGCTTTGTGTATTTTCCTTTTGGAAGTTTGAGTTCAATAAAAAGTGGTTCGTTGTGAAGCATATGGTGGCCGGGATTAATATTCTGCAAATGTGTTCAGCCCAGACTCTGCAACTGAGGACTTGTAGAAGAATGTGACTTCCCAAGTTCGTAAGAGTTAGAATTCTTGAAGGTTCATCCTGGAAAACACAACTCTTTTGGTATCCACATGGACAGTTGGATTTACATCACACACGTATTTGTACTTAAAAATAAATAAACCCTAGGGCTGGGGGGGATGGTTCACTTGGCAAGGTTTCCCTTGCCAGCCTGAACACATGAGTCCAAGCCCAAAAGGTCACATAAAGAACCAGACATGTTGATGTATGTGGCAAACCCAATAATGGAGAAGTGTGAGGCAGAGACAGGGGAACTCCTGGAGTACTCTCACTGTCCAGCTGGCCTAGACTACTTGATGATATTCCAGGATAGTAAGAGTCCCTGTTTCAAATAAAAAGCAGAAGGTGTCTGAAGAAAAGGTAGAATTTGTTCTCTATATATAGATGCATACTTTTACACACACACACACACACACACACACACACACACATGCACATACATATAAACACACACTATTAAAAATCTATTTTAGTGACAAAAAAATTGGTATGCAAATTTTCCCTTTGGCGAATCATTATGACAAACGTTCAAGTTACTCCATCAAGCATGTCCACTTATTCAAGAACCTACATGGAACTATGGACTGTGTTCTAGGCCTGTGTATTAAAAATGCACAGAAATTGCAACTAATTGCCCAGCGTGGTGTCATAGGCCAATAATCCCAGCACTTGGGAACCAAGACAGAAGAATCATAAAACTAGCCTATTCGGTGAGACATAGTCTAAAAACTAAAAAGGAAAAGAAATAAGGAAATGAAAACAAATAGTGAAGAACTTGAGTTGTTACTGCAAATAGAACTTATTGAATCAAATTTAATCTCTACTAAAATTTTTATCACATAAACTTTTATTATTTTTCCATTCATTTTTCATGATTTTAGAAAACGTATTTGCTTTTTTTAATTTGATATGCCACTAAATTATATTAAGTCATGCTTTTCTTAGGATTCATGAGCCAGTCTACTAATTGACCACAAACAGTAGCTGGGAAAAAGATTCTATATGATAATGTGTATACAGATGTAAGCAATTCGAATTTGTTTAGGTGAAATGTTCAGCAACATTTAAAAGTCTATGTCATTTGTATTGTCTCCTTTCTGTTAAGTAACTTCATTTTTCTTAGTGGAGTTCCTCATCACACTTTGCATCTTTGTAACCAGCAATGAGGTCCTTACCATTGTTCTCTCCCTTATAGATTAAAAACCTCAAGACCCACAAATGAAGCCAAGTGCCCTATGACAGAGAGGCAGCAAGCTGTTAAATATACCTTCATCTCAATTCTTTCTCTATAAAGGTTGGCTTTCCCCCACATCTTTGTTTTCCAAATTGTTCTCTATATTAGTTTAGATATGTCACCAGATATCCAGAGGAACAAAATTACATAAGCAATTATTTTCCTCAATATTTTTTTAGACAAAATCTCACTAGATAGACCTGGCTGGCCAAGAGCTTTTTACACAGATCACATGTAGCCTGGAATTCACCCTCAAATAAAATTTTTAGTTAGTAAATATATGCTTATAGTTGTTATATAATAATCTCTTTGTAACAACAGTTTATGTATTGTAGTTATTAATGTGTGTAGAATAAGAAAATGCAAAAACTTGTGAAGGACTAACAAAGCTCAGAACTGTAATTTCCTCATGTTTAGCGTAGGATGTTATAATAAAACACTTAGGACTATGTAGCTTTAAAAAGATATTTACAGTTATAGACTTGGAAATCCAAGACTGAGATGCAGGAACAACTGTATTATCTCAGTGATGGCCCCCTCCCAGGACGTGTAAGTGCCTCTCATTGTCCTTCATGGGAGCATACTGGTCTCAAACATAAAGTATCTATGACCATCTCAGGGTTTCACCTTTGCAACCTCATCTAAATTATGGACTCCACCTCACCACATCACACCAAGAGGGGAGCCAAACTTTAACATGTACATTTTAAGGAGACAGAAACTTTCAGTCCAAAATAACTCAAAAAAAAAAACATTCATGTGACCATTTCAAAGAGTAAAATATCAGAAAATTGCCTATGGAGGCTGAGGAAAGAGAAAGAAACAGTCAGTAAAATTGAGAAATCAAAATTCCCAAATGAGGCTTCATCTGGCTCACAATGGGATGTGTTCCATTCCTCACGTCTAAACTTAGTGACTATTCTTCAAGAACTAACCTTCAAGTGATTTATGAACTATGTTTTGCATTTGCTGTATGGTATGTTATCTGCAGTTGGTAGTGTGTATACACATTGATTAGATAACAAATTTCCCTATGAATCTCAGGTTGATCTAACATTTAAATAAGAAGAGTTTTGCATTTGTGTCAAATAAGCAAAGCTAGAACAACTCAAAGTAAAGATAATAAATAAAAAGATACGGCCTTTACAGTCTCAAAGTAAAGATGATAAATACGGCCTTTACAGTCTCAAAGTAAAGATAATAAATACGGCCTTTACACTCCAAAAACTAGAAGGCAAATGTTCTACTGGAGCAGCAACTTTTGAAGTCTCTGCTCTAATTCACTGTTCAGACCATATATTAGTAACATTTTTTTCATTTCTCCTCCTGTATTTTTGTCTAATAGCTAAATAATCTTTGTATATATTTTGTCTTTAAATGTGATATCCCTTCCATGTAAAAATTTCTCTTGGCCGGGCAGTGGTGGCGCACGCCTTTAATCCCAGCACTTGGGAGGCAGAGGCAGGTGGATCTTTGTGAGTTCGAGGCCAGCCTGGTCTATAAAGTGAGTCCAGGAGAGCCAGGGCTACACAGAGAAACCTTGTCTCGAAAAAAAACCAAAAAAAAAAAAAAAAAGAAAAAAAAAAAAGAAAAAATTTCTCAAAACTAATAAAATTATGTTTTAGGTTTTAGCTTATCTTGACATAAAATGTTACTTTTAAAGGATTATTTACTTTTTACACTTTATTGAAAGGAGCTGGTATGTGTTTTTAATGTGTGTATATACATATGTGTATACGTATATGCGTACATGTACATTACCCATTTTAGTATCAATATGGATTAATGCCTCAAGCTATGAAGAAATAGGACAGGCTTGTGAGGAATCTGGTTTACAAAGAGTATTCTGAAGCCTTATGACCTAGGAGAGTTAGCTTTTCCAGCACCACACAGCCGCTGATCTAGTTCCATTGCCCTGATGCTTCAGGTGAAAGTGTCCTTTGGGAGTGAGATGCTGCTATGCAGATTCCAAGGTCACAGTAGTCCCTCCACTTTACATGTGTCCCAGTCCGTGGACCTGAAAGTTTCAGTCGATGTTTAGGATGTAGGTGTGGGAGTGAATAGAGGGTTGTCAAAGACAAATGTATTAAAAACCTTTGTGTAATTCCCCTAAACCTAGCTACATGATGCATGAAACAAGATGAAGATTAAGTGAGAACCAGATTTCAGACATGTCCCAGAACAGAAGAAAATAAAACCCACAGATGAAATAACAATGACTATAGCAACAACAAAGAAAGGCGTCACAATGAAGGGCAGGTCTCGGGGACTACTCTGTCTTGTCATCATCTAAAAATAAAAATATTCTTAAACTGACAGCAAAGCCATACAGACAGCTTCCTGGATAAGAGCGCTCGCCACCAAGTCGGAGAGTCTAAGTTTGAGTTCCAGTACTTGCATCACAGGGGGAGAGGATCTACTCTCACAAGTTATCCTCTGACATCCATGTATAACACACACACACACACACACACACACACACACACACACACACACATATGCACACACAAGCACATGTGCACGCAGACACTGTTTCCTTTTTTTTAATGAAAACCATATGAAATATGACATGTCCCTACCAAGAATTTCCAGCATAGTAGTGGGAAATAGTAAACAATTACACTATATAAACCAACCATCTGAGCAGAAATCATAATTAAAGTTATGCATCTGCATGCATCATTGATTTATGAATTTGCCCAGAATAGCAAAAGCTATTATGCGTTCGCTGTTTAAGAGACAGTATATAACTGTGTGACCTCTCACTGCACCAATGGAACACTCTGCAGTACATGAGAGATTGAAAGGGTCACGCTGATTTTTGATTACACTTTAAACCATGTTTTCTTTCTTCTTTGAAAAAGTTGTATGACTGTATATTCATAACTATCGATCGTTTCGGAAAGAATCATCACATCCGAGCAAAAGCCTAACCAAGAACTAGGGTTAAGCTTCAAGCAATGCAAGCAAAGCCATTCATTAACCATGGGGAAATCTTGGTTCTAGCTTCCTCCACAGGCTTCACTCCACAGCCACAAAAGAGTTGTCTGCTTGTCATCAGGTGCCGCTAAGGGCTGAAGGATGGGTAGCCATCCTTATCTGGGAATGTCTTTTTTTATATGGTGTTCGGTTCCACAGCTGATCTTTGTATTCATGTTGTCTTGTGGTATAAACTTCCTTGTTTGTTTTCATTTGGTCTTAGCCTGGGAACCAGGAAAGCTTAGCACACAGAGTAAACTGAGAAGGAAAAACAGGACCTTAAGAGTTAGTGAGGATAAGAATGGAAGGATGCAGGGATGGTATTAGTGTTCTCAAATTCAAACTCTTTAAAAGCTTCTCCCATCTCTACCCCACCGTGTACCGTCCACCAAACTCTCCACAGATCTAAACAAGAGATAATAAGGAAAGATGTGCTTTGCCACTGGTATGTGTGCACACAGCCTTGAAACAGCATTTGCTCATTGTACTCAGCAAATTCTCCCAACATTCAGTCATTGTTGTCTCTGGTTAGGCTGGAAACAGATAAAGGTATATGAAAACAGCCAATCAATTTGCCACATCAGACTACAAGGTTATCTATTTCTGTACTTTGTTTCTGGGAGCGACCAGTTCTGATGCTTATAAAAAGATTGGGAATGTCATTTCCCAGGCATTTTGACATGTGTGCCCCCAGCTCCATGTACACACAGGTGAGGAAGAAATAAAACAAACAAACGAAAAGCAAAAATCCCACTTTCTTAAACATGTTTTAGACAGTCATTTCCCAGTTGTCTGCTATGCTATTTTCCCCTCACATAGTCTCAGTCTATATCAAACTTAAAATAATTCCTGCAGACTCCATTGAGTATGCTGATAAATACTTTGGTGAGTTCACAATTTATTGCACACTTTTCTTTCATTCCTCCTGTTTTGAGTTTTGACTGTGTGGAGAGCTGTGATTTTAAGACATACAAACTGACAATTCTGATTTCATCAGCATAGATCTGTGTCCATTGCTCATCCCGCTTTATCAGAAGACGCATAGCTCTTAGTGATTCCAAGAATGTCCTGAACATCACATAAGGGCTTATGGCACATGTGCACAACACTGTTTATACTAAGGTGTAAGATTCATTGAAATGAAGATTTGCAAAGAGCTCTGTCCTGTACACCAACATTAAGTGGATATTCTAAGACTTCAAGTATCCAAAATTATTTGGTGGCAGTTTGAAAGACTTCCATCAAATAATAATCAGGGAGGGAATCAATGAAGTGGGGTTACAATATTGAAATGACATAAAAGACTGGAAGATGGAATGTCTCTCATAACCATGGAACAGTTTAGTCCCCACTGGCAGAATCTGGGGCTCAGGTTGTATAAAGTATAAAGAAAGTAAACGTACCATCTATCAAAGAGCCTAAGTGGCAAGATTTAATCACAACAAAACAGTATTTGGCTTCATAACACAGGCTGATCTTGTTCATGAGTGGGCTTTTGCCTTCATTAAACAGTTTGTCACTTGAGTGTGATGGAGTCTTAGACAGAACCATTTATTTGTTAATTACATAGCAATAGGATGAAATGTTTTTTTAATCACACGTCCTTCATCCTGAAGGAAAAGTATATATCCATTTTTCTTACAACTCAAAGGAATGGTTCTGAGCAATCAATACCTATTATGTTTTTATATTGCTTCCATAACTAACAAAAATTATGAAGTAAAAGGAATGCTAAAATATGGAAGATATTCATCACCAGATTATGACAATTTAAAACTTTGTCAAAATTTGAGCCTAAGTTATTTGTCAGTGTTCCCTTCAGCCTTTGCGTGCTGCTTAGCATTTATGTTGCGCATCTTGACTTCCGGACTTTTAACACTTGACCCTTAAAGCTGCAGAAGTCTGCAACTTACAGAAGTTGTCAGCCCAGATGTTTTTTATTTATTTCTGTGAGAGTTTTTTTAGCCTCTTTTCTTTTATTTCCAATTTTACTAAATGTGTTTTTCAAGTTTCTGGTAACTTCCAAAATTCACAAACACTAAAAAGCCTTTAAGCATCCCCCAGCCCCACACAGCCCCATGAAAATGATAAACAGTCTTATTTGAAAGCATGATGATAGTAAGCACAGAATTAGAGTTACTCCCCACCAGATGAGGCACGAAGCCATTCAAGGCTGGGATCCTTTACATGTGTTATGATAAGGATGATGCTTAGCAATGAATTGTAAAGTTCAATGAGAACCAGCAATCTAGAAGTACAAAGTCCAACTAAAGAAAGTCTACCCAATGGGCAGGTGCTCTGACAGGTGTACAAAGGGGGAAAAATGATTCGAGATTAGTTGTGTAATAGTCCTTGATGTCTTTGACCAGCCTGTCAACCTAGGTAGGAAGCAGTGGATAGTTTGACTCCCAGAGGGAGGGGCTCATTACTCAGAATCAAGTTCAAAATAAATAGAGCTTTACTGCTTACTCTTTGTGGCAGGCATATTCCTGTTCTGGCAGCACTTACTTTACAAGGACCTGAAGGAGTACATAGGTGACAAAGTTATAAATCCCTTCAAATAACTGACAAGTGTCTGAGTCAGTTTTTAAAAGATGAAGAGTGGCTCCCACGTCCTAAAATTATACAAAAGTGCCATTTCGCTTCTCGAGCAATTTGAAAGCTGTTCATTTCAGTGGCAGGTAGCCAAAACACAAAAGGTAAAGAATGTCAGCAGAGATCTCACACATCACTGACACACAGAAGCTTGTGCAGCTTCCCACCTCAGAAGAAGGAACCCACAAAGGAGTCTTGGCCAGAACTGACAGGATGTTTCCCATCCCAGCTACTTCTGATTCCTTTTATGAGCTCCCATTCCAGAACTGAACTTCTGTTTTGTCTTCTGTTTTGTTTTGCTTTGTGACAGGGTCTTATGTAGTCCAGGCTGTCCTGGAACTCTGTGTAATCAAGGACAACCTTGAGCTCCTAATCTTCCTTCCTCCCCCTCTTCCTGGTTCTGAGATTATAGACATGTGCCAACCTGTCCCAGAGCTTTGTGGGAAGAAGCTACCCTGTCAACAGAGTTATGTTCACAAGCCCTTTAACTGAACTCCTGTGCATGGAGAGGGAAGCTTCCCACATTACTTGTGACAGAGGAGACTTTATGTTCCCTAAAATAGTCAATGGACAGTCTCAACTCAGCAGTGTATATCTGATGGACCATGCCTAAACTAGGGTTCTTAAAATCTTGTTGCAGTTTATAAATGATAGAAACCCCAGAAAAATGCATGCAACTAATATCCTCTCCCCACCCAGTGGATTTGAAAAATAACTTGGCACAGTTAGCTTACACTCTGACTTTGAAAACCTGACTTTAGAGAGGCTGAAAAAATATACAGAACACCTTAAGTCTTAGATTCAGCAGTTTCCTTCTTCTGGGGGTTCTGATGAGTCCCACGTTAAGTAAGCAAAACAAACTCAGAAAACATGGGGTAACAGATAGATAGATGGGTGGGGGTGTCCCTTGGTGTTTTTATAAACCTCCTTTCCTTTGCCACTATTTGAACCAGGCAGTTGCTTTGTTAAATTCATGGACTTCAGCATGACCCATACTGCCTAACACTCACAATGAGGCTGCTTGGCCAGAGAAGAGAAAACAATGACAGAGCCCTTCTTGGTGAAATGAACAGTTCAGGGTTTGGGTTAGGGGTATTACACTCTATAGATACTGACAAGCTTTTGAAGATTTAAAAATCTTCCAGTAAATACCATACCCTATTTTGAATGTTATTTGAAGCAAGGCCAGAGGCAGAACAGGATTGGAGGGTCCTGGGACCTACTGTCTCAGTTTCTATGTTTTAGCAAAGAGAGCCATTACCTGGATTTCCCATACCCACAAAGAATTTTCAGGCCAACATGGGACTTTAATGTTTGAGAATACAAAGGACTAAGAGTAAAGTAGAATGGATGAGTTAGAAAAAGATGTGAGCCGGGCAGTGGTGGCGCACGCCTTTAATCCCAGCACTTGGGAGGCAGAGGCAGGCGGATCTTTGTGAGTTCGAGGCCAGCCTGGTCTACAAAGCGAGTCCAGGAGAGCCAGAGATATTCAGAGAAACCCTGTCTCGAAAAACCAAAAAAAAAAAAAAAAAGAAAAAAATGTGAACAAAGAACAATTGCAGTATATATTGATTGATTCAATTTTGAAAAGTTGTGAAGAAAAACTATACGATGACACTAAAGTAAATGTCCAGAGGCACCTGGAAGAACAGAATCCTCAGAGTTAGGAAAGGCAAGGGGGACAAGAGTTGATCAGGAGCATGGGCTGAGAACACATTAAGAAGAAAAACAAGGGCTGGAGAGATGGCTCAGCGGTTAAGAGCACTGGCTGCTCTTCCAGAGGTCATGAGTTCAATTCCCAGCAACCACTTGCTGGTTCACAACCATCCATAATGAAATCTGGTGTCCTCTTCTGGCCTGCAGATATACCTGCAGACAGAACACTGTATACATAATAAATCTTTTTTTTTTTTTTTTTTTTTTTGGTTTTTCGAGACAGGGTTTCTATGTTTAACAGCTCTGGCTGTCCTGGACTCGCTTTGTAGACCAGGCTGGCCTCGAACTCGCAAAGATCCGCCTGCCTCTGCCTCCCAAGTGCTGGGATTAAAGGCGTGCGCCACCACCGCCCGGCACATAATAAATCTTAAAAAAAAAAAAAAGAAGTAAAACAATGCAGAGTGAAAAACATGGGTTGGACTCTAATTCATTAGATAATTACTCCAAATTAGACAACATACAAGAACCTCATAGGCGCCATTTAATTTCAGCCTTACTAATAACCCTGTAAGAAAACAGAAGTTACCAAACTCAATTTACCAAAAGGGGGCTACATGCTAAAACAGCTTAAGAATTCTCCAAAGCTGAACTGTGATAAGGACATCACTAACAGAATGTATAATCCTAGAACACCAGAGGCAAAGGCAGAAGGCATGGCAGCTCACAGCATTCTTGGCTGTGTGGTGAGTTCAAGACCAGCTTGTAACATATGTGACCTTGTATCAAGAAAAAATAAAATAAAAGAGGATTTGCCCAAACTCACTAAAGCATTTAATGGAACAGATTGTGCATTTTCTCCTAGAATGTGAATTACCAACTGTTGTAAACTGTGTCTGCCAATTTATAATTCAAATGCAAGGACCTTTGCATCTTGTTATACAATGACTATTTTTCATACCTATCACACAAGCAGAAACAGAGCAGAGTCTACTAAATACTGATTGAAAGACAAAAGCTTTCACCTCCTTAGCTTTCAAAATGGCTTCTTATTCTCATTTGACACTAATCCATCTTCCATCTCTCATGTATACTGAAAGCCTCCCTATGACCACTTCCAGAGAGAAGCTTGCTTCTCAGGTCTTCCTCCATTGACCTGGGTACCTTTCCTAGAGTTCAATCCATCCTATCTTCTACAATTAAATACTTTCCAGGCTCCAGACATTCAGCAAGCTTTGCAAAGATAAAAGTATACTTTCACACTCCACATGCCTCTTCTCATTCAGGTCTTAGTAATTGTTTACTGACTGAGTAACTGGTTAAAAATCAGAATTTTAAATGGTACTTAACCCATTGCTGAATCATAAATATCATAATGTTCTCTTCTCATTTTCCAGAAGGTTTCCAAAGATTGTAAAGAAAAATAGATTTTATGAAACACAACTCTAAAATATATACACACACCTGGCATTCCATGATTTTCTGAAAAGCTCTTTGCTACTTAGCAGTACAGGCTTTTTCTGTGCTTTAATAAATCCCAATTTTCATAGCTTTCATGTCTTAAATATTCCAAGTTCTAGTTATATTTGGTGGCAACCTGGCATACAATTTTCAGTTTCAAATATTTACAGCTACATTGATGTGCACACACACACACACACACACACACACACACACACACACGCATATTCCTTTAATGGACTTGTGAGGATTAATGGCACAAAATGTAAATTATAAAATACTTCAGGTGCTTAACTGAGGCAGATACAAATAAGGAGGCTTCGCTGTTCTCAGAAGGGAGCAGGATGTCAGCTGACATTACAGAAGGCAGAGCTGCAATACAGGAAACTCACTACGTAGACCATTGTGCAGAATCCTGTCTGGGACAAGCAGACCAGACCAGGAGCAGATTCACCAGAGCCTTAGATTTGCAACCAGCCTCCCACACACATAGCACCTTCTGAATTCCCGCAAGTGTTCAATGGGTAACAAGTGCTTCACTTTAATCTGCAGTCACCACATGAATGGTGACCTACTCTCTCTCTCTCTCATCCTCACTTTGTCACTATCTCTATAAGCCCCGGATTGGACCAATGTTCCTCATCTATTCATTTAATACAGACAGTTGTTTAATATACTCATCTTCTACAAAACTGAGAAAGAAAAAGCTTTTCCTCCTGCCACCAGCTCATGTTTCCCCTCCTACTCATATTTTTGTCTTGGGGAGACAGTGCACATTGCATGAAAGAGCCCCAAGGAAATGCCTTCCAATTAACACGGAATTATGCTATTGAGTAATGACTGGCCAGTGGGTAGAAATAAAAGGATCTGAGATCACAGCACAGGGGGAACCTGGAATGCTTCCCTCATCTCTACTGTCTATAGTAGACTTTATATATCTTAATTAGACTCAAAATCAAGTAAGAAAAACAGCATCATCTCCAGCAAAAATGGTGAAAGAAAAATGCTAAATTCAGCCTGAAATCTTGTCAAGGTCTTGGTTATTCCTTCCTAGATACCAGTTCTTACATAAGATGTATATGTATATGTGTGCATATATATGGCCTTCAAGACATTTACAACGTGTATGGACCAATGGAAACAATGCAAGATTCTCTGCTTGCTCAGTTTCTCTCTCCTCTGATTACTGGTTGACCTTTGCCACACTGCTAAGTGTGCTGTTAATTTTTTTGTAGGGGAGGGCTCCAGAAATTAGACAGTTTAAATAAAAAGAAATGAAGGGTCGGAGAGATCAGCTCAGCAGTACAATGCTTTCCTAGTGTACATGAGTTCCCTAGAGTCAACAATCTCAAGCCCCCAATCTCCTAACCCTGTCAATGAAGGGGTGTGGAGGGAAGTCATGTTTTTGGTGAGAAATTCTGGCTCTTTCCTCAGGGCTGTGGAATGACTGGCACTGGCATCTCTTCCTAAACATCTCAGAGGGGTGCTTCTGTCTGTCTTCAGGGAGACATTAGGGTTTCCTTTTGAAGCCTTAAGAGTCACAGATTTCCTTTCATTTGAGGTATAAGGTACTTAGAGCTTGTCTGTCCACACATGGTAAGATAATGGCCACTCACATGCTAAGTCTTTCCGAGAAGAGGCCCCAGTCTTCCTGGGAAGCCCCTCCCCTGCCTCAGGCAGACATGCTGCCACATGGAGAACCTCAGGCTTTTTCTTACCCTCTGTCTCAGGAGTTTTGCTCAGAAAAAAAAAAAAAAGAGTTCTGTCATCTTGCTCTCTCTCTCTCTCTCTCTTTCCTTATAATATGTTTAGAGAGCTATGTTGCATAAATTCTTTTTTAGTGGGGTGCCCCTACATATCAGCCCCCTCAGTTCAGCCATCATATGAGGGCTCAGAGCTTCCTCTTGCACTGGGGGTGTACATGGCAGCTCCACTAGGGCAAAGTGTCCCACTAACAGGGAACAAAGTCTATGTTCCTGTTCCTTTGGGTCTGTTGGTTGTAAGATAGTTGTCCTGTATTATGTGGCTAAAATCCAGTTATAAGTGAATAGATGTCATGTGCATCTTTCTGGGTCTCGGTTAGCTCACTCAGAATGAATGTTTTAGAGACAGCTGGGATTAGCATCAGTCTCCTACCAGACACAACTCTTAATTCATGCCTTCTCTCCATATTAAGCCCTCTGTCTATTAATGTTGGCCATCTTCAATCTTTATTTTTTAATACCTATTTCTTTCAAAGTTTCTAACAAAACAGTGGGGATCTGGCTCCATGATTACACATCTGTATTGCTACTTAGCATGGTGTCATGAAAATTTTTTTTACTGGATTTGGTTTTAAAACAAATCTCAGCATCTATTAAATAATTATTTAAATTTTCGGATGTACCTTGTCATTTGATCTTCCTAACAGTGACTTGCAGCTACTTGTACCGCCATCATTTTCAGGGAAAATAAATTAAGGTTGGGCAAGGTGAAGAGTGAGAGGAGATGAGAGGCTGGGAGCTAATAAGTAAGCTGCCTAAACTTTTATAGCCAGTACCTAATAAAATCTGAATACAAAGACTGGCTCCTGATTCTAACATGTGTGCCCTTTTCGTTAAACTATTGTGCCTCTGAAGTTATTTAACTTCTTAAGTTTTAATTCACTATTTACAAAATGAGGTTATTAATATCCACGCAGCTCCTGTGAAGCCTCAACTAAGGGAAAGTGCTTGCTAAACATTAAAGTGTTATAGGAATGTAGCTAATAACAAAGAACAAAGCAGACGAGTTAATGGCAAATGTAGCAACCTCCCCCACAATAATATAAGCCACAATATATATTAGAGTAGAGGGTACCTATTAGCATAGCCTTTTCTACTGGGAAGACTTTTAATAGACCTTTTAATTCTCTTGTCAACATAATCTCAAAAAAAATCACAAAATTAATTTATGGAAATGGTAGATTTTTACAGGTTTTGATGTGAACACGAATGTGCATTTCTGAGGTGAAGTGGGAGAGCATGGGTTTTTTTTTTTTTTTCCTAAGCAGGCAGGAGAATATTTTTCCCACATCATACGGAGGGTGCAGGCAGGAAGCCGTGACCTTGTTCCCTTGAATTGAATGTGCCATGATGAGCTAGTCCACGAAGCCACCATGCGCCCTGTGTGCTCAGGGCAAAGAACTCCGATTTCCTGGAGCTCGTGCTGTCCTACATTATCATGCTATTAAATTCAGTCTGGGTCCCTTAATCATCCCAGTTCAAAAGCAGATGTGTGAGCTATGGAGACACTACCCATCTGGGTGTGCTTCCAGTTCAAGACACAGCAGTATAGCTTTGCATAGCATGGATAGTTCGACTCATTTCTATTGTTGCTATTGTAAGTCAGCCTGAGTAAGTAGCTTTGTTTGTGTTACGTGTCTTGTTTTCCATCTTGCTTCATAAAGATTCCTTTTTTTTTCCTCATTGTGGAATCATGAACATGTTTTATTTAAGTGCTTGCTATTTTCCCATCTAGAACATACAGTAAACTAAATGGAACAACGCAGGTTAACATGGAAGTTCACACAGATGCCTGGGTGCTGGGTGGACACTTTCATGAGGAAGATGAGCATGTCATAGGGGAGGTCTAAGAGACAGCTAGAATGGACCCTCAATTGTTCTGTGAGCTAAAAGCTGTAAATGAATAGGAGTTCATGAGAGGAAGGGGAGCTATGGTGGAAAAGCAAATAGGGGTCCAATGAGATGACACAGCATGTAAAGGGAGTTACAACACAGTCTGGTGATAAGGGTCTGGTTTCTAGAAACCATAGCAAGGTTGAAATGAAGAAAGAAATCTGCAAAGTTATCCTGTGATTTCCACATACATATTGTGGCATGTGTGTCACCACACACTACACACACATACATCATCTAAACACACATTGCCAAAACCTTACAACTCTGCCCTCAAATTTTATCTAGTATCCATCTTCACACTCTCCCCACTTACTCCGACAGAAAACAGTCCATTCTTTACACAACTGCCTGAGTGACTGACTGTCTTATAATAATGTTAATGAAATTGTTACAATGTTCTACTTAAAACTCTCAAATGATATCTCATCTCAATAAAAGCTGGGCATGTGACAAGCCTCCAAGATTCTACATTACCTACTCTTTACCCAGTTCTTCCTAAGTTATGGCCTAGAAAAAGCCTCCTTTTGTGCTACAGCATTCACCTAGACATTAACTATTATTTGTACAAATGAAACACAGCCTTTGAACTTCAAATTCCTCCACTTGGAGTTCTCTGTTCCCATCCCTTTGATTGCTTGTCATCTTATCTTCCATTAATTCCTCAGTTTTATGATTAATCAGACAAAGGGTTCTTTCCTGACTAGACATGATAGAGTGCCCTGCTCATCTAAACCATGTTTGTTACTTTTATTTAATGTGTTATTCTAACTGTATTTTGGTAAATCTGAAATTTCAGAGAAATATATATTCCAAGAGACCAACAATAATAGCTGTTTTTATGTCTGCATTCCCAGTATGTAAAAGAGAAAGGGGGAGGAAGATGGAAAACAGTAGCCAGTGTGTCCAATAGAAGTAAGTTGGCATCCTTATTTTCTGTATCTTCTCTTCAAACTGGAAATAGTGTAAAGACAAAAAAAAAATCAAGAATTAAATACAAAGAGGAAAGAGTCTCCATATCATCTACCATCGATGTGGGGAAATTGAGCATAAATCTATAGATAACAGAAAATTGTAAATGAAAAGAGAAAGAAACAAAGAAAGCCTTGATTTTGCACTGTTGGGAAAAGTTGGTTGCATTGCCTTATTGCCCTTTAAGCCTCATAAAAACAAACAAACAAAAAAACCACACAAGAGCAGCTCAAACACATGTTTGTTCTGTTGAATGCCATTCATTAGGTGATGCACAGAGCCCTGTGCTATGCCAACTGAGTGGACTCCATTGACTGCAGTCTCAAAACTGCCATTTTGGAGATGTGGAGTGTGATGCTGTAATGCTGTTTGGGACCCTCTAACGTGCTTTTCAGAGGCGCTGTCTCCCACCAACACTCAAACTTGCTCTGTTAGGGTTTGGAATATATTCTTCCTGAGTACAGGTGACTTTGATTGCACTTGTTCTTTATTTTCGGCCCTTTTAGAATTGGCAAATCTTGCAAAGACCTTGCCCAGGGCTTTAGAGATCCTAAGCAGGGTAGTCAAGGTCATGAAGCAGTCCTTAAAGACAGGGACAGTGTTATGGAGAAATTTATTACAAAGATGCCTCTATTTTCGAGTCAATCAGTAAGGGCCTGCATAAATAAGAGAATAAATGTATGAATGAATAAATGAATGACCTAATTAATGAATGAATACATGGATGAAATTAAAAATCTAATTCTTTACTGGGGAAAATGAACAATCTGCCCTATGAGTCTAATTTTCCACTTCATCACCAGAGAATTCTCTGAAAAATTCCCCTAGATATCTTAAAGGGATAAGTAGTTTATTTCTCCTTGTTTTTTTATATGATAAACAATTATTAAGCTATTATTGTAAATAAAACGTTGAAATGAGTTAATTAAAAAATTTCTCCCAAAGGAAACCATTTAGCGACCACCTTGTAAAGACCCCAAATGTCCTTAGATGTCTTCTCTTTTCGCCCTACACTGAGTCACTGTTTTAGTTTATGCACAGTTTTTATGTTTTCAGAGACAAATTCCATGTACATAATGCTCTCCACATCTGGAAAGGCCGTGGCCCTCCTCATTAATGTTTTCTCTAGTATGTTTTTTCTGTACTAGTGGGTACTATTTATGGATGGAAGCATCTTGGGGAACATTGGTATGCGGTCCCCTGCTTTCATTAAGGTCCTACACTGAAACACCATGGAAGTCTGCCTTGACATTTAATGTCTGGATGGCTTTGAGGCTGATATTTCCATTACATCATCTTGCATGCTTCTCCCCATGAGTGTCATACGAGAAAACTTTGAAATCAAGAAAAAAGGACAGATTATTGAATATGCCCTTATACCTTTGTATATCGATACAAAATTAATATTATATTTGGCTAAAGTGGTATTGATCATTGTATATTAATGCAAAATTAAGATTGTATTGGACTACATCGGTATTGATCTTTTTATATTGATACAAAATTAAGATTATATTTGGCCACAATGGTATTGACCCTTGTATATTGATGCAAAATTAAGATTGTATTGGGCTACATAGGTATTGATCTTTGTATATTGATACAAAATTAAGATTATATTTGGCCACATTGGTATTGATCTTTGTATATTGATACAAAATTAAGGGTAACGCTTCTTAAAGGTATTGTACCTAGTAATGCTTAAAAATGAAATGTGAAGCTTTGGCCTTTTGATACCAACCATCATAAATTGTTTAGGATAATTAAGAAATGCAAACTCATAGTCATGCAAGTGTGTCATTTTGTTAGCTACTATGACAGTCTATCACAGATATTCTCTAAGCTACTCAGAAATCAAGTTGTTAAGAGACAAGCAACATTTGCTTATCTAAATACAAGAGATAGATAGGGTGTCTTCAAAACCCACAAGAGATCTGCAGAATATGGCTTTCAAAGATGTTTTCTTATATTTTTGGTTGTGAGCCTAGCCTTTAACGGCTGAGCCATCTCTCCAGCCCATAAGATGTTTTCTTAAATTAAGATTTTTTTGATATCGAGACATGTCAGCTCCTGACAGCACCCCCTATTCTACTCCAAGTAGAAGATGAGCATCGAAGAATTTCCAGTGTGAGATGGTTGAATTAGTGGCAAGCCTATCTCTTGGCAAGAAAAAGCCCCTGCTTCAACTGTAGACAGAATGCTGTCCAAAAAGGCAATACTTGTTAGCAGGTAAGTAGACAGCCTAGCTCTACCAAGACAGGGTAGGTAAGTCCTTCATAATTCCTGCTCTACAATCAATGTCTGTCAGAGAAACGGGGCCAAATGGCTGAAGACTGATGCTGTAATGTATGGAGAGAAAATGGGAACTGTCCAAGCAGCCACTGATATGTCATTTCTTAGTTTTGGAAGATGCAGGCCCTGTACTTCCTATAAAATCAGATATATTTATCCCTCTCAGGTCTCTGAGGTGGTTGAAGAATAGATAGCTAGAGTCTCATGTTAAATTTTGAGTTGTTTAGGAATCAAGAGGGTGTTCTGGATCTAAGAAGATGTTTTTAAAACTGTGATGCAAGTTAGTATAAAAGCTGAGTCAGATAAAGAACTTTAAACTCATGGAGATGGTTAGATAGTAGAATGTTAAAGTCAGGGGCCAAATACATATGGACTGGACATTGGGAATGTATGCTAAGCCATATAACTCTCATAATTGTGGCGTATTTATTTCTGTTGTTTTGTATTGTATTTACTGTTATAAGAGAAAGAACCATTTGTTGGACTGAAAGGGGGAGCTGTTGCGGGGAAGAGGGTGGAACGGTGGGACAGGAGGGGGGAGTAGAGAAGGGATTGTGACTGAGATGTAACTTAAAGAAATAAAAAATAAATTATAAAAAAAAAGTAAGAACTATTTAAAGTTTGCTTCTCTCAATTTTTTTTCCTACTATTTTCTGTTGTTTGTTTCTTGGTTTGTTTGTTTGTTTTGGTCTTCCCCTGGAGCCTAGGCTGGCCCAGAACTCATGCTCCCTCACCTCTGTCTTCCCAGTAGTGGGAGTACAGGCATACTCTGCTGTGCCTGGTTTTTAGTTTTGTTTTGTTTGTTTGTTTGTTTGATCATTTTAGCGTTAACACTGCAGTTTTTCTGCTGCTTTTTTTCTTAACTATGAGAAAACAGTTGGAAATGGCACAAAATTTGTCATCAGAGGGGATCACATGCCCTCCTCTCAGTACACTAAGTTCTTCACAAGAAATGAGGTAACATGGACCTCAAACTTCATATGTAAAAGGTTTTACACTTGAAACTACTTTTAGACTATACAATGTATATTTCCCACCCATCGTTAGTGAACAGATCAAAATGTGCTCTTCATCAAATTTGTGTTATTTAAATCTTTGCCAAGTGATGAATATTCCCTTCAGATGTTAGAAATTAATCTCTCAACCAATCCTAGCATCTTAAAAATGCAGGCTGTGCTCTGCTTTCTCTAACTGCAAGACTGTTCGGATTCGGGAATACCAGTCTGTGGGACCTTTCCACATTCTTTCTCTTGGGTGATGCTTATATCTCATTTTGTCATTGTCACCTAAATTGAGTCTACTTTCCACAAACCAACACTTCTCCATTGCTATCTACACACGTATACTTGAATTATTTGTTATGAAACAAAAGGGATATCTTAAATCATTTAAGTACTCAGATGCAATTAACATAAAAATACATTAAAATGAGAAGACTTAGAATTTAATAGTGTGCAGTATTCCTGGTTGCTATAAAGATAAAGCCAGAAAACTTTGATTTAATCTTGCAAAAAAAAAAAAAAAGCACTTTCTGTGATATTTCAATAATCCATTTGCTACAATCAAGAATGTTAAAGGGACGTCGCTCTCTTAAAGTGACTTCCTGTTGATTTGGGTCGTAGTAGACCTGTTTGGGGCCTGAACCCAAATGGGAAAAATGATTAAAAAGTTAGTACTCTCCTTTTATGTTCAGTCCTTCTGTTCTCAGCTGTTTAGATGACCTAAGGGGTTTGTAGGCAGAAGCTGATCTTGCAGGCTTCACTGAGGTTCCTGCCGGGGTATTGTGTAGAGCTGAGCGGTCCCAGTGACATTGGATTGCTGTGGTGGTTGCAGGCCCCTGATGGAGACAGCTATTGAGGAAGTCTGCCAGGCAGAATCAACTGGGTCACTCATCCTCCTTGGTGCCTGATTCTGCTCTCTGCTGAGGATTCCGCTGTCCAGCTGTCCCCGGGCTCCCCTAATGGACGCTTCGATTCTCCTAGAACAATAAGAACAGAGCCCTGCCCCAATTCCAACCCTAGGACAATTGCCCTCTTCTTTTTTTTTTTCTGGGGTGGGTGGGGGGCTAGGTAGTACTTCTCCTGAAGCAAATTTGGCCTTCTGACAACATACAAAGCGTTATCTTTCAATCCGGGTTAAAGAAGAAATCATTCTGTCACCTTGGAGCTAAACCAGATCTAGTGTATATATTTTGAGATCCCAAAGGACAATCAGCCTGCATCGAGAAGGCCTTTTGTAAGTAGCCTCCAAACTTAGGTCTCTCCAAATCCCATGTGTGTGTCTCTGAACTCTAATTATTGGGATCAGGGACCTGTGTTTCCCATCTGAAGGGATCAAAGATGTGTTCCACCACTCCTGGATCGAAGTCTTTCTCTATTTAGAGTTTACCCTGCATCAGGCTGACCCTGAGCTCCGGGATCTGCCCGTTTCTGTCTCCAGTGTGCTGGGAGCTGGGACCAAGGGTGTATTCTTCTTGAATGGTGGGACCAAGAGTATGCACCCTCACCACCCCGCTCCGTATGACTCCAGAATACATAAGACCACAAACTCTACAGTGCTCCCACCCCACCCCCCCACCCCCCCCACCCCGGCTCCGCTGAAGTCAAAGGCATGGGCCAATACCACAATTCTCTTGTATTTTACCTTAGCTCCACATCTTCTCTACACCTGGAGGTCTGCGACGTCCCATGCCCAGAGGGTGGGGAGGGTGTTTCTCCGCCCTTCTTTT
>CAJQZJ010033689.1:940601-951345 GCA_907164525.1 Lophiomys imhausi | reverse complement strand
TTTCTCTGAATATCTCTGGCTGTCCTGGACTCGCTTTGTAGACCAGGCTGGCCTCGAACTCACAAAGATCCGCCTGCCTCTGCCTCCCAAGTGCTGGGATTAAAGGCGTGCGCCACCACTGCCCGGCTTCTAGTCCTGTTTTTTGAGGTTGAGAACATCCATTAACTGTGGAATCACATCCCACTGGAGGGGCTCTTTTAATCTAAGCAGTTAATCCACATTGTGCAGTCTAGTAACCTACCCTTGTCTAGGTTGAAAGATCAGCTGTGTTCAGCTCCATGGCTATGTCAATATTACTGTCCTTTTGTTCTTATGGTTCTGAGACAGAGCCTTTCTGTGCAGCTCTGGCCAGCCTAGACCTCCCTACATAGACCATGCTGGTCTCACATCTACACTGTTACTCTTGCCTCTACCTCTTTGGTGCTGGGTCTACAGGTATGCACCGCCATGTCTGTTTGGGCATTTCCTTTTTAAAAATGAAGTTTTTACATTGATTTTAATATTTAATGAAAGTTATAGAGTACTGGGGTTGTGGAGTAGACACACACACACACACACACAAAAAAAAAGAAAAAAACATGACCCAAGAAATCATTTGATCAAAAACTCATTACATTCAGAGATTCTGTTTCATTGCCAGAACAAAAACGTCTTACACAAGTAAACAGTGAGAAAAGAAGGAAAAATTGAATGAAACAACTGACATAAAGATCTCAGTAATGGTAATAAGATATAGGAAAGATCTTTATTAGTGAATAATGAATACAGTATTAATTTGATAATTTTAAAACATGAGTGTTTTCATTGAAATTCTAACTAGCATTCTGGACTATTTTACATTTGTCAAAGAGAATCTCCAGTATAATCCCAATAAGTAAATTAGCATCCTAATTGCTTTACCTGAGTACTCAGGATTCAAGGGTTCATCCTTAAGTCCACAAGTCCATTTATATGGGCACATATGACAAGCTGTGGGCTTTGGGAATGTTCAGAGAAGCAAAAGCCACCCTCCCTGTACCATTGCTCTCACTCATCCACTGTTTCTTTCAACACATTACTGAAGTTGTTGCTATTGATTCACATTGAAGAAAGGCCTAGCCATGTAGAAGGAGGGTCTTCCTCTAGAAATTGATGGTATAGAAACTATAAATTAAATTAAGAGTTTGACCCTTCTATGTCCCTTTAAAACTTCTAGTTGTGTTTCAAATGGACTGATCTGAACTGGTCCTGCTAAAATAACTAACTTAAAACACGTAGTATTCATCTATGTCAGAGTCTATATAGACAGATTCAATAGCTAAAAAGCAGCTTTAAAAGGTAGCACACACCTTTAATCCCAGCACTCGGGAGGCAAAGGCAGGCAGATGTCTGTGAGTACGAGGCCAGCCTGGGCTACAAAGAAAGTCCAGGACAACCAGAGCTGCACAGAGAAACCCTGTCTTGAAAACAAAACAAAACAAGAAACAAAAAGAAAGCAAATCAACAACAAAAAATTTCATACCATGTATTCTATAAAGGATGGAGGAAGGAGGAGGGGAAGGTAGGGAAGAAAATAGAAGGGAAGACGAAGGATAAAAATGTTTGTGTGCATAGATAGGTATTTAAGCCTTCTTAGGTCATCATATGTTCTTGTTTATTTAACAAAACAGAGTCTTCTAGAAGGGAGTTTGCCACAGATACTCAACTTCTCTGATAATTAAAGAATTGCAAATTAAAACAAGGATGATATTAGATACATAGCCAAAAATTGTAAAGCTTTCACACTACCCAGTTTTCACCAGGGTCAGGCAAGATCTTTCCTCTCTCATTGGCAGAAAAGCAATTGGTATATTTGGGGAGGGCAGTTTAACAATGACTGTCAAAGCAAAATTGTGCTCAGTGTTTTTTTCTAAAAATGATTTTTCTCCAGAAATTGTCACACAAATGTGCAAAGATATTTGTCAAACTGCACATTGTGGGTTTGTCACCAAAGAAAGGGCTCAGAGACTATCCAAATGTCTTCCAGCTGGGAAAGTATTGAATTAAGACATGGTCATACAACATGTCACATCATTCTTTAAAATAAGAACCATCTCTGTGTTCTCCATTTGTGGAAATGTGTATGTGTGTCAACTGAAGGACAGCAGGATGGCTCTACATGTAAAAGATGGCTCCTTTTCACCACTGACTTTGCCCTCTGGATCCCAAGGTGAAAGAAGAGAACTGATCCCACACAAGTGCTACAGAATGTGTGTCCCCTCACATTTATACATAATATATGCACAAAGTAGCAATAAATTAAAACTAAGCATCAATACTTAAGTTTGTTGTGTAGTTTCATTTATGTAGAAAAAGGTTTGAAGAGGTATAGAAAATTCTCAAAAAGTTATGAAAAAAAAAAAGCTAAAACTTGTGACCTGGCTGGGTAAGGGGACAAGAAGAGGATGATCTGGAGCAAAACAACGTGAGATGACCATTTTACTGTGTGATTTTACTTATTGTTCCATTCTTTCTTTTGAATTTAATCATGTAAGATATCTCACCCACTCCTCCTTTTAGGAGTGACGAAAACAGTTCCCAAAAGGAATGATGTCTGAGCATGAGCTTGAGCTGTGCTCACAGTTGCCTGTGCTCGGCACTGTCAGGAAGGTTTGCTGGTCTGTCACCCGAAACGGATGACTGCTCTCAGGTCTCTGCCAGCAGCTGACACACCAGCAACACTGGAGCAGTGTAGGATTGTGGATTTCAGAGGCGATTTTATACGTCGCTCAGTCACAGAATGGGGTGAGGTGGCACCGAGTTATCAAGTTCATCTATTCGCTTTAATTGCATGAGGTTTCCACTCACATTTCCAGAACAATTATCTTCTTTACAGATTGTTAGTACTTAGGAGAAGCAGGTGTGTCTCCCTTCTCTGTACTTCGAACATTATTACCACTTAACACCACAGCCTGCCCCTGGTCCACAGTGCAGTGTACAGGGGTCAGTTCTACATATGTTGCTTGGAGTCTGACAGTCTTTAATAAATGTATAAAAAGTGGCAGTATTCCATTCCTTTGTTCTTCCATAAACCTGGAGAGAATCCTTAAATTCCATCAATACTATTTCCGCATATTCTTTTATTATGTGGCCATATAAAAGTGATGGTCCCATAAATTTATTTAAAACCCACTATTTTTCCTTAGTAAGGTGTGGCTTTGGGGGTTTGGGCAAATATTAGAAAACCATAAAGCTATGCGAATATAAGTCTAGCACAGAAATATACTTTAAAACTGAATTCATTTTTCAAAATCGAAATATAATCTACAGGCTGCAAGGATGGCGTCTGGGTAGACACTCATGTTGATACACTCATACAAGACGAAATGTCAAGAACATTTGATGCGTTCACAATTCATGGCTGATGTCAACTAAATTAAATCAAAGACCAAAGGACAAATGACTTCACTTATCAATGAACAATAAGCGCAACCAGTGACTTAGGTAAAACATACAAACATATTCCCTGATATATAAGGCTGTTTGCAGTTGTTCGGGGGAAGAGTAACAAGAAAAAAATCCTTAGATATTACTTCGGGGAAACTGGAATAGCTGCTCTGGGTACAGAGAAAGTTTTGGTGACAATTAAAGAGACAAATCTGAAAGCAAGTTAGCATGCTGCTGATGAAGTCTGTGCCGTAGTTCATTGCAAACTAAAATTAAAACTACAGGAGTCCCACAATATCTATACAAGATGATTCCTTGGAGGGAAATTGATACAATTCTTCTTTTCAGATCATGTTCTGCTGCTCAATAAACACAATTGTTGACAAAGAGCAAAAGAGGTATGGTCCCAGAAATAACGGCCACAGAAAATGAACAGTCTTCAGAAACCAGGAAAATGAGTATTAATTTGAAGTCTGAGACCACAGAGCTCCATATATTTGTGTAATTGTTTAATGCCCTTTGGGAACTTGTGACTAATTACAAAACATAAATATTTTTAAAATATGGCAATTTTTTAAATTGAACAATTTTAATTGGTTTTCCATTTAAATAGCCCAATTGATTAGGTGTCACTGTCACTAACTTGAAAATTTTTCTTTTTTGTGTGTGAAAAAACAAAAACAAACTATTCTTTACCATAAAAAAATGACAAGGACACGGTCAGAGAGTCAAAGGTAGTCTGGCAACATGTCTGGCTGTCCCTCTATCTAACTGAAAAGAAACAGACACCATTCCCTTTATAAAAGTCCTACAAGAACCAAGCTAGCAAGCAGGAAATCACTCATTTAGCTCAGCTGAGGCGGCCTTGGTTCCAGTGTGTGGTAAGTGCCAATCAAGCTGCTTTTATTTTCTAGTCTCCATCTTCTCAAAGGTGTGTGTGTGTGTGTGTGTGTGTGTGTGGTGTGTGTGTGTGTGTGTGTGTGTACAGTGCAAATTTGCTCAAGGCCTCTTGTTTCTCCTCCATTTTTTAGTCATGAGATAATATATCCATAACCAAGACCAGACCCACACATTATCACCATGTTTCTCTCTATAGCATCTAGATGGGATCCTGGATTGCCTGTGAACATGCCTTATAAAAGGATATATAAAGAAACTCATGTGCCATGTAAAAGCTTAATTTTTAAAAGCTTTGAATCAATCTGATGTATGTTAATCAGTGCCAAATAAATATTATTACCATGTCAATATCCATAGTTAAACGTGGCTACTGCTATCACTAAAATTGAGCAGTGGTAAATCTTCATGATTTTTTTCATTTGTCTTTTTTTTTCCCACCACTTGTCAGTGAGGCCAGCTGAGAACAATGTTTTCATATTTTACCTTGAGGAGCGTTTACGGTTCATGGGTGAGTGCTCAACAGGTATGAGCACTCACTGCATGCACATGAGGACCTGAGTTCAAATCCTTCAGACTCATAAGAAGCTGCCCATGGACAGGAGTCTCTGTAACCCAACACTCCCTGGGTGCGGACAGGAAGATCATTGGTGCTTCCTGTCTGCCAGCCTGGCTCCAGGCTCAGTGGGAGTCCTAAGCAGCAAGTGACGGTGCAGGACACCTCTGGTCTTTGCATACCATCTGTACATATGGGTGTGCATAAACCACACACAGTTACACACACACACAGAGACACACTTTAAAAAAAAAAAAAAAAGAAAGAAGAGAGAAAGAGAGGACAGTAGGACAGGCAGTTGACCACTTCTACAATACAGCACATTTTACTCAAGTGTGGCCGACTTTAACTGATTTAGTATATTCTTGATTCTATACAAGCTGATGTTTCTATTCAGGATTAATATCAGCCAGAATGGCTTGGCATCTGAGATCTAAAGAAAGTTGCACATTCTTCAAAAGTATTGGCAAAGTTGGTCCTGGAATAGTATGTGTTAATGCACTTGTTCTGATCTGATCACCGGCACAAGGAATAAAATAAAATAATGTAAAGCCATACAAGGGCAGACTATATCACCAAAGTGTTTCTGCTACAGAGGCAAACTTAGAAAAAAATTTTAAGAATAAATATAAAATTATTCAAACATGGTTTTGTTTTCTGCATTGACGATCGAGGTAAATCAGTTTCATTATGTGTTTTCCATTTAAAGTAATGTGCATATTCACTAAATCCCCTGTCCTGTGAGGGATCATCTGAGGAAAAGACTATTGCAATCCTGTGTCTAAAGAGAAGGTTAGATGGTAAAATAAACTCTGTCACGTGACTGAACAAGGCAGATTGACCTCAGAACTGCAGATGCTAATTAGCAATAAGTTCACTTGTCTAAACTTATGTTAACCAGTTGCTGCACACTGTGCACTAAGGTCTTTGGTGCCCACAGTTCTGCAGAGATTTGGGTAGAGGAGCTTTTCTTCTGGGTATCCTGCCTGAAAATAGAAGCAGCCTCTTGAGTCTACGGATTAGCGTCTTGTGTCCACTGAGGAAATAAAAACCTGACCCCTTTCTAATGGTCTAGTGTCTTAATCCTCTCTCGCCCTTGTCCAGGGCTCTATATTGTACTACAACATTCCAGTCTATACTCAATGTCTTCCCTCCTGTAGGTACGTCTTCTCAATTTTTGAATAATTTTGCTGACCTACCTTCCTTACTCTTTATACTCTGTTAAATTGGTTCACAGGGTTTAAATTTGAGCTCTTGAAGTTATATTTTCTAAAACTTTGCAAGGCGGTGGCTTTTCAAATATCTTAGATTACTCTTCACAGCTTCTGTTACCCACAACTCTTTAGTTTAGCTCCTTAGTTGTGGCAAGGATAGGTTCGGTCCTTTTGACTGGTAATTAAATTACAATATCTAAAGTCAGTGGGACTGTTCCTTCTGAGTGATGTTCTCCTGATCCTCAGACATAGTGGCTGCCTTCCTGGTAGTGACCTATGAGAAGTCCTTGACGCATAGCCCTACGGGGCCTTCCATTAGAAAGCATACATGTTGATTTTATCATCTACCTCCTGCTGCTAATTGTCACCCATCACTTCAGACCAGATGCACAGACTAAAGGTCCCTAAACAAACGTGTAATGTGGGCTGCACATCCACAGAGATCTTGACCAGTTTCTTTCTCTTTCCTAGTCTTTCTATTTGGTATTCCAATTTACTAAGATCCAAATATGACTATGCCAACCCATGTTAAAATTATAACACCAAGTGAAGACATTAGATGATCCTAAAGGTAATTAGGTTCATAGGGCAGAGCCCTTAGGGACAGGATTAATGTTTTTATAAACAAGGTCCAAGAAAGATCATTTGTCAGTGCCTTGACAGTCAGCTTCTTAGGCACAAAGCTGGGAGAAAGAGCTTTCTGTTTGTTTTGGGTTTTTGTTGTTGTTGTCCTTGTTGTTGCTGTTGTTAGGTATGTGGCATTTTCTCCTAGCAGTCCAAGCAGAGTAGAACATTAATTTTTCCCAGTGGAAGCAATTAATGGACGTTGACATGGTTACTGTTGGCTCCTATAGAATGTATATCCTATTGCAGGTCTGTCACCTGACACTCTTAAAAGACTATGCAGCTGTAATCCCAAACTGACAAGATGCAAAAATATCCTTAAGGTCAAGACTTCAGTCCTCTGGATCCCCATTTTTCTTCAGTGTTATCCTAAGTGCTTTACACTCTTGTCATCTCTTAGACACTTTTAAGACAGCTTTTTAAATATAGAACTCTTAGACATTTTTAGCAAGAGGGATCATCTGAATAAATAACCTTATTGAACCACAAAACATTCAACAGTGTGACCTACTGAAATGAAAGACATTGTGAACAATAAAACACTTTCTTCTAATACAGATAAGATTTTGGTCAAAGAACATACCCAAAAGGGGGAACATTCAAAGTGATTTTAAGCTATTTTTTAAATGAATAAAAAAGATGAACATGAACTCAGAAATAAAGAGAAGGATAATAAAGAATTTGATGTTGAAAATAGTTTTCTATATTTATTAAATTTAAAGGAAATTAAAACTAAAAATAACTTAGAAAGAAATTAAAATTAAATTAAATGCATGCACCAAGACTTGGACAAAGAACAATTTAAGATAGAAATGAAAGAGGCCTGGATCAGGAGTGGTGCATCAGAATTTAGTTTCATGCCTCATTTACCTGCTGAAGGATCTTGAAAAATCATCTCAACTATTAAATGCAAATTAATCCCTAATTCACTAGCCCTCTGTTGATGATCCTCAACTGAAAGACACTCCACTGGGCACTTGATGGCTTGGTGTCATCAGAGGTCTGAACAGGAAACGATCCTGAACTTCTTGAACTGTGGGCTGCCATACCTAAAAAACAAAGGCATGCCCACAATTTCACAGTGGCTAATTAGATCTCCCAACTTCAGTGCATAGACCAGAGGAACTCCAGTAAGTCTCCGAATCAGATGATCTGGTGAAGTGGTAGCTTCACACTGGGCTTCTTAGGAAAGGCTCAGTGGATGTTTACCCTACCATTCCATTGCCTGTACTTTAGGCTCTTCCAAAACAGGAAAAAAGAGAGTCATGAGGCCCCCTCGTGAAATGAACCACCAGAGTTCTGGGCTCTCCATTCTAGCTTGGATCTTTCTGTAATATTCATGATTAGAAAGGTGGAATGATGTAGCCAGGCAATGTCTAAAACCTCCCTGGTTTGTCTGTTAGTTAGGAAGACTGTCATTGGAGTTCTAATCCAGTACCCAGTAAAATTCTGGGGATCTGCAGAAATTTCCATGAAGACCACATATCAAAACTTTGCCTCTGACAGAAAATGTTGGTCTTAAAAGATGACGAATGGAATGTGGTCATAAACATACATACATGAGAGATGACAAGTATACATGGATGTACAATTTCAATCCTTGAAACACAAATATTTCTTTATTATGGGAGTATAGTTCAAATATTGTAATACTTAATAAGGTGGAGCAAAAAGGCCCCACACCCAGCATAGCCATTCCAGTTTACTATATTCTTCCAAAGCTTTTCTATGCTAACCTAAGCAGATTAATGTGATTTTCATATATAGTGGGAAATCTAATATGTGTGTGTGTGTGCATGTGTGTATGCATACATAATTATATATAAAAATATATTCTGTACACTGCAATTTGACATGTTCTCTAACATGTCCTTGGACACTTCTTCGCATCCTACATCAGTGAACTTTTACCTACCCTGCTTACTAGTCCCGTAAATTATTTCATTATATATATATATGAATATAGCATAATTTCTATAACAAATTCACTACTATAGGTGGAAACTTGTTTTTCTGACCCTTCTTCAACTGTTTTATTATTATATGAATTCAGCCACAAGCACCGTTCATACAATAAGTTTTGAATATATGTGGGAGTTGTCTTAGCACCTGCTGTGTTATATGTCTTTGCAAGCACAAGATAGTTCAAGTACAAACATTCATGGAGCATTTGGACATTTAAAGGAGACGCCATGCTAAAAATCACTAGGTAGTTATTGGGTAGTTAGAAATTCATTTTGAGCTCCAGTTTAGCATATGTTGTTTTAAAGTACAAAAGGCAATCAGGTTTGTTAACAAAGAAGATGAATGAGTGCCCTGTCGGGAACTCACCAACACCGATTCGTTGATGCAGTAAGATCACTTTCTGACCACTTAATTCAGTGCTCAGGGTATTGATACAGGAGACAGATGTTACACGGGCATTTAGCTCTTCTACCCTAAGGGTGACATGTTAAAACCAACAGCTGAACAACGAATAGAGGGCTGGGTTTGAAGCCCAGTTGGTAGAATGCTTGCCTAGTACGCACAAAGCCCCAGGGTTAAACCTCACCATCACAGACATAAATGTAATGATATATGTCCAGCACTCAGGGTGTAGAGGCAGAAAGATGAGGAGTTCAAGGTCTTCCTCTATTACAGGGTGAATTCAAGTCCAACCTGGGACACATAAGACCTTGTATTAACAAACAAATAACTGCAAAATGTGGTAACAACTAAATGGATGGAAAGAGTGGGGTGAGCACTGCCCTGGAAGATCTGCTGGTGATCATCTGCTCCGGTGTTCACACTGACCATGAGAGACCAGAGCTTCTGCTGGCTTCCATGTGTGTAGTTACTTTCCAGTGTTTCTCAAAAATGAAAACACCAGGGAATTTAGCAAATATATATCATTTTTAATGTACCTTGGTGTCACATCTATCTGTGCCTCATGCATTTTTCCTTTAAAATAAAGTAAGAGTGTTTCTTCCTACCCATGTCTCTCTTACAAACCCTCTGCTCCTTTGAACATTTTCATGTGCATTTGGTGTGCCACTGAGCTCCAACCTTGCTGGAGGTCATCTGTGTTCCCTGTGCACACATCTGACGGCTTTCCTACTTACATTTTTCACACCCCAAGTCCACAGCACACTAGGCATTGTTTTCTCTGATGGGGAGGTGCATACATACATTTCCTTTCAAGAAAACAAACATACAGACTGTCCTAATTTGGTTTGCTTTTGCTGTGATAAAACATGGGCCAAAAGCAATTTGGGGAGGAAAGAGTTTACCTCACCTTACAACTCTCATGGCTGGAAGAATATCAAGGCAGGAACTGAGGCAGGAACTGAGGCAGGAAGAGCATATGGGGGAGGGATGCTTATTGCCTTGTTTCCTTGGGTGGCTCATCTGCTTTTCTTGTATAGGCCAGGCCCACCTACCAGAGGATGGCACCACTCGGAGGGCTGGGCCCTCCCACATGAGTCAAGAAAATGCCCACACATATGCCCACAGGCCCAGTCTGACAGAAGCAATTCCTTGACTGAAATTCCCTCTTTTCAGATAACTGTTTTTGTGTCACATCCACAAGATCTAACTAGCACAGAAGATATCAAAAACAATTATTTTATTACATTCCTGAAAGCCTTAGAGTGCATAAAAAATAACAAAAACATTCATTGCTGTGATTAAATTCTCACATTGTGATAAATACTTAACCTACTGATTATATATTTTATGTAGATCATCTTGATTTGTTTCTATAGTGATCATTATCCCCAGTTATGAATGTGAAACATGAAACCTCAGAAAAAGCAACTCACAAAATCACATAAATCTTCAAGTAGACAAGCAAAATGGAGGATACAAGAAGACTGAGTGCCTAAGAAAACGTTCTGGTTTTTCAGAGGATCTGAGATCCCAACGCCCGTGTCAGGTGGTTCTACCAGATAACTCCAGGGAAAACAACATCTTCTTCTGACTGGCCTCCTGGGACACTTACACCTACATGGACATACACACACACACACACACACACACACACACACACACACACACACACACACACACA
>CAJQZJ010033689.1:897630-917106 GCA_907164525.1 Lophiomys imhausi | reverse complement strand
AGACCCAGAAGAAATCAGGTTGCAGGCAAGGGAAAAAAAATTAATAAAATAGAAGCTATGCCAGCTTGGAACCTCTGTGCTCCTTCAGGCAGACTAACGAACCCTGGCTTTAGATGCAGCAGTATTATGTAATTGGTATGTCAGAGAGACACAGCAAAGATGTTGGAGAGACCAAAGATTTTAACAGCATTAGCAGCACAGTGCTCTGCAGAATTTATTTAAAGCCTGCCTGCATATACTGCTCTAGTCAACTGGCTTCAGACACCTAAAACAATATTTGCAATTAAAAAAATAATTCCAGAAAAAAGATCTGGTACAATATCTGTTTTCCTATATAATTTAGTTTTTTTTTAATTTATTAACAATTTCTATCTTATGCAAGATTAGCGATAGTTTATAGCACACGCAATCTATATCCAGCAAAGAAGTTAGTATGCTCAATGCTTTTTACTCAATTACTATTTTACTATCTTCTCTTGGGTTATTCTAAGGATTATATATGAAGAGATAGATAGATAGATAGATAGATAGATAGATAGGTTATATATCTAAATAGATAGATATAGGGATATGTATATATAGCTCATATATATAGCTTTTTTATATAACATGTATGTGATATATATTATATATACATTAGAGAGAGACTTTACATTGGAAGATGCTCTTGCATAGTTCGTTCTCCAGATGACTGTTTCAATTGCCATTATTGCCACCTCCACCATGACTGGAGGGGCCATCCACATTTAACATACAGCATTATCCAAGGCTGTGCTATGAATACCCACAACAGAGAGCAAGTCCTGGCAGAGGCAACGCCAAGGCAGGCTATCAAAGTCAGCAGTAACATTCAGGAGTGTTTTCCAGAACTGGCACGTGGAGATGTGGCTATTTATACGTGATCTCTCAAATTTGGAAGTGTGTTTTGGGAAAGATATTTTTCTCAGACTGCTTAGATTAGTCATTATGCATTTTCTTTACCTTTTAAATGTTTTCTAGGATGAGGGCACAGAACCTCTGGTGATGCTAGCCATATGCAGGCCATTGTATTTGATGTTCAGAACAGCCCATTAAAGACATACTGGTGGTGTGTATACTCCCGTATATGGCAAATACATGCATTACAAGCCTTGCTGAAAGAGGCCCCAATTTGAAGGTAGAGAAGAAAGTTTGAATGCAGGACACCTGAATTATTTCCATCTTGTACAAATTTTAAGTTTTAGGGGGGATGAAGCCTCTGGTTGTTGAGTGTGGTGAACCCCATTTTGTCATAGTTCTGTGACACCCCCTCAAAGGATGATCATGTTGTTATCAAGTCATTCATCAATAACACAACTGTAATCTAAGAAAAATTCAATTATTACATATATGCATGAGACTTTCCTTGGCTGTAACAAATGAAGAAAACAATGGGAGGAAGACAGGACTAGTGGGCTATCTCCGAAGTTTCAGGCCATCATGACAGGAAGCCAGAGAAGAACAAAAGGGCTCATGTCCTGGAGGGCTGCTGTGCAGAGGGAAAGGCCTGTGCCCATGGCTTTGCTCTTCTCCACTAACATGTCCCATCTCCAATCTGTCTATTCGATGGTGCAGTCCACATTTCAGGTCTGTTCTCCAACCTTAGGTTGTAATCCCTCTAAAAAGCACCCTCACCAACACACCCCAAATCAGCTCTCCTCACTTCCTATGCGTCTGTCTTGCCCTCTAACTGAGATTAGATATAACACGTGGATCACGATATCCTTTTAAGCCACAGACGTATGAGTTTTTCATGCTTAAATTCATTTAGTCCTCACCATAAGATAGACAATTGTTCTCAAATTTTCAAGAAAGGAAAATGAAGCAGAGGAAGATGATGACTACACCCAAGTTATCCACAAGAATGAGCAAGAGTCAGAATTCATGCACTGAGAGTCTAGCTGCAGAGGTGCAGAGCATGTAGCCATTATGTTAGCAACGCCTCAAGTCACCACTATGTGAGCACCGCCTCAAGTCACCACCAACTGAATCATTGCTTCACTCTGTGCAAAAAGGACTTGGTTCCTTTAAATTGTCATTTTTTTTAACCAAAAATAAACCCTAATGATGACATGTTTTACATAGAGTGGACTTTGTGTGTTTAATGACCTGTTCTCATCCCCCTAATTTTTGTCATTTGCCTCTGACAGTTGAACTTTTGTGACAGACTTCCCAGACCCAGTTCTGTGACTTACAAGCCTTTTGATGTTCAATGGAAAGTGTTATCCTCTCCTGTCCCCCTCTACTGTGCCGATATGCCTCGATTTCCCAGTCCCATGGGACCCTCTCAAGCAACTCGAGGGAGGAGACTCCCACGTTCATGTCTTCCTGCCATTAGCTAATAGTGCATGTGTGAGTCATGAAGCACAGACCTCAAACAGGGTAGGTTTATGAAGAGATGAAAGAATAAGATGGCACAAATACTTGGCTGAGATAGACAGCTGATCGAATGGTGGATGGATAGAGGGAGGCATAAAACACAAGAAGTGGTATAAAATTCAGGAAATGTATGACACAGGAATGTTTTTAAAAAGAACAACATCCTTAACCCATCATAAAACATAATCATGTTTTCTTTTGTTTCTTTGGAATAGCCCGAAAAGTGAAGGTTATACTTGCTCTTGGAAAGCACCTCCTAATTTGTGCAGGCATCAGAGCGGTTGAGCTCACTTACTTCCCTGAAAGAAATGGAGCATTTGGTTCCCTAGTCACCTAGTCACAGTGTGCCCTTCACCCATTCCACTCACAGTGCGACATCCTAAACCTGCTGGGTGGAGATCTGCTTTAGGATAGGTATATCATCCAGGTGCTAAAAAAGCAGGGTGCGTGCAATTTCTGGTAATTTATGTCTATTCCAAGTGACAGCAGTTGCCTGGTAGAACAAAAATAAATAAAATAAAATGATGATGTCCTCATTAATAGCCATGTTGTTGTAAGCAAATAATATCCTCTAACAGAAACATATGTCAGAACTGCGGGCTGCCATTACAGATAGCTTTATCATCTAGTTTCTGAGTGCAATACTCTACTAAGGGCTAGGGGGTGGAACAGCAATAGGGCACTTTCTTGCCTAGCATGCCCTAGGCCATAGGTTTATTCCACAATGCTACGACAGTTAATTGATGGGTTGGTTATTTATTCAAGATCAACGAAAAGAGAAAAAGCATGCCATTATTGGAGACACACTGTCCCATTTTTAACTGTTTACAACGGGGAAAAAAATGACATCCTGCTTAGAGATCTGCTTTTGACAGTTATCGTCGAAACAGAAAAATACAGAGGTAAATAAAGACTGGCCTTTCTCCTTGAAGTCAGTGGCTCCGAGATCTGTCAAGAAGGGAATTTATCAAACTCTTTTGCATTAGCAGACAGCTTCTCACCTTTTATGTGAGAGAACGATTGTTTTCGTGATTGTATAATTTAACATTATTTGATAATTTAAACATAGCCCACTGTGTGCCAAACACTAAGTCCTATGTCCTCAGGTGAAATATCCTGTTTGTCTCTGTGTTTTTACTCCCAGGGCCTGATGCTTATGGCTATGAGCAGCAAGAAGAAGCAAGCCAGTCAAAACCCCTACTCAAAATAGCCTAAGAGGCAGAAAAGACATGTGTGTGAGCATGTTTTAATTAACATCAATGACAGTGTCTTTGAGATACAAGAAATCAGCCACTAGAGATCTGAGTCAGCTGAGAGCACAGAAATTAAAATTCTTTTTTGTTACTAGTGAATGGCAACAAGGCTGGCTGGAGTCTTCCCATCCTCTGGTTGCAAATTAGGAAATATGCAAAAATCTTTCTGACTCTTGTTCAATTTTTAGGTTTTTGTTGTTTGAAGGTTGTGTGTGTATAATTACATGTACACATGTGTACATGTATGCATGTATGTATGTACAAATGTACATGTGCAGGTGTCTAGAAACAAGGTCAACAGGTAGCCCAGGCTGACGTCACACTCACAAGGTAGGTAGCAGAGGATAGCTTTGAACTCCTCATCCTCCTGCGTCCACCTCCCCATGAGGTGATAACAGGTGTATGTCCACCGTTATGCCTGATTCTATTTACATATTTTTATCTAGAACATTGTATTGGCAATGGAAGTGTACTAAAACCTGTTTGGGCTACAGTGAGAATGGCCTGAGGAGCAAAACAGTCATATCACCACCGTAAGATGTCTGTGGCCGTGACCGGAAGACCCAGTTATCAATACACACAAACTACCACAGCTTTGAAGAACTTTCAACATAATCTTTTGTACCAAAGTAAGAATTATATGTTGAAAAAAATGAGTGTTCTCAAAGCGTCTTTGCCTCCTGCTTGGAGTCCTCTCCGATTCTCGCAAGTCTCATTAGGATGCTTGGTAAACACACTTCACCTTTCTTTCTCCTGTCTCAGGGTAGAAAGGGTTCCTTTAACTCCTGGAGACAGTAAATCAGTCTGTGTGGTGGTTCTCAGAAGACACTTAAAGGGCTGAATTGGACGCTCTACATAGCACCCTTGCCAAAAGAGTTCGGAAATGACTTCCAGCTTCCCACAGTAATAAAATGGCACTGTTTGGCATCTGTAAGGTAATAAAACTGATTTTCCCCCATTCTAGTAAATGAGAAGAGAGGCCTGGTTGTTTGAAAAACTGATTTAAATTCGTGTGTTTACCTCAAATTATAAGACGTGATATGAAAACACTTAGGTGAACTTCAGACCACCTCAGAACGTTATTATCCTCATCTCCCTGGGGAAGCGTGGGTGGGGGTCGGGGTGAACCTGGAAGGGTGGCCAGGTGCCGTCGCTCTGCTGCCATGGTCGGTAGGTGGCGCTCTTCCCACTGACTCAGGTTGGCCAAATACTGAGGCTGCTCCTTGGAGAGTCTTATTTTGCTTGAAGGAAATGTTACACGGAAGTTCCTTGTGTCTCTGGCACTGTTAATAGCTCTTGAGTCTAATCGCAGACTCCAGCTTTACTGTGTGATGGAAAAGTTCTAGGAAACAGGTCCTGTCTTTAAGATGGGACCTCATGCAGAGAATTGCCATTTGTATACAAGGCTTGACAATTACATGGCATGTGATGATTCCCATTGATTCAAAGAAAAAAAAAAAAAAAGATGGTATCCTTTCTATTTGACTCACCGGGTCTAGAAGGAAGTTTGATCATTTTCATTTCCAGATAGCTAGTCACAGGACACCTGTGACTTCTAGACTACACATTCCCAACTGAAAGCAAACATCTCATAGAGGAGGAAACCCAGAAGCTAGTCAGCCAAGCACTGAAGTCAAGAGATTTCTGTTTTGTTCCACTGTACTAGAAGTGGGAATTAAAATGGTTTTAGCCAGAAAAGACAAGATTAATACGCTTTGCATAGAGTCCAACTCACATTTGTCTCTGTTTATATGCTGCAATTAGAAGGATATTACAAAGAAATTCGTAGTATTGAGGAAGAATTTTTAATGAATCGCTGATTTCAATACTACAAAATACCTTTAAGTCATCACATTCTTAACTGAGAGTCACCAGTGCCCTTCTTTGTATAATCTCTCTGTTAAAAACCTGTAACAGTAGCCTCAGTAATTAGAGAGTAATCATTTTAGTAGACAAAACTATTGCAGGTCCTAAAAAGATAATTGCATAAAGAAACAGGATGTTGACACACCCGGTTTAACAATGGCGTAGAAGGGCCGGCTTCCTGTCAAAAGATACTATAAGAAGAAGTAGAAAGGACAAAGAAAGCATGTCATAAGGATGGTCTGTAAACACTTACTGCTTGTTTGTTAAGCCTATGACAGCTCGGTTCAACAAGGATGGAATTAGATGAAATGCTAATGATTTTGCTCACAAATACTCCCAGAGTGTGTAACCCACATCAGAACCTCAGGAACTGAGTGGGAAGCCATCTGTCATATAAATCAGGAGTCCCCCTGGCTGAGACATGACCATATCAATGGCCACTGCCTTCCTGCAGCTAACCCTTGAACACTGCCTTCAAGGACCCCATTTAGCTGTTTAATTACATTGTCTTCACTGAGACTCAAGCCAGGGCTCCGAAAGGGAAAAGTGGAGTTCCTGATAAGTCTGTCTTGTCCATTCTCTAGAATGGACATATCGTCTATCCACTCCTCTCCAGACTTTAAGCTGTGAGCTTGTCCAAGGCCAGAGACCATATTTAGCTATGCACAATAACTGTCTGCTGAATGGTGAAATAAATGAATAAATGTGCACATTAGCAGCTTGTTTTTTCTCTTTGCTAAAACAGAGGTAATTTTGCTTTCAGCAGATATCTGCAGATGAGAACATTCATATTCTGTATTTCAAGCATAGTAAGTTTCTCACCAATGATAAACAGTGCATCGAGCACACACTCAACAACATTCTGGTTAAAAATAAAAGGAAGGGGGAGAATTAAAGGCTGGCAAATCTAACATCTCTATCCCTCCCTTTTAAAGAGTTTATGGTTTTACTGAGGTTTGTACCCCTTACTAGCCTTAAAGTATCTATTTGTCTTTCTATGATATAAATATTATTGAATACCTGGCATACGTGAGCTAGTCAATTTCCTTTGTATATTCTTAGTTGTGGTGGGCTAACTATGGCCCTCTGATGAGGAAAGAAGGAAAAGATGCACATATTCCTCATAGTCATATAATTGAGAAAACTTCACTTATCCATTGAAGTAGCATTATCTTGTTCGTGTGCCTGGCCTGTACAAACAAAGTGCAGGAACACAGCAGAGAATGATCAGTCTTCCTTTATTCCCCACTCTCAGGCAGCTATCCTGGCTGGTTTGCTATTGCAGGGCAGTGCTGCTAAATTAATGTATAAGTTAAAGAGTTCCTGGAAGGGAGTCTTCAAAGTGTTACACACTTACACACCATCTGCAACTATGTGTGTAGCAAAACCTGTTCTGAGGGTAACTCCTCGGGAACAGGCTCCGTAGATCTGGCCTGGATCCCAGGAATGTGTTCGTTTCTAACAAGTTTCCCAGGTAATTCTCAGGCAAGTTGTCCTTGGAAGCTGCTGGAAGAGTCACAGCCTTAAGAGTTAAAGAGTTTTTCTTTCTATGCCAAGCTGTATTCTAGGAACAACAAACATCTCCCTTTAGTACATTACTCTCTTCCTACAGAGTACGATTTAAATGTTTCTAAAGTACACTTTGTAATTGCAGCAAAGTTGATTGTGATCTGTGAGGAATGGTAGAACTTCTAAAAATGCTTTTTGAAGGACTAGAAATAACTGAAATTTACTAAATACAATTTTAAGCAACTTTATATTTTGAGAATATATTTTAGGGCTAGGTGTGGTGGTATAATACACCTGTAACCTGGAAGGATGAGACAGGAGCAGTAGGAGTACAAGGCCACCTTCTTAGAAATTAATAAATCATTATGATGATTCATAAACTTATTAACTTGACATTACTTTATAAAATAGTGTTCAAAAGTCCCCATGGACACCCGTGCTCATTGCCAATACACCATTAAATAAACATATGAGATTTTTTTTTTCTTTTTGTAACATCTCAAATGAAACCTTTTTTCCTCCCTCTTTAACAGTGTCGGCTTCTTGTTGACTGGATTATTCCTCTAAATAAGACTTTTGGTGTCAGTGGCATTTTGCTTCTGGAACTTTGGATAAGGTACCTAGATGGGCTGTGACTTGGTGTGCTAAGTAAGATCCTTCAGCTGAGGCCTTGGAAGCTTCTTAGGGGCAGCATTCCTCTTCCCCAGGGGTAGTCACAGCAACTAGAATCCAAAAATATCTTGGAAATATTCCTCTAACAACTCCCCACCCCCACCCCCATCTTACCGGCAGAAAGACATAAGACTTTGGCAGTACCCAAGAAGAATCCAGGAAAACTGGCCTTGCAAGGTTTCCTATTTCAGTCTATTGCATTAGATAACATAGCTTTTGGCTAATCACAGTTCTGTACAAGGCCCCATTCTTCCTTAAACTTAAGCATAAAATACAGCCTTCTCGGTGTCATTGATTCCTCAATTCTGAAGGCTTCTGTGCCATATGAAACCAATGAAATACATTTTTGTAGTAGGATGTGGTGGCTCTTATCTTTAATCTCAGCACTCAGGAGGCTGTACCTAGAAGGTTACTGAGAGTATGAGACTGAACTGGGCTAGGTAGCAAGGATAAAGCCTGCCAGAGCAAAACATCAAGACTTGGCACCAAAAGAGAGGAAAGGAGAGAGAGAGAGAGAGAGAAAGAGAGAGAGAGAGAGAAAGGACGAAAGAGGAAGGGAGGAGAGGAGAAAAGGGAAGGGAAAGAGAAATTAACCCTCTCTCTAACAACCTTTTATTGTACACACTGTTAGCCACAACTATCATAACAGAAAGAGAGAGACATCTCAGTTTTCTGCTTTGGATGTCACCACAGCCAGAGTAGGGAGAGAACTTATACGTTGGCTTGAATTTTATTAGATTCACTATTCCTCACAGCGGTGTTTCTCGGTATTTCAGCCATGGTTTCCTCGTCTCCAATGTTGCCAGGTCATTTCTTTTAAAAGATTTTAAATGTTCTCAATCTTTTCTACCTTTAATAATGCTATCCTGTGATAGGTTATTTAAAAAGTCACTACTCTTTGAACCACAAATGGAAAAGTTCAGATGCCACCAACCCCCAACTACCACTTCCCATCAGAAACAGATGTACCCATATACCTCCTTTCCAGGACAACGTCATTTCTATTTTGATTTTCATTTTCTACCATACATTAGAAACATACCTTGAGAGGGTCCTGTGGACACAGCACACGGTAACAGAATTGTGAAGTGGTCACTTTCTTTGAGTCCTCTACCACATCCAGCCAATAATGTAGCTAAGGAGAGGCTGAATTGGTTTCTGGCTGTTGGTGAAATGTGATCTCTAATGACAACTACCAAGTACATGTACTAAAGCTGCTCAGAGCAAACAAACCAGGGCATCTGCCTTCTCAGAAACAAACTAAGGCAACAGAATTTATTTTCAAAATTTGAATGTAAGCATTAGTTTTAAATATATACTTCCCCATAATAATTTGCCCTTGGGCCTGGAAGCAATTATAAAATTTTGTGGAGGAAACCCCTTTGTCTCTACAGTGACATTTCTGCCATGCTTCAAAATAGACCTTTTATAAATCTTGGAACTGAGCAAACAGGGAAATAAAAATAAATCATATAAAATACCTGTCAGTATTTAGACTTAAGGAAGGAGCATGGGGAAGATTTCCAAATCAAATTTTCCAACTTGTTCGGCTTGATGCATGAACACTTGCTCTTCAATTTTTGGCAACTCACACAGACAGATGTGTGTTAAAATGGAAGTATACTTTGATCATGTTTCCCCACCCCCTACAATGGAACTGTTATCATTTTTGACAGTTCTCCATACCAACACATTCACTTGCCCACATGAAAATCTGCTAGTTGTTATAAATAAATAAACATTTAAGAGGCTTCTTCTCAAGTAGAAATGAGGCTGAAGGTCCACATACACAGGCCCTGCCCCTGTGGTCAACCAGGCAGGAAAACTGCATGTAATGAATGGACCCAACAGCTTCCTGTCAGTTGTGGAGATGCAGTACAGTGGAGCACATTACGCTGTTTGGTCTCTCCTGGTTTGGTTTTCATAGGACCGGTTCTCTTGTAGCCCAAACTATCCTAAAGCTCACTACACAGGCAAGGGTGACTTAGAACTCCCAGTTTCCTGCCTACACCTCCTATGTGCTGAGAATACAGGATGACAAAGGCCCATCCACATACACTTTGGACTCTTCTTCATACAATCATCTCATGGAGAAAGACTATTTTTTTATGCATTATAATTGAATAATTATGAACATTGTAGAAATTATATATATCTTTGGCAGATTGTGAGCCCAAACTACTAAACATCATCAAACTTTAGAAAATACAACAATATCTTTAGAGCTGAGCTGATGGCAAAGACCTTAGAAGCTAGAGGCTCCCAAATTCAAGGCCTTCTATATGGCTACTAAGTGAGTTCCAGGCCATATTGGGCAAACTTACTGAAACTCTATCTCAACATAAAAATGAAGATAGCACTGAAGTTATATTTCCAAGAGGTTCCTTCATGGACATCTTTTCAAACCTCAATACTGAACATAGATAAAATAGTATTGTGAGTTCAGAATTTTCTGATATGCATAGAAGTAAATACAACTTTAAAAAACTACAATACGTTATATTGTATTATCATTATAATAATAAATTTTTTTTTTTTTTTTGGTTTTTCGAGACAGGGTTTCTCTGAATATCTCTGGCTGTCCTGGACTCGCTTTGTAGACCAGGCTGGCCTCGAACTCACAAAGATCCGCCTGCCTCTGCCTCCCAAGTGCTGGGATTAAAGGCGTGCGCCACCACCGCCCGGCAACAATACGTTATATTGTATTATCATTATAATAATAAATTTTTAAAAACATTGGAGGAAAAGTCTCACACTAGTTTTAAGAATGAAAGATGATGCAGCAGAG
Organism: Lophiomys imhausi; assembly: GCA_907164525.1. Classification (NCBI taxonomy): domain Eukaryota; kingdom Metazoa; phylum Chordata; class Mammalia; order Rodentia; family Muridae; genus Lophiomys; species Lophiomys imhausi. The sequence goes on along the minus strand of CAJQZJ010033689.1, from coordinate 906,621 downwards.
AGAAGAGTCATCTAATCTTAGAGTAGATACCTTCAAATACATTGTCCACAGTGAAAACATGTGGTCAAATGGTCTCCTGTGTCTTTTAGGAATCTATTTCTAGAAAAGACAACTGCTTTAGGTTCACTGTACACAGCCAAGGGATTAGATACTATCATAACCTGGCAACATTTATTGTCTGGCAAGTTTGTAATTATAGTGAAAATTCATAAGTGTTTTCCTTTTCCTGTAAATTCTAATTTTCAGATGTTACAATGTTAAGAAAATTATAATGAATGAGGCATAGCCTGTACTCAATTTTTTTAAACAACTTGACAATAATTCTAAAAGCATTAAATTTAGATTTAGGACATGCATTTTTAACATAATAAACATCATATTTCTCTTTCCAAAAGTCTTCATTCTCTTTACATATCTTATACTTTAGTTTTGGAGTGTGAGCGTATGTGTTGTAATGATGATGATGTTGATGGTTTTTAAACCAGAGTCTTATGTGGCCCAAGTCGGCTTCAAAGTGGCTATGTAGCCAAGGATGACCTTAAACATTGGCTCCTCCCGTCTCTGTCTCCTGAGTGCTGGGATTGTATGCATGCACACATACTGTATTTCTGCAGTGCTGGGAAACTGAACCCAGGGTTTTCTGTATGTTATGAAAGCACACCATGAACTAAGCCATATCCCAGCCCTACTTTAGGATTTTCAAAGCTTACTTTTTATAATTTTTTCATCTCTCTAGTCTGTGTCTGTCTAGATATCTTCTAAAACTATGAGAAGGAAAAGTTTGAAAAGGCCTACACTTCCACACTAAACAAAGCAAATAGAAGTTATAAGTAAATAAGTTTCTCTTGCAGCACAGCCAGGGACACCTCTACCCTTTGAACTGATTTCAGCTCAGCAGGCGTTTTCCATATTTCCTGAGCATTCTCACTGTTCTTTTGATAATGGGCTAAAGTGTATTGTTTTGTCCTCCAGAGCTGTAGATCGCTGCTAACACAAGGAATTTTTATTTGAAGATCTTCTGCTGGCATGATTATACATTCTGTCCCAGATTGCATTGATGGGAAGTAAACAGCTCTTCTCCCTCTGTCGTCAGGCATAGGGGAAAGGCCAGATGGGTTTGGTAGCTAAAGCTAAGAAAGACACTCTCATAGGTCATTGGTAGAAAGTTCAATATTATTTCATGCCTAATAGCAGCTGCTTCTATTTGAACTCTGGGCTATGGATGATGAACTACATTAAATGGTAAATCATTAAATATCAGCTGGGTAATAACACAGGGGTACACATATTCCTGTTGAAACCGCCACTGCCTGTCTTCTTACATGCAAAGAACTTACTTGGTCTTTACATGCAGATAGTTGAACAATGACAGAAGGGCCAACATGAAAACCATACAGAGAAACCTCAAAGAGTGGGTTTTGTGTTTGTAGTTAGTAAGTAAATGATTGTGAGCAAATACTGCTCTGGAAAAGCTGGAAAGCACAGCACTGGATTCAACATATTCATAAAATATTTAGAGACATGTAATCACTTCAGAGCCTTGCTTTTTCTCCCATTATGTGTATATTCTTCAGGAAAAGAAAAAAAACTGTTTAAACTATGTCCACCTAATATCAGAGATTCATTGCAAAGTCTACAGTTTCTTTGCTTCCTTTTACTTTTGATCCACCACTTGGGTGGATGTGAACAGCAGATGAAGCTCAGAATGAGACTGTGCAGTCACAGAGCCTAGGATGGGTTTTCAGGACTCTTCCACAAAGTATATCTCTCTCACCTGCTTGAACTAGGCAGTGGAATGGTGGCACCTAGGGCAGCAACGCAGCAGCGCTCTCTGCAGGGATCAGATCTACAGTGCCTGACCCCAGATAGCTACTATGTTCTTAACTTCATCTCAGCAGTGTGTGCCTCTGTGCTGCATAGACCCACTGAAGGTCTTGTGTCCACATAAGTGTCAGTGTTGACCTGAACCAGCAAGACACAGAGGTGAACACAGAGCATTCCAGCTGTGCATTTTCCCACTTCCACTTAATTTATAGTGCTGCAATAAAAAATATAGAGAGGCTGAGACATGGCTCCATTGGTAGAGGTATAGCCTTTCATGTATGAACTCCTAGGTTTGATTCCCAGCACTCACAAACACATACATGCACTCATACATACACACACATACATACACATACACACACAAAAATACACACACATACAAACATGCACAAACACACACACACATATAGTGAGGGGTAATCACATTTCTTTGGTTTTTAACTTGTCCCCTCTTCAACCTCCAAATTGCATAGACCCTGATCTATTATTTGCCTTTGAAAACAAGCCCTGTTATGTCGATACTGTACAGTTTCAGTGTGGAATGTTTTACCATCTGTAGGCTGCTGGAGAAGAATCTAAAATTCTCGAAACTGTTATTCCACATTTATTTCATTCAATCAATGAGAAGAAAAGTTTTCATTTAATCTCCATGAAATAAAATCATAAAATTATTTTTACAAACAAAATTTTCAAATAATAGTCTGCTTATTACAAATATTTCTGAGTCTTTCAAAAGAACATGTATGTGCTTATTTTGGCAGTTCTATACTAAGGTGAGAACAATACAGAGAAGATTATCACGGCCCCTGTATAAGGGCTTCGTGCAAATTCATAAAGCGTTCTGCATTTAAAAAACAAACTGAAAAGGAAAACATGTATTTGTTGTCTATCAGATTTTTATATAAATTATAGATTTTAAGATATATCTTTCATTATACAAACAAATGCTTATTTTCAATGTTTTCTTATTAGCCCATATGTCCATTAATAATATGACAGAACTCTACAAATATATATACATATATACATATATATATGTGTGTGTGTGTATATATATATATAGAGAGAGAGAAAGAAAGAGAGAGAGAGAGAGAGAGAGAGAGCAATAGAAGCAGGTGGTGGCGCACACCTTTAATGCCCAGCACTCTGGAGGCAGAGGCAGGCAGATCTCTGAGTTTGAGGCCAGTTTGGTCTACAGAGTGAGTTCCAGGACAACCAGAGCTACAATCCCTGTGTGGAAAACAAGATAAAACAATAACAACAATAAAAAGTAGTAGTAAATTTTATAGGAAAGAGATATTTATATTCTTCTGGGAAAATGTAGGAGTCTGGAAGATGCCCTAGTTTGCTTGCGTGCGTGATCAACTTTGACACCATTTTCAATGTACTAGCCTGATGGAGTTATTTCATCTCACATATAGGAAAAAAATAAAATCTAGTGATGTATGTACAGGACTTTGTACAATGCTTGAAATCCTTCTGTCTCAAACACATACAGTGTATTTCAAATCGATACTATGTCATTTATGCCAGGCTGTGTTCTTGTCTCAGCCTGGTTGTTTATTTACCACTAGTGGGGGACAAGAGAAAGAGTTCTTTTCATAGTTTATTCTTCATGTGTTTGGTCCACTGACAAATCTTTCAGAGAGGAACAACTAAGACTTCAAAGTGTGATTACATTAACCTAAAGTATACACAGCAAGTGGCTTCTTCTCAGACGTGACGAGACAAATATAAATGTCACAGTTTTAGAATAAATATAAATGTTTTAGAGTAAATATACATGATCTTAGGACACAATTTTGATAACACAAGAAAGGAAAGATAACAATTTTAATAAAATTACACTTAACCCTAAATGATATAGTAATCCTCACATAACCTGCTTTGAATATTTGACGTTTATATTTGGGTCAAAGTAAAGAAAGCCAACAGTGTTTGGAGACATTGGACGAGGTTGAGGCAATAGGTCAGTGCACCCAGGACATGATTGCAGGGCACAGGGGAAGGCCTATCCCTATTATTCAAGATTGTCCTGCCATTGAGTTACCTACCCAGACAGACCGGAATGTTCTCTAGACAGAACCAAGGCTCCAGCACCTGAATCTTTTGTGTGACTGACAGGAAGAAACATGAGTCAGATGTCATCTGCAACTCACATTCTGAATACTGAGTACTGAGGCCCACCCCACATCATTCAGCACACTGCTCACAATCTTCATCCATAGATTTCCTCTTCCAGTAAAGCGGCACACATATATATACAGGAACAGTAATGAAGAGGGAGGCTTAAATGTTTTGTGTTAAAATGCCAGCTACAATGTAAAATGAAACCACTTAATTAATTCTCAAACCACTTAGGGTAATTTCATTACAGACCATGTCATTCAACAAGTCATGTCATTACCAAGGCCAAGGTTAAATCGCTCTTTTTAAAAAAGAAATATAAAACCAATCCTTATGGAACATCACACAATGAGGAGGACCAGTGTAGCTTCACTCTCATCCCAAAGAAAAAGGGGCCCATAGACTGACGTGTCAACTTTCTCTTGGTCTGTCACTCTTATCTATAAGAATTTAAAAGTTTTCAAAGGGACAATATATTTAAGCATTACAATGTGCACTTCAATTTCATAAGGGCAATTTAATTTCCTGCATTTCTGGAGGGAGATTAATTTTGTCACTGAACATTCCAGACCACTGTTACTTGAAAGGAGTCATTTGCACGCCAGCTAAGGGAGGTCCCTAGCTCGGGTGTCAGAGAGGCTCCCAGGAAGGGTGATATATCCTCTGCAACTGCCATCTGTTGAGTGTTTTCTCAACAGCTGGGTCTCTTGACCACCACAAGTGCGCATAGTCACAAGAGGCTCGAGGAAGTGGCCAGCCGTGAGACACAAGGGCTTGAAGCCCACGTTCATCTGTGAAACAACGTTGCTTTTAATTGCACCATAATGATTTTCCAATAGACACAATGGCATGTAGTGTCTCCTGAGAGCTGATTCGAAGAGTACAATAAACCACAGTGTGGCTGAAAAGCCAATTGAGACTTCTTGGTGCCTGGAGCGTTTTGTTCTATGTGCTACTTGAGAAGCATTCTCACTGGCTGCTCTGTCCACAATCCACTTTTACCACGAATAACTGCATCTCTCAATATGCCCAGGTAGTTTTAAATGTAAATGTGCGTGTTTATTCCAAATCTCAAAAACACTGAGCCTTGCCTTTTCTTTTAATCTTCTTGATGTACGAAAATAAGATAAATGTATCTCTGAGTGGATAATAGTTAAAAAATCTAACTCTCCTGACTTTTCTTAAGTTGCTTAACATTTTATTCTTGACCCATCAATGTAAAGTCAGCCTAGTCACTTTATCTTCGTCACCTGTTACCAAATGTTTGTTGTCACAGCAGTAGCAATGCTGCTGAGGCTCTGGGGTTAACTGGTTTTACACTGGGAATCCTTGTTTGTTTATTTGTAGTGGCAGAGATGAAAAGCAGAGACTAACCCTAAGCAAGCTCTCTGCCAGTGATTATATCCAGCCACAAATTTGGGGGGGTTAGCTTTCTTTCTTTCTTCCTTTCTTTCTTTCTTTCTTTCTTTCTTTCTTTCTTTCTTTCTTTCTTTATGTGTGTGTGCTATGTGGTGTGTGTGTGTGTGTGTGTGTGCGTGTGCGTGTGCGTGTGCGTGTGCGTGTGCGTGTGCGTGTGTGTGTGTGTGTGTGTGTGTGTGTGTGTGTGTGTGTGTTTGAATTCATGCATGCATGAAGGTCAGAAGACAGATATTGGGTGTCTGCTCTCTCCTTCTACCACTGATTCCCAGAATCAAACTTAGGCCATGAGGCTCTCAGGGAAGTGCTTTCACCCTCTGCCCTACCTTGCTAGCTCATGCTTGGTGTCCTAAAGGGAACAATTAATATCAACACCAGTAACTGATGTTGCTGGAGGATCCACTATGGGTCAGCCTTCAAGTGAGTATAAGATTCCTCTGAAAGTGATTCCAGTCCAAAGTCTAATTCTGTTTCTGGGAATCCAGTTGTCAAACTATGATGGATTAATCCACAGGGGTCCTGCAAATCCTCCATTTATTCTACTCTGATGCATAGAAGAATGGGAGAAAGAGGAGTGTCGGAGGGGGATAGAAGAAAAAAAGAGGAGTTGGGGTATAGAAGAGACAGACCGACAGACAGATACACACACACACACACACACACACACACACACACACACACACACACACGGAAAGAGAGACCTGTCATATATACAGACAAGAAAAACACATGCTCACATCCACACACATGGGTATGTTTGCACTCTCAAGCCCCATTTTCTTCATTTCCTTGTCCCTATAGACTTGTTCCCCTTCCTCATTTGTTTAAATCATTGCTAAGTGTCATAAATAGAAACAAAGGAGATATTGGCCCTGGTCTATCAGAGGAAAATCTATGCTAAGCTTGATGTATATACTTGGGCAATTTTTTTTCACTCAGCACGTTTCATACCTGACATCCCATAACAAGAAACAGAGTAACAAGAGAAAAATACTCCAATGCTTTTCTACTACTCATCTGAATTTAAGAAGAAAGAGACAAGAAAAACTATATCTTCAACTCTACAGGTAAAGCACTGAGACCTTATGGACACTGGATAAAAAATGTATTACCCTTTAGAAGGTTTTTCTTAGCTATGTCCTATGGTTCTGCAGTCTCTGGAGCAGGTATACTACCACAGATACCTCCTGTAGGACCCAGAACCTGTAAAGGACGTAGTTATATATTTTCTCATCTAGTCCAAGGTTCATGACTAACTACCCTCTGATAAAATAGACAGGGGAAAGCATGGTAACGTTATTTACCCAACATTCTCTATGCTGTGGAGCCCTCACAAATGAAGACTGAAAAACAAGGAGCTGCTGTGTTTTCACAGATGGTCTTCTAAAAAGAGTGGGGTCATGTGGAAATGCAACTGGGTAACAGAAGATATGACCTAACCATGACAAGCTAGTGAGCTTAAGAAGCAAAGCCAGTACATTCAGGTTTTTATTGCCCTCAGGTATAAGGCAGAATACTTGGAACATGGCAGTCTTGGACTTCCATTTAGGGGTGGTAGGTCAGAAAATTCCCATATGCCATTTTTCAGAGGAGAAAGGTGAAAGAATGTTTTTGCCTCTATACAGCTCTCTATTTTCTTCAGCTTATAGTAATAGCATGGCAGCAGGGGTGGGTGGAGTTCAGGGCCAGAGGGATTCCCCAACACACATGGAAAATGACATGCCAACCTGCTGGATTTAGGGATATCAGGCCCTGAACTCTGATACCTACCTACAAGAACCACTTTTCCAAAAATATTTCTGAGTCAACCCATATGTCCTACAAATGAAAACTATATACTTTCCCAGTTTCCTAATAAAGTCTTGGATTTGTAACTTTCCTCCCATGCAGACAGTCCTGGATTAGGTTCCCAGCATCACATAACAGGCTAGTAGCATGCCCTATGATCCCAGCACTCAGGAGGCAGAGGCAAGAAGATGAACCTAAAGTCATTTCTGGATGCATATCATATTCTAGGCATGAGAGAGACCCTGTCTCAAAGGAACAAAAAGGACCAGAGAAATGATTTAGCCAGTAAAGGGACTCACTGCCACATCTGACAATTTGAGGTCAATCCCTGGATGTCACAAGGTAGAAAGAGAGAACGGGTCCCCACAAGTTGTCCTTATACTTGCACACACACACTGCAACACATGCTCAGCATGTAAATGAATGTGCACGCATGCACACACAAACACACACACACAAAACAATTTTTTCAAGTAAAATTTTTAAAAAGTATAAAAAAGAATCTGAATCACACCATATGGCTCCAAAATTGGAAATATTTTCAAAATATCTGCCTGTGAGTTCTCCATAATGCTCATTGAAAGCAGCTTTTGCTATAGTGGCCCATTGCTATTGGTAGTCAGACAGGTCTACAAGCCTGACTTCCGCGCTGTGTCACTCCTCAGTGAGTCATCCTGAGAAACAGTAGCTCTTTGTGCTCTACCTGGCACTTGCTGTCACCTTTTCTATCCAGGAGAAACTTGAGTTCTGTGTGTCAGTAAACATTTCCTGCTTCAGGATAAGCTGCAAAGAGAATTTCAGAGTTGTGAATAAGCTACAAGGTTAGGAAGATGGTATTGGGGCTCAGAAGGGTGTATCCCCTGGTGGGCAGACCTTTCACACACTGAGTACTATAAAGAGAAAGACGTTCAAAGGAGCTGCAGAGTCTCTCTATGGCATTTTTCTGCCCTTCTATCTGAGGAACATCATTCTGTTCTCCTTCTCCCAAGCAATTCACAGAAATCAGGATGCCTCCTCCCTCAAGGCAGGTCAGAGCACTAGAAATACTCTCTGACCTTCCCCTGCCTTCCTATGTATGACCAAAGAGAAATTCCATGACCTAATTCTCTGATTGCACAGCAGAGTTCTGCCCCATACCTGGGAGGAAGGAGCGTGTCAGAGAGAGATGAAGAAGAGTCTGAGCAGCCCAGCCTTGCTGGGCTTCCCCCTCTCGGTTCAACCATCTGATCATTTTCTTTTGTCCGTTCTCACTTCTTTGTTCACTGCTGGTTCTGGTGGACTTGTGTACGGTTGTGTTAGTGGCTGTCTCTACCCATCAGAAGTGCACATCTCTACCCTTCTGGCAATCCTCAGAAGTCTAGGTGTAAAAATGGGTTTCTCTTGATCTTCGATTCTTGTTTGTGAAGCCCTGTGCCACAGCAACTCTGACTAAAGGAGTCTGTTTGCCCTGTCATTGTGTCTTCCGTCACGGCACGGTGATGTGAGCCTCTTGCCCTGTTCTATGTAATCTGGCAACTTTGGGAGGAAGGAAAGAGACAGACATCCTTTTTTTAAACAGTCCACCTTGGTGTTAGGAAAGGCTCTGCTCCCTAAGTCATTAATCAGCTTCCCTTTCTGCAGACTCTCAGTTGGGTGCATATTCTATGAAACATGCATCTTGCTTGCGTTGCTTGGAAGAACTTGCAGTGAGGAAAAGGCAAATGTCCACTTCCCTCTACTGTGCCCTGAGCTGCACTACTGATGCCCCCTCCAGTTCTTCCTCAAAAGAGTGGTTTTATAATTCAAAACACACACACACACACACACACACACACACACACACACACACACACACAC
>CAJQZJ010033689.1:867098-895812 GCA_907164525.1 Lophiomys imhausi | reverse complement strand
AAGAAAGAAAGAAAGAAAGAAAGAAAGAAAGAAAGAAAGAAAGAAAGAAAGAAAGAAAAAGAAATTTCAGGAGGATTGACTCCAATGGCTGGGATAAGAAAGAAATGCCACTAAGCCTAACCACAGCCTGACTGGATGAAAAGTGACTCCCAAGCTGCCACTCACCACAGGTCCCCTTGACATATGCCGGGAACCAGCTGAATGCAGGGAAGACGTTTCTTCTTAAGGGGCCACAAACACTGGCCCTAGAGAATCTCACAGTCCCAGGCCAGACACTCTGACTCAAAGTGCAGTGGAGAGGGAAGGGTAGGATGGTTACAGAGGGAATTAGCAGCCCCTGATCACTTGCAGGCTTCCAATGGAACTGATTTAAAATGCACGCTCCTGTTTCACTGTAAACACACAGAGAGAGGCAGGGCGGAAATAGGATTTCATTAGGTAATTTTCAATTTTGGGACTAAAGTAGGGACGAGGAAGAGCAACAGTATTTACTTATGATTTATTTACTTATTTACTTTTCCAAACCCAGAATGCCTGGTCTGCTTTTCCCGGTAGACTAAGTGAATTGGGGTCTGCTGTAGTACTTCTTTGGGCTTCCCACAGATCTGACAGGAAGGATAAATACGGCATCTTGCTGATGGTTAATTGGTAGTGGCATGTGTCTTTCTTGCACTTGCATGGAGGGAATGGTCTGATCATCAGGACACAATTGGGCTTTCCCCTCCCTCATCCCTTCAAACTGAACAAAACGCTGAGAGAGGGCAAGAGGTCTGAGTCATTGTATTGCCCCTCGGCCAGAGCATTCAGTCCTCAGAAGTTATCCCTAATTTCGCTCCACCTCAAAAAGAAAATTGTCTCCCAGCAAATCATTTAGCCTTGACCACACTTTTCAAAGGATTCTTGCTGATGGGTCTGCCACATCATCAAGCCATGATGATGCTAATCTATTGCCTGCATTTGAAGCCCCTCTGGGAACTAGAGATGGGGACATGCTGCTGAGAGACCATGGCTGTTAGGATTATGGGTACCATTGCTTTTGCAACTGCAAAGTAAACAATAGGACGTTTGTGAGCTTCCAGGTCTGGGAGACCAACAGGCCTGCTGCTGAGGAGCTGTGTGTAAAAGCCCCCAGCAAACAATCTTGAGGCTTGCTCCTGGAAGCTGGGTGCTCTTGCAAATGCAAAGGAGCCACCCATGAGTATGCAGGAAACAAACCAGGGTACTCTTGTTTAAAGGCCGCTTTCTGTAATTATGTTGACTTTTTTACTGAATATTCCAACATTTAGAAACTCAGGGGCACATGAGAAACACTCCGAGCAGAATAAATAACTGGGATTACTACCGTAAGAGAAATGTTAGTATGTGTTCCTAACAAAATTAAGGTGCTTGTATCTGTGAAGCTGGTTGACTTACACCAGGCCTGATTTCTCTTCTCTTCACGCCCACCTCCATCTTCCTACTAACCCAGGCCTATTTTCAGTTGGGAGGTTAAGTTGTCTTTGGAACATCATACTTCCTTTTTGGAAAAGGCCCTGGATTGTATAATAGTCTGACAGGAAAGTTTCAAGATTATCAGGAGTTTCCCGGGGAGAGGGGGGGACACGCCTCATCCACAGACGTTTTCCTCTGTACTGTCCCACTGCGGTGCACAGAAACCTTCGGAAAGGAAATTACTAAACTAAATGGCAAACATCCTTTGAAACTATGCCTGCTGTGCTCCAGGCGGCATCTTCTTCTCCTTCCTTGTTAAGGAAGGTCCATCTGGCCGAGGGTGAGGGTATCCAGGGCCATGCATCCACTCACTCTATTCCCACCCAAATATGCCTGATAGACAAAGGATGTGACCTATTTGTGTGCCAAGAAATTTGATTTTTGTGACAGTTATTTGCCCTCAATTTAAGAAAATTACTTTGTGCTCCTTCCCTTTTATTTAATCAAATGGCAGTCAATTTCCTATTTCACTTGAATAATTCTCATAATTTTACAACACAATGAAAGGATTATAGATTAGTACGGGTCAGTCTCCTTCATAGTCTCCTTATTTCTCTAAGATTCCAATCCACTGAAAGACCATAGACAGCATAGTGCCTTTGGGACAAGGACACCACAAGGTCCCGTGGTGGAAAGGCACCCTGGCAGGGCATTGATGGGTCCCAGTGGGTGGGGCTCTCGCTTTTAACCATTGTGAGTCCACTAGGAAAATGGGACAGGAGAACTAGTCGGGACCTGCGAAGTATATTCTAGGATGCCTGGAAAACTGACCTCACTCTGAGGGCATCAGGGGTAGACTCTAAGATGACACCGAGACGGGGGCTGACAGGGCACCCGAATCACATTTATCATCAGTTAGCCCTTCCTTCCCTCGGTTTTGGTCACCTGTAAAGAGAACATGGCACTAGCTTCAGCTACTCTCCACTGCACAACTAAATGCCTGGTGGTGGGGCGGGTTAGAGAACTCCTCCTGCCTCTCACTTTGCTAAGGGCAGACTGGCTAGATCACACTCAGAGGGAGCTGCTGACCCTCAGACGCTTCCTCTCAGGCTGGAGCTTGGTCAGCGCTCAGTTTAAACCTGGTCCTGTGTGCTGCAGGAACCAAAGTTCTCAGAAAGAGCCACGCCCATGTTACAGAGTCTACAAGGCTAAGAGATTAGAATTACAGTGCTGTGTTTGAAAAGATTTGGAGTGCTGCACATCCAGACTATATATTTAATAGTCGATCACTGTCCACCTCTGTGTCTGGCTTCACATCCTCATGACTGTCACGTGAAGCCTTTGGTGTCCATTCACTGAAGGGGTGCCAGCTTCTACGAATCCAGAAGATAAGAATATCATCAGACAAACCCAAATTCTCTGGAACACAGACTTTCCTGCTTTGCTATCACTCACCGGCCTAGTGTTCCCATCAATGCGTTTGCAATGTGGCTTGTCACATTCTATTGTTCTTTAGCTATGGAACTTCATGAAACCATTTCCATATTGAGATGTGTCATTTACTGGAACCCAAATCCACATTCACAAGTCATGTCATCTCCAAGAACAAAGTCTTAACCCTTCTGTACTGGGAGAGCTGTGCTTTGCACCAACTGTTGCTATAATGTTCTCACAGCATGTGGTTCCTCTACTGACCTAGGAATTCAAGACCAGGCAGAAAGAGCCGGACAACTTAGAAAGGACTAGAATCCATATTGCCTCTGCCCTGCTCCTACCTGTCAACCTGGTCAATAGGGCCCAAAGGTGGAGGGAAGCAATCAGCTCCACATCTCACCCAGAGGAAAATACTGCCATTCACTCCAGTTACCTAGTGTGAATGCAGCACCAACTAGAAAGACCTTGCTGAGAACTGAACACATTCATCTTTACGATGAACTTACACTAGTGTTTGGTACATGCAATATATACTCAATAGAAATTAGCGTATATCTTCTACAATGTTATTCTTCTTCATTTTTCTTCACTGAGTTTCTCGCTGTCTTACCAGAGTCATTGTGTGTGCATCCATAAGACCATGTTTGTTGGTTCTCCTACTCAAAGAAAAAGAAAACCCTCTAAGCATAGAGTATATGTATTTTCTTCAGAGTTTAGAAGACTATCTAACACATATAGTAAGGAATATACTGTAAATGTCTGCTGACCTAATAGTGAGCTGAATCTATCTCCAGTGAATATAGGAATGGAGGAAATAAACATTTGAAGTGTTTGGCTTTGAAAAACGAGAGTAAGAGAGGGCTATGAGCATACTAAAAATGAACATAAGCCATATGTGTCACACACCTATATTCTCAGCACTTTAGTGTCTGAGGCAGGAGGGTAGGGAATTTGGGAACAGCCTAGGCTATACAACAAAGTCAGCCTTAGCAACTCAAAGTCTGGAGACATCATTTAGAGACAGAATTCTTGCCTAGCCTGGATAAGCAAACAAATGAAAACACTGGGATGAAGATTGCACTCACAGGGAGATTGTTTTGTGTTTTTGTTTGTTTGTTGGGGATCAAACCCAAGACCTTGTACATATTAATTAAGTTTCTACCACTGAGCTATACACCTGTAGCTTTCATAGAAACACTTCAATTTAAAACATCCTAGGCAGCATAATGTATGTAAAACAGGCTTACTTTCACTCTAAAACTAGCACAGTTGAGAGATGTCCTGTTATAACTGTACCATAAAGGTCTGGGCTTCAGGTCTTCTGTTGCCCGCTCTGTGCTATGTCATGTCTAGATAATTTCTCAGAGACATAAAAAAAGATAACCTAAAATATACCTTTGGATTCATGTGAAAACTAAGTAGAGATGAAAAAAAATTAAGAACATTTCTTGGCATTTTAAATTATGTTTATGTTATTGATAGTTTAAAATGTTTATTGGCCAAGATAACCAATGCCTCAAACAATAAGACATTTAATTCAAGGTGAATGATTTACAGTCATACTTCGGAAAACCACCAGGCTTTTGTTGTTCTTGTTGTTTTATATTGAAACTCAGTGGGGGAAGTACTGGCTAAGTTCATAATACTCAGAACCAGAAAAAAATATTTCTTACATAGCTGTGGAATCTGGGAGGATGAAAGATGGGGAAAAAAATAAAAGAAAAACATAACTTTCTAAAAAAAAAAAATGTACCAGTCTTCCAAAAATATCACTGATGAAATTTTTTGACATGAATTTTATTTCACTTATGTTTCTTGTTAAAGAACCTTTCTCTCCCTCTCTTTTTCTATTCTGTGTTTCAAAAAATTCTTCTGACATTTCGAGACACATTAAAAAATACGAAAACAGTATTGTTCGGTTTTTACTAACTCCACACTCAACAGTTGACTGTATTGACCCAGGAGCTGACCTTTCTTCTCTACCTGCCCTTGACACAGGGATTGAAAGCAAATACTGAATAAGTCTAACAACCATGTTAAAAATAAATGTTTACACTTATCAAGAGAAATTGTGACATCAAGGGAAGTAAATGTCATGTTAAGAGAGGGACTTCCTGTAATTCAAGGGAAATTCCCCAGCCTTGGGGAGGGTACACAGAATGTAAATCACTTAGTAACAGCTGCTATGCAAGACTTGGGGAAATTCAAAGCACTCAGAACTTGAGAGGAATTTTTTTTTTCCTTTTCAATGCTGGCCCTTGAACCCAGGGCTACAGAAGTTCTAGGAAAGTGTTCTGTTACTGAGTTCCATTCCCAAATCACAATGAGAAATTGTAAAAAAAAAAAAAAAAAAAAGGAAAAAAAAAACTACACTACTTTCTGTTGTTGTTGTTTGAGTTCCTAATTTTTTTCCTCTTAAAAAATTCTTTATTCCTCTCTCATATAATACTTCCCTATCCCCTCCCTCTATCCCTTCCAGTTTCATCCTACCTCCCCTCTCCCCCAGATCCACTGTTCCGTCGTTTCCTTTCAGAAAAGAGCAGGCCTCTCAGGAATACCAACTGAACACAGCAAAATAAGGTGCAATGAGACTAGGCCCAAACCCTCATATCCAGGCTAGATTGGGCAACGCAGTTGGAGGAAAAGGGTCCCAAGGGCAGGCTATAGAGTCAGAGACAGCCTCATTCCACTGTTAGGAGTCCCATAAGAACACCAAGCTAACACAGAGGACCTAGCACAGACCTTTACTGGCCTCATGATTGTCACCTCAGTCTCTGTGAGTCTCTATAAACACTGCTTAATTGGTTCTGTGTACACTGTTCTTGCAGTATCCTCAGCTCCTCTGGCTGCTACAATCCTTCTTCCTGCTCTTCTATGAGTTCCCCCTTCCACCCCCACAAGCCCTGCCTAAAGTGTCACTGTGGGTCTCTGCATCTGCTCAGAGCTTCTGGAGTTCTTGGTATTTTACAATACGTTTATTGACTACAATAATCAGTCCCTAGCCGGGTGGCGGTGGTGCACGCCTGTAATCCCAGCACTTGGGAGGCAGAGGCAGGCGGATCTTTGCAAGTTCGAGGCCAGCCTGGTCTACAAAGTGAGTCCAGGACAGCCAGAGCTGTTAAATAGAGAAACCCTGTCTCGAAAAACCAAAAAAAAAAATAATAATAATAATAATCAGTCCCTCAAAATAATAAGGACCTAGACAATTCAAGATGAATTATTTACAGATACACATGTGTGTTTCTATAAATGCATAGTGGGTTCATTGCATAGAAGTTTTGCCTGTTTCTCTACTTTGGAAATGCTGTCTTTTTTTTCCCCCTTAACATTGCAGTTCACTGGGGAAGTACTGACTTAGTCCAATATTCAGAACCACCAACTATGAAAATGAAGTATTTCTTACGTAGCTGTGGAACCTGGAGAGGATGAATGCTAGGTTAAAAAAAAAAAAAAAGCAAAACAGAAAATTCACTGGCAAATTACCCTCAGAAGCAGACTGTCCAATGTGAATGTCACGTATCTCTTGCTGAAGCATCTGAGCTGAAGAAGACTGTGACTCCAGGAGCAGCACACTGAGCACAGTTAAATCACCGTGGTCTGTTTCACAGGGCGGGGGGACGCTTACAAACACAGGCCTAGACAACTTGACGTGAGATGATGGAAACACTGAAACTGTTCAGATTTAATGTAACTAACAGAATGGGAGCAGTCAAGGTTTCTCTCCTTTCCATCTTTGAACAATTTTATCTCACGTTTGGTCAATTATCATAATGTCCAGCTCTTTGACTCAGTACAGCCACATTCTGACATCACCTATGATCCTTTGCCCTCAAGGAAATGAGTCCCAAGTAGTCAAGCTCTGCCAAGTAACACATGCTGGCCTTGTTTGGAGGCACAGAGTAAAAATCAGAGACCTAAGTATAAAATTCACTTGGCTTTTCGAGACTCCCAGGCCGTTTCTTCATGATGCATGCATTAAGAACATCAAGAGGAGGCTGGAGAGATAGCTCAGTCATTAAAGACTAGGCTCACAACCAAAAATATAAGAACATCAAGAGGGTGGAGCCTAGGCTCCTCAGTGAACACTACTTTTGAGGGTACTCATTGCTTGAAATTAATTGGATCAAATTACATGAGGAAGTCTCTTTAGCAGACATCAGGATACATGCAATAACTACTCTTCCTGAGCTAAAAAACTAACAAACGTAATTTTCAGTGTTTAGATCCCCTGCCTCCACCATTTTATAAGGTCATCTACACTTCTGCTCCTTAAAGGAGCAGATCTTGCTGACAAGAATTCTGTAGGAGCAGTGTCCTTAAGCATTATCTCTTCTTGTTGGTCTCCTAGTCATGAAAGTTAATGCCTGGAGCTGGATTATAACTCATTTGATTTACCTAAGACAAAGGCCTTTTAGAGGGATGCTAGTGTCCCCCATTTATGCTCATGAACAAAAGCACTGCTGCTTCACTTAAGCTCATTCATTGCAAAATTTGGTAGAGGTGAGAGGGGTGCTCCTTGGAGTGATGGAGGCACAGACAAGACAACTAACTGTGCTCTGCTGCTTTTACCACCAGTTAAGAGGGAGAACTCTGCCCCTGGGGAAATGGGTCAGCTGGTAAAATATTTGTCCCACTTCATGAAGACTTGAGTTCAAATCACCAGAAACCATGTAAAAGCCAGATGCCTTTGTGTTTATAATCCCAGGGCTCCTGCAATCATATGGGAGGCAAAGTATCCCCAGAAGCCATCAGGCCAGACAGTCTGACCCATAAAGGGTCAAAACAAGAGATTCTGTTTAAAACAAGGTAGATGGCAAATGGTAACACTTGGAATTATTCTCTGACCTCTATATCCATGCTATGGAAACACACACACACACACACACACACACACACACACACACACACACACTCACACTCACACACTCACACTCACACTCAGAGAGAGAGAGAGAGAGAATGAATAGAGGAAAATCAACAATTAAATTGACACATCCTAAGTAGCATCCATATTTAGATGAGTAGCTCTTGAGTTTTCATCCAAGGGAAAGAACAAAAAGGGTGGGAGGATATATCCAAAGTCATCTGGCTAATTGGAGGAGGTGGGAGACAGCATTGCTTCCATTAAATTCCTCTGGAACAATTGCAAGATCCACAAAATCTGTTTTTAGCTCAGACATCCATCGTGTTGGATGTGTGATGTGTTTTCTATTTAATGATAATTGCCCTCTCTATTATCATTTATGGAGATTCAAATTATAAATCAAGACAAGACAGCCAGAAAAATATTATGATTGTCCCTTCTGAGGCCATCTCAAACTCAAGCAACACTGCCAGAGCCAGACAATTCAGCTGCCATCATTTGCATGTTTGTGATCATTTTATTTTAGGGTCCACTGGTTTTTCCTAAAGAGGAGGTTACATGACAATAATAGAGCTGAATGATAATGTGAAGAGAGGCTATAAAACTTAACTGTGATCAGTTATAAGCTTGTATTTGAAATGAGAATCCTGCTCTCCTGATGGAACACAAGAAGAGGGAAGAGTGAACCTCATGTTTCCTGGAAGTCACCCACATCTCTGTGGAGGGTGTTTCATTGCCCAGCCTCCCACACCAGCTTCTACACTTGGACTGTTTGAGGGAAAAATATCTTTTCATTCTTCTTACTCAATATGTAACTTAATCAAAGTGGTGAGATGTGTGGAAAGACATAAGGAAGCTTGGATCTAAAATTCTAGGAACCTTCTAAAACAAAAACAAGGAACTGAAATGTATGCTGAAGAATGGCTTGACAAAGGTACCCTGGGCACCAGTCTAAATCATTTGAGTTTCAGGGTTTTTGGAAAGTGCTTTGCTTTCTAGAGACCCATTATTAAAACTTAACTTGCATAAATTTAAAATAGAAGTTGAAACTACAAACATATAAAATGAATATATAGAACTAGGCATTTGTAATTGTTGTGGGTTTTTTGTTTTGTTTTTTGAGACAGGGTTTCTCTTTGTAACAGCCCTGGCTTCCCTGGACTCACTTTGTATACCAGGCTGGCCCGGAATGCACAAAGATCTGCCTGCCTCTGCCTCCTGAGTGCTTCAATTAAAGGCTTGCGTCACTACACCCAGCCATTTTATTATTTTCTATTTCTGTGATTTTTTTGCATGGTCAAAATGGAGCCCATAGTTTAGCCCTTTTAAGGTATTGTTATCTCTGTGTTATGAATAGCATTGTGACTGATATGGGTCATATCTTCCTACAACTACTGTGATATAATACTTGTATCTAATATGTTTAATATCAGTAAATAATACTAACTGGATATGATGATTTCAATGATAATACCCCCAGAAGTTCTCCAGTTCTTGGAACTGTTTGGGAGAGATTAATAGGTACAGCCTTCTTGGAGGAATTGTGCCTGGTGTTGGGCTTTGAGGTTTCAAAAGCCAGTGTCACCCCCAGTTAGCTCTCTCTGTCTCATACTTGTGCATCAAGCTCTCAGCTACTGCTCCAGCACCCTGTCTGTCTGCCTACTGTTATGGTCCACACTGTGATAGCCATCAACTCTAACCCTGTGGGAACTGTGAGCCCTAAATTAAATGCTTTCTTTTTTATGTTACCTTAGTCATGGTGTCTTATCATATCAATAGAAAAGTAACTAAGACATGTGGTACCCATAATATTTGTGTTGATTAATTTTAAATGTCAACTACCTACACAACCCACAACCTTAAATTACCACACCTATGTTCTTTATCACCTCACCACACTAGTTCGTTCCTCCAGACAGCTGTAGTTCTCCCAGTCGTCCCCCAGGTTCTTCTGTGAGTGACCATGTTTCTAATTTACGTATGTTTAATCCTTCTTCCTTACCACTCATCTCAGCATTAGACAACTCCTGATTGACTCTGAAATACCATTTGCATCTTTTGCTGCCTTTTATTTCCTACTGCTACCACCTCCCCTCGGTTCTCATTAAACACCTTGTCCATATTGCAATAGCCCACTAGCCAACCTGCCCAGCTTTAGACTCAGCTTAAACATGCCAGGAACAGTTCTCCCAAACTAAGCAGCTTTCAAAGCACTGTCTCTATATTGTTTGATGTTACTAATGTCTTCCTGCCATAAGAGCACTGACTTTCACCAACTTCTTAATTTATGTGTCTTAGTCACCTGATAGTTGTCCCAACTAGTATTACACACTATTCAATGCCTGGGCATTCTTATGGTATAGTTATGGTACCCCATGATATATTGCTATTCAGGATAATATTAGTTTTAAATTTGCTAAAGCCATGTATGATGGTGCACACTGTTAGTCCCAGCGCTTGGCAAGCAGAGGGAGTCAGGTCTCTGTGAGTTCGAGGCCAGCCTGGTCTACAAAGCAAGTCCAGGACACCAGGACTTGTTACACAGAGAAACCCTGTCTTGAAAAACCAAAAAAAAAAGATTTAGTTCATTGTTGACTAAATTCATCTTCTCTCCTTAATCTGATCTTGACTATAGATATTTAATGTGCCAAAACTGGATTACTGCCTCAGTCACTCCCTGCTCAAACAACATCCCTGTTCCCAACTGATTGGCTACTGGTTGATGTCCCCTCCTAGAGCCATGCCCTCAATTAAGAGGGAAAACTTCCTTCTATGAATATTCCAATCATCTCAGAATATTCTAAGAGTTGTTTTAACTAGAAAAATGACACTGTTAGTAGAAATAACAAGAGCTTCCCTGGGTCGGGGCTGTGTCATGTAAGATGGTAGAGTGGAACTGACCCACCTCAATAATTGCACTCACAGATCACAAGCATCCCTGCTCCTCGATGGAAGGCACAGACAGGTAGGAGGTTACCGCCAAAGACCAGACAGGAGGACAAGGGAAAGAGATGCACACATTTAAGGCAAATGAGTTTGCTTAAAACTTTGGAAGTTAAAAATTCTTTACTTGGATGTAAGGCAACCCTGAAGTTTCTCTTGTTTTGTCAAAAAGGCTTTTCCTTTTCCTATCCTCCAGAAGAGAAAACACCAGATGCACATTACCCCTCTAAACTGATGTTATTTTAATTCGTGAGTGTTTTTGTGAATTGTGAACTCTTGTCTATGTTTACTGGTAATTATGTTCATTTGCATTCAGCAGATGAAAATGTTGCTTTAGTTACTGGAAACTTACTGCTTCTTGAATCTTGTTGAAATCCTCTCCCCTCCATTACAGTTTACGGGACACCATTTCTTACTGGGGTCTAGAGTCTTGGTATTGCATTTGTAAACACAGATATTATCACTATGTGAATTAAGTAGTTATCTTGATGCTATTGTTTGGAACTTGGAAATTTTTTTTTCAGAGAAAGTACTTTCAAAATTTGAAGCAAGTAGGACTCAGGTACAGTGGTATGTACCTGTGATCTCAGCTTCTTGGGAAGCTAAGGCAGGGGAATTGCTGAGTTTGGGAGTTTGTGGCCAACCATATTGAACAAGTAATAATTTGGGTGGAAATCCTCAAGACCAACCTTCTTGAAAAATAGTTCATTTTACTTTATTTTGTTAGATATTATTATATGTGTACATGCAGGCAATTCCTGCTCCTGGGCCTACCCTTGAACTCACTATGTAACTGAGGATATGACCTTGAACTTCTGATACAACTGAGTCCACCTTCAGTGCCAAGATTATAGGCATGTGGCAATATGCTCCATTCTATGCATAGGTGATGGTAGGGATTGAATTTAGGACCTTGTGCAGGCTAGGAAAGAAATCTACAAACTGAGCTACATCCTCAGCCCCCACTTATCCACCATTTTAAAGTCAAACCATTCACTTACCTGATTCTATTGTGTTCACATCCAGAAAGGGCTTATTTGTCTAGTCAGTTCATGTCAGACTTTTCATATATATGTGGAAACCTCTAAATTTCTGGACTCCCAAATCTTACTTTCTTGTTTCCTCTCAATTAATTTTTGCATGAAACAAAGAGTAAGAGATGTGCAAATTTACTCTCGTAGTTAAATTCAATAAATAATCTCAAATTATATAAACAAGGAGATGGGACTACAACTGACTGGTAGAAAACATGCATAGTAAGTATGAGGTCCTTTATTAATTCCTCAGTACCATAGACATTAAAATAAAATATATAAGAAGTTATCCCATCTTGGAATCCTGTACTTTTGAAAACTGCTAAGGAAGACTTTTTATTAGAGAATAGATTCTCATGCAGCATCTTGATTAACTTCACTTCTGTCTCAGGCCAGAAATGCTGCTTCATTTCTGCTACAGACTTCAGACTCACTTGATAGAAAATCCATCCATCTACTTAATTAGGAATGAATTTTAAGTATTCAGAACCTACACATGATGCTTTGGCTCTCAGAGACAGAAGGGAGCAGGAGAGCCATGTTAGGTAGCAGGCTGCCATCCCAAAGTTCCAACCACGGTAACCAACTTCCTTTACCTTTTCCCTCCCAAGTTAGCAACTTACCAACAACAAAGTAAATCATACTAGAAGAAGAGTGAACAAGGCATACAGAAAGACATTCCTTAGAGACTCCCCAACTGGCCATAGCTACTAAAAGTTCATGTATCTTATAGGAAGGACAGGAGGGAAAGAGAGAAAGAAGGACGAAGTAAAAGTCAGGCATGATGGTGCACACTTTTAGCCTCAGCAGTTTAGCATCTGAGGCAGTCAGAATAGAGTGCTTATCAACAGATTGCTACCTATGGAGACCTTGACTCAAAATACAAGAAAGAAAGTAAATCATGAATATCCATTTGCTGTATAGGTAAGATGCTTTGACAATCTCCCCTGAGGAATCTATAGATTCCCATGGGTGTCAGGTGTTAAGAAAAAATTGAGAGTTCTATTTACCATGGGAGTTTGGAGAGGCTGAAAGAAGCAAACAATAGGTACTGCAGGAAAAGATCAGCCTCCAATGTGCAGGAACTATCTTCCCTTTCTTCCAATGGTGAGGAGAAACTAGGTTTTCTTTGGAAATTCCACGGAGTTATTTTGAATCTTGCCTATTGGCAACTGACAACCCAACCCGAGAAGTGGGCCTTCCCTCATGCTTTGGGGAAGAGTAGTCAACACCTAAAGGAGTCAGTGGTTCTTAAAATTAATAAAGCTAGCAAACAACATCTGTGTGTTGTGAACTTTTAAGGAATCACCACCTTGAATCTGAGGGATAGAATTATTTCAGAGGAAAGAAACTTTCCCAGTGCATTCAATATTTCTTGAGTTCCAGCTGACTATCGCTTTACCTGACTCCTGTGTTCTGGTATAACCATCTTCTACTCTCTGCCCTTGCAGAGCTTTCTGATTCACCCTTACACCTGTGTTGGCTGGAGAAGCAGATGCCCATATTCTCGGGGTCAGGGTTGGCCCCTGGTCCTCTTGTCACTCTGTAGAAATAGAGGGGGTTTGTAGCATGGTGCTAGCTTTCTAATGTCTAGTCTGTATTTGTATATGTAAAGTGAGCAGGTGCCATCAATGGCTGCCTAATGACTAAGAGTGAAATTGATCTTCTATTAACCGATCTCCCCAGGTGGGTGGAAGCAGGCTCCTCCCTCCTGGGTTTGGTTTCATTGTCCATTTCCAGGAATCACTGGTAGCCTTTGTTTTCTTCATCTGAGCTGATTCCTCAAATGCCAGATACAAACATGGTGGTTGTGCTGCCAAGTGTCCCTCCACGTTAACAGCTGCCTTCCTCCCTAGTATCTGAGGCAAAACATTTAATGTGTAGACTAGAGCACCTTCAGTTCCGTTGATTTTTTTCATGCTGAATTTGAAACATTGGGTGTTTTTGTTTTTGTTCTAGGTGACAGGCCACTTTCTCTAAAGTCCACAACTCATTCTGCAGACTATGGAGCCTACATAGTTTCTAAAGATAAAAGTGAATTTCAAAGTAAGTCACATTATGGTTTTAGCTATGATGTGAATTCAATCACTGTATACAAGTGTGGTGCTTTGTTTGTGGGTGATTTTCTAAGTTATAACATTCAATAAGCCTTTATTTCAGGGTAAAATTGTGCTTCTGGGTAGAGATAAAAACCTGAGTCACTGAATGTTTGGCTCCCTGTAGCTGCTATGTGTTGCTGCCAGCTGGCTGTCCACCTATCACCGTGTTGTACAAAAGGATTTTTGTGCTGGTAGAATACTCCTACCTTGGAATGTGAGTGGGCATCACAAGTCACAGTTAAGAAGAGATGAATTAGAATTGCGTGGAAAAAGAAGACACTAGGATGCATTCTTTCGTAGAGGGACAAAGTGCCCCAGTTGGGCTTCTTCTGCCAAGGATGCTGGTTGATGAAATAGGATGAAGTGAAGGCTTTTGTTGAGGATACTGCTTGATAAAGTGAGGTGGAATGAAATCCTTTGTAATAGATTGTTTCATGTGTCTAACTCACTGTTCATCACAGCCTGTGGCTTTCCTGGTTAAAAGTAATAATTCCTACAAACTACCACTCTCCCAGATAGTCTTTGGCTCTGCATATAACAGCTAAAGTCCTAGGCTTTAGCACCAACCTGAATTTAAATTTGCATCATTTTAATAACCCAAATGGTGGGTCTACCATTACCTAGTTACATAACTATAGGCTTCAGGTTTCTTGTCTTCAAAGTGAGAAATATCAGTAGACATCCCAACAAGCTGTGAAAGATAACAATCAAGCCAGTAGAACACTTGAAATATTGCTGGTGCATAGCAAGCATAAAATTTATTGATTAGCTATAGTGTTCATATTGAATCATCTCTGTTTGTCTCAGTCTCTCAACTCCTATAGGCAGCAAACTTGGTAGTTATTAGTATTACTATTATTAATGATTGTGGATATCATGATTAATAGAATGGATTTTAGTAGTGATGTTTGTGGTGGTACTGTGATGCAACCCAGGGTCTCCCACCACCTAAGCCCTCCCAAACTCCTGTGGGAATTATTAAAGAAACCAAATTCCCAAATCCCTCTCTCTTTAAAGGAGTTACAACATGTTTTCATGGGAATGCCAGGAAGGAAAATAATTGGCATTCCACTGCCACTGAATGTTTGCTGGCGAGCCCTAAGGTGACAGGAGGTATCAAGTCATCCGAAAGTAGGGTGCACTCCTATCAGCACACAGTGTAGCGGGAGAAGCAACTAGAAGGCTCGTTGCCATCTTGGAAACATGCAAACATCAATTGGCAAAGCATTTCAGGAAGCTGAATAAAAAGGAAACTGCAAAACAAAAAGCCTTTCAGGGGAGTGAAGGCAGTGCTTCCAAAATCACAGCAAGGATTATGACCACCACTAGACTTTAATGAGCCTATGGACAGCTAATGACTTCATCTCTCCAGTGGACTCCACCAACAGCCCCTGTTCCTAGGCACATTGCTTCTTCTCTTCTAAGTATCAAAACATGGTGCTGTTAGGCCAGACAAGATGAAGTCATTGCTTAATTCCTCCCAACTTGCTTTCCTTTGGGGACTGGAGGTAACAGAGTACAGAGAAGAATACTGGGGCATCTTTTTAAAACCCTAGACCACCATCAGGGTTCAGTGCAAAGTTGATCATCAACTGTGCTAGGACCTCCATTCTTCATAAAATGTCCTTGGTCATTGCAATGCTTATGATCACACAGTGATGAATCACACCCTATTTCCAAAAATGATATTAAAGATAACATATGACACTGGGATGTTTATACATAGAAATACCATTTATTTTACTTAGAATATATTACAAATGCTATCACTTATTTTAGACATATTTTCATTAGTAATCCAATATAATATGATATTTTAAGTTTTAATAAGCAGTCTACAGAGCTATCAAAAACTATTAATTTATAATAAGATTTAACTGAATCACAATCATTTTGATTAACCATATTATTATAATTTCTGTATATGTGTATGACCCTGCGGTTTTTATTCTGGCTACATATATGCAAAATATAGCCCTGCCTCTGAGGTTTACCCAAGCCTGATACTCTGATCATAATCAAAATGGATAGCATTAGTCAACATTAATATTTGTTGTCAAAGGAAAAATAGAGATAATAGTTACAAGTCTTACTGATAGGTTATTTATTGGGAGAGAATGTTTTTCATAAAAATAAAAGATATTATTCTTCTTTGTGATTCTGACATACTTCTTTCATTGTTTTATTTGAAAAATATAACCCAGCATATACAATATCTATTTAAAAATATAGTGCATTGATAGCAATGCAACTGTGTAAGATATAGTATTAGAAATTAAGACAAATGCTTTTGGTGTGATACTTTAGAAATTCTAACTTCTACAGAAAAGTAGTCAGGCATCATTTATCCATCTAATGCTGTCAGTAAACTGATCACCATGGTAACAGAAAGGACAAGGATGGATGTCTTTTCCGGCGAGGGAGCAGGTTGGGCTCTAATCCCAAATTGTCAGTGGCACTTTCTGAGTGATTTAGGGTAATTAGCATTTATCTGGCTAAGATTTCTGATATAATTTTAAGAAATGGTAAAAAGAACCTCAAATTTGAAGGATGATATTTAGAGAAAAACTCTTAAGCAACAAAAATATTTAGCAGTCTGCTCTCTGTGGCTCTTTAGACATGGAGTAGCCAGTTAGGAACCTTCAGGGATTAGTTTCTTTCTTTTTCTATTACCATGACAAAACACCCCAAAGCAGTTTAAGGGCAAGGGATTTATTTGGGCTCACAGTTCCAAATCACAGTCATTGCAGCAGGAAACAGCAGGGACTTGAGAGAGATGGTATGACCACATCAGCAGTCAAGGGCACACTGTGATGAATATTCCTGTTCAACTCACTTTCTTATTTTTAGAGAGTCCAATCCCAAGTCAAGGTTTGGTGCCACCCACAGTGGACATGCCCTCTTGCAGCAATTAACCCAGTGAAAATATTCCCCAACAGATGTTCCCAGCATTCTGCCCCCCAGTTGTCTCCAGATCTCTTTCAGCTGACAGTTGAGCTTAACCACCACACTCCAACAAAGACGTGTAAACCAAATCTTCTTGGCTTCATGCAGAGATCTCTGCGGTTTCTTTCTACAAATAAAATCAATGTATAAAGATATTCACATGCCACACAAAAGAATGTCCAGCTAGAATAATAAATTATTTTATAAAGTCCGTATTTCTTAGTGAGTAGAGTTTATATGCATTGTACTTTGCTGGCATAAACCATAAGAGATATCATGCTGGTATATGTATGCCATAAGATGTCTGCCCAGTAAAAGCCAGGTGAAGGAGTTAACTGAGCTGGGCAACTCACTGTGGAGCTAGGGGAATCCCAACCAGGAGCCTTTGACTCCTCAGAAAAGGCAAAAGGCTAAAAGACCGCCATGAAAATCTCCAGTTTAGTGAGAAGCAAGGCCTCCTCTCAGGGTCAACAGCGCAGACTCTAGGATGAAGAAGGGAAATCCCTTCGCCAGATGGAGACGAGACCTCCACTGCTGTGTTTTCAGTTACACATTTGTCCTGTGAACAAAACCCGCTTACTGTGCTAAGTGTGAAATGCTCCTTGCAGTCTCCTGTGCTCAAATATTTGGCCCCAGCTGGTGTTCTGTTCTGGGACACTGCAGAACCTTGGCAGGTGTGGTCTCACTGGAAGACACAGAGGACTGGGGGTGGCTCAGTAAGGGCTCTGGCTCACTCCAGACTTCTAGGAGTGGATCTAGTTCTCTGTTCCGTAACTAGGCAAGATGTGAGCAAGCTGCAAGCTCCTAGGACCATGAATCGAGCCCCTATTGCTGCCTGGATTTTCCCAGCATAACTGACTGTGTCCCTTCAGACATGAACCCAAATCATGAACCCTCTGTTGTGATGCTGGCCGAGTACTTGACCACAGGGATGAGAAATGCAAGTAGAACTCAATGAGTAACCGCACCTGACTGAATCCAAGCCCCAGGCTTGGAGACTGTCAGTCACCAGCATCCTCAGCTGAGCTCTGTTTCCTTCTCTGTAGACCATCAGGGTGCTTCATGTTAGCATCTGACCCTACCCAAAGCCACCATGTTAATAAAGCTGGTACCAAGACCAGAGCCATGTGGAACCCCTTTCCTGCTTGCTCTGCCAATTAACTCTTTACCATCTAAGGGGGAGGGGGTAACTTGACCCATACAAAGAAAACTAAAAATCTTCTGTTCCTATTAAGACTTTAAGTTGCATGTGCTGTCAAACTACAGTGTAGGAATGACAGCTGCCCCTTTCCCCACACCTGAGTTCTAACTTAACAGTAGAACTCAGTTCAGCACAGCTCATGAGGCTCATGCCTTAGCTATTTAAGCACTTGGGAAGCTGAGGTAGGAGCATATACATTTGAACTGGGCTATGTCCATGACAGCCTGAATTAGAGTGAGACCCTTCTCAAAACAAAAGAAACAACAGCAGCAGCAATCCTACCCTCCAAAGAAAACACAAACCAACAAAAAGTCTGTCTCATGGTGAGAAGATGAACAGTAGCTGCTAAGTGCCAGGAAAAGTGACTGGGAAGGTGCTGTTATTATAAGGAACAGAAAGATGTGCAAAAATTTAGAATTCATTTTAGTATTTTATTGCAACGGTGGAATGAGCTGTCAGCTACAACAGTCTGTGATAAATCTTGAGGTAATTAAAATAGTATGAAAATTTCCAACATAAAATATATTACCTCTTGAGAAGGAGGTGTCTATTGCCCTGATATGACAGTTACATACTGAATACATATACAGAGTTATCATATTGTCCCCATATATATATATGGCTTTCTTTATGACTTGTGATTTGTAGTTATGTGTTTTCACATGTGTGAGGTGTCCTTATGCATATTTGTTCATGTGAGTGAGGCCAGATGAGGGTATTGGTTCCCTTAGAGCCAGCATCACAACCATTGTAAATGGCCTAACGTGGGTGATGGGCACTGAACTGGGCAACAAGCTTTCTCGTAACCCCTGAGCCATCCCTCCAGGCCTAAAATATTATGTCTTCATGAAGACAAGACAGGTGGAGATAAGATTCATTGTGTAGCATCTTGCTTACATTCATAGGCTCTGGTTTCTACCTCCAGCATTGAAAAAGGTATGTGAATGAATGAATGAATGAATGAACGAGCAAATTAATTAAAAGAAAGCCAGAAAGATGCTCAGTGAAGAAAAGTTTGAGTTCAATCCCCAGGAACCACATAGTAGAAAGGAAGAATGAACTACCAAGTGAAAGTTGTCCCCTGACTTTCACTCATGTGAGCACACACAGATAGATACATGAGCACACACATGTTAAATATATATATATATGACAATATTAAAAATCTGACTGAGTTTTTAATGGCAATAATCATATTACTTATTTACCTTGTGGAGTTTGTTGTGAACCCACCACTATCACATGTTCTAATTTACATACACTTCATTTAATTCTCATAAAACATACATTAGGAATAATATGCTGTTCTTGGCTTAAACATAAATGAAGCTCAAAGTGTAATTTGATTAAAAGTAGCAACTAAGTAAAGTATCAGAGCTAGAATGTGAACCCACGGCTCTCTGTGGCCCAAGGCCAGCCTCTTTCCCTCACGCACAGTTCTTTCAGCCTCCTTCCAACATGCCTCATTGTCTAGTTATGCTTTCTCTTTTTGCCCAGGTACCAGAAAGATGACTAGTCTGACAGTTTTATTGCACGCATGTACATTAACATCAACCGATACTTACCGTTCTGTCCCATGAAGTCAATGAGTGTTTTGCAAACAGATGGGCTACAAATTCAGAAAAATCAATGACTGGGTGAGTGCGTGGGTGAATTAGGGAGAAAGAAAGCAGTCTGTGAGCTCTCTCTTGGAGGCAAAGTCAAAGGCCCCCCCCGTGGTAGTGAAGCAGACCCAATGTTATGACTTACAGCATGAGCTCAGGCGTCTATCAGACTAGGAGCCAGGTTGCTCTTCCTCATCCCGTAAGCTCATTTCCCACTGGATTTGAATAGTTTCGACATTGAGAAGACATAATGCTGTGTGTGGTTCTTTGTTGTTTAGTTCAAGGCTAGTTTCCCTCCCTCCTAATTACTTTTCATTTACTGCCTACCTCCTCCTGGATGCACTCTGCCTGTTTGCACATGTCTGTGCTGTTACACACAACCCCCTCTTCTTGCCGAGGTGTGGCCTTTGGGTTTGCAGTTTCCCTGTGTCTATCAAATCTTCCTTGCACTCCAGCTTCCTGATCTGGATCCCTGATTTTGCCCAGCGGCTTCTCAATTAATTAGGCATAAAACCTTTGCACTTCTATGGAAATCACCTTCCCCTCTAGCTTAAGGCATCACCAGTGATAAAACGGATTCATTTTGCATCTGCACATTTTTTCAGGGGTGAATTTTATACTTGCCATTCATCTTTTTTTTCTGATAATAATGGAAATACTACTACAGAAAATTTAGAAATATCAAAATGTACAAGAAAAATTTGAAGACAATCATTTATGTCAACATGCAGCAAAACTAGTTACAGCCTTCTGTATTTCTTTCTAATCCTTTTCTCAGTTCACCCTATCTTAATTTACTTTAATAAGTAGGCTAGGGCTGAGGGTGCATCAGCAATAGAGCATGTGCCTAGTGTGTACAAGGCATTGGGTTTAAACCCAAAAGTGCAATATATATGTATATATGTTATAAATATATGTGTAAATATATCTTTGAATCCTGCTTTTTTTCTCCTAAAATTAGACAGTCTAAGATTTGCTTTCCCCCTGTTTATAAGAGCCAAGTAGACAGCAGGAACTTTGGCTGTTAAAGGGCCTGATATAGCTTTGACTCTTAGACGCCTTCAAGTATCCATAGTTCTCAATTTTTTTAAAAAGATATATATATAACTTCATACGGCTAAGTGTATAATTCCTGGGCGATTTGCTTTATCTCCATCATGTGCTAATTTGGTAATCACTTAAATAAGTTTCTAATTACATAGAAACTAAAGAATATATTAACATTGGGTTATATAATACATAAAAATATAATACATCTCTATTGTTAATTCCCAAATTCAGTTATAGGTGATTTTGAAACTCACTTTTGTCCTTTCTGGAATGTGCTAGATACCCTCTGTTGGTCCCCCTGTCTCTCTCAACCACATTAGCTATATGAAAGATCAAATTTTCCCATCTCTCCCTTTCCAGCTATCTAGCCTGCTTCTTTCCCACCCCCACTTTCTCTGCTAAGACTTCATCAGCTTTAATCTGCTGAACATGCACTGCCTGAAAACTTAACTTTCTCTGTAGGGCTGTCCTGCTCAATTTTAACAATTCAGTCTTTAATCAAT
Source organism: Lophiomys imhausi (assembly GCA_907164525.1). Classification (NCBI taxonomy): domain Eukaryota; kingdom Metazoa; phylum Chordata; class Mammalia; order Rodentia; family Muridae; genus Lophiomys; species Lophiomys imhausi. The sequence goes on along the minus strand of CAJQZJ010033689.1, from coordinate 874,703 downwards.
CAGTCTGCTGTGAAGGTCTTTATTCTTATTCCATTGCCATTTTACTCCTCTCACCAATTAAAATATTTGATTTTTCTACCAGATGTTTGTCCTTTGAATTTATTTAATAAAAAATTTTAAGGACTCCAGGTTTTCTCTGAAAGCAATTAGAATATGACCCTCAGAAACTGTTTTACACAGTATTTCATGAAAACCCCTCCCTGCGTCCAGTCCTCTGCAACAAAGCATATCCCAGCCCTAGCCACAGCATGTTACCATCAGCTGCTTGTAAACCATTTTATTTTTTAAATCAGGGTCTCACTCTGTAACACAGACTGGCTTGGAACTCAGAGCAATTCTCTTGACTCAGCCTTTCACATGCTATGATTTTAGGCATGAATGATCACACCCAGCTTTTAAATGTAATAACTTTTTTTTTCTTCATATACTGTACTTGGAATTGAACCAAAGGCTTCATTCACACATGCTAGGTAAGTGCTTCATTACTGAGCTATATCCCAAACTTACTATTGGTAAATTAACAAGTATATATCTATTAAGATTTTTTTTTAACTGCAATACAAGAAGAGCTAATGCTTTCATGACTCCATAAGACACAAAAGTGTTTCATAGAATCTAAAGGCTACACCAGAAGGTCTCCTGGTGAGTGCCAGATACTAGAACTGTTGGAAACTCCTAAGTGGATTCATGTAACTGTGGAGTAGATTTCTACAGAGGTTTAGCACACACCCTTCTGAATATCAGCAAAGCTGAACGTGAAAACTGAGTAGCTGAAGACAGCTGATGTTCCCCAGGCAATTGGGGTTCAAGAAGACCGTCGGAGATGCCTGCACAATAAAGAAAACACAGTATTTTAAACCACAGGCATTGCTCATCAGGGCAGATCTTGCCAGCAAGAGGTCTGCCTTTTATTTACGCCTAACTGAATTCCTCTTGTTTTATGGTTTTGATGGTTCCTTTGCTTTGGGAGCCTGGGTGGGGGAAGGGAAAGGGTGGCAAATGAAGTCAAAACTATAAAGACCTGTTAAGTGGACAGGAAGTGTATCTCACTTCTATATGATACATTAGGAGGACAAAAAAAAAAAAAAAAAGAATCTGACCAATTCCACAAGAACCACAACTGATTAAATCAACCCCTAAAACATTCAATGAAAATACAGAGAAACCCAACTAACTATAAAATAGTATAAACTAATCATTGTTTCATTTTCTGGAAATTGTATTGGCATCAGAATGAGGAGTAGAAGAAAAGACTCCAAGAAAAACAATGACTTCTCTCTCTAAATCAGTACATTTACAGATGAACAGAGAACCACATTTTTCAGTTAGGGACTTAATACTCTGTAATCTGCAGCCTGCCACTCCATAAGGGCAGCCTCTTGAGAGTTGCAGCAAGGGGCGCCTGGACGCACTTGCAGGAAGAGGAAACAGAAACATTTATGACTTTCGCACCACCCAATATACACAAAACACATCCTCTCCTAATCCTTGCCTATAAAACTTTATTTACATAGTTATAAATTGGGAAATCTCAGGCATAAATTGAGTGTCTATGAAATATATAGTGTTTTAGTGAACAAGGACTGTGGCAGGCCTGCTACTTTTCTGCTCTGCTTAGCAGTCAAAATTAGGAAGTGACGGGGTGGAAGCTGGAGAGGTGGCTCAGCATTCAAGGCAGAGGACCTAGGTTAGAGTCCAAGTATCCATATTGGCTCACAACCATCTGTAACTCTATTACTAGGGGTTCCGATACCTTCTTCTGGCCTCCCTGAGCACTAGATATCCACACGGTGCACAGACAAACCCACAGGCCAAACACCCATACACATAAAATAAAAATAAATAAGTCCAGAACAAGAACAAGTGAAATGACAGGGAATCCATACTTCTCAAGGCACAGAGAAGTTCTTAGTCATTTGTGACATCATTAGCAATATTATGACATCCCTTAAGGACCAAGCACATAAATGTTTTCATGTCACTTCCAATTGGATCAAGGGGAAAACTAAAATGAACTTGGCAATGTCAGACCCTGGCTCAATTTGGAAGGGAAAAAAAAACTAACTTCCTTTAAAAGAAATGAAATCAATCCCCCGTTCAAATTAAATTTGGGCCATTCTGTGAAGCCCAAGACCCAGCTCCAATAGCTATCAGCACTTACAGATGTAAGGTGCAGGCAAATCATGTTTCATTTAAAAGAAATTGAATGAGGATCACTGACAGAGAAAGCTTGATGCTATTTTGTCATGAATTAAAGTTAGATCATGGTGTTATTGACTCAGTCTTACATCTCCATTCCAGTTCCTTTTGCTGTCCCCCATTACTTTATAGCCCCTCCCCCTTTTTATGCTGTGGGAGCCTTTCACCTAGCTAAACTTCTGGCTTAATTTTATTAAAATCTTGTCCTGCAACTCTGCCATAGACATGCATGCATGCTCTGTGGATTTCTGTTTCATACAAAACTTAGCTGCAGTTCTCCTGGCATGAAATACGTTGTTCTGCACAAACCTTCTGTTTGGTTTGCCGATGCTCTTCTTAGTGGCTCTCCTGGTGATTCATTATCTTGTGATATAGGTTTCCAAGCATCATCTTTGGATTGATTTTTATATCTTTAATAACCGCCGCACAGAAGATGGCTCCGCTGGTGTCATTGATTTCATCAAAAATTCAAGGCTTACAGAAAGACCAGAGGGCTAACTGGTGGCAGTACATTTCAGACTTAATCTTAATGCAGCCTTAATCTTGGGCATTAAGCCTACCTGAAGGCTTCCTACTTGAGTCAATGAGGGCAGGTTTAGTGCCTCATTGAGAAACACCTGGAGACACTACACAAGAAGGCTGGACTAGATGGATGACAAACATGGAACTGTCAGCTAGGAGGTTCTTCAGCCTGTCACCAGCCCCTCCACCCATAACTCATTCATCGCCTTCCCTTTCTGCAGCCTCTGCCTCCACCTCGGTTTTCTGGTCCGTTCTAGAAGCAAAGCTATCTAAAACAAGCCCTCCTCATTCTCCAATAGGTCACTTCCTAATGTATCACCTTTTCCTACTTTCATAATGGATTATGGTACTTCTTGTCACTGTTCTTGTTGTTGCAACAGGATCTCATGTAACCTAAGCTAGCTTCAAATTAGTTATAGTACCAAGGACAACCTTTGAACTCCTCAGTCTCCTCCTGCCTCTACCTCCCAAGTGCTAGAATTATGGGCTTCCACCACACAAGCCATGTTATCTGGGGATGGAGATAGAATCTAAAATTTGTACAGGCTAAACAAGAACTCTACTAACTGAGCCACCTTCCAAAGCCAATAGGAATGATTTTCCCCCTTTTATTAAAAATATATTGTTTTCTCACATAATGTATCCTGATTACAGTTTCCATCCCTCTACTCCCCCCAGTTCTTCCACACCTTCTTGCCCACCTGAACCCACTCCATGTCTGTCTCTTACTAGAAAAGAGCAGGCTTCTAAGAGATAGAATAAAATATAACAAAGTAAACTATAATAAGATGAAACAAAAACTATCACATCAAAATTGAACCAGACAAACCAATAAAAAGAAAAGAGCCCAAGAGAAGACAAAGAGGTAGAGACCCCTGTGTTCGCACATTCAGGAATCCCATAAAGAAACACTAATCTAGAATCCGTAATATCTACACAGAGGAGCTGGTGCAGACCCATGCAGACCCTGTGCATGCCGCTTCAGTCTCTGTGACTTTATATGAATGTGCTCATGCTGATTTAGAGGGCCCTGTTCTTCTGGTGTTCTCCATCCTCTCTGGCTCTTACTCACTTTGTGATAGGTATAATTTTTAAGTGTTTTTGAAAATTAAATTCAAAGGAGTGGGGAGATAACTCCATTGGCAAAGTGCTTGTCATGATAACATGATGACCCAAGTTGATCACCAGGACCTATATTAAATTTTTTTTTAAAAGCTGTAGATGGGGCCTGGAAAGATTGCTTAGCTATCAAGAGTATTATGGGTCTTGTAGAGGACCCAGTTTCAATTCCTAGCATGCTCATGGTGATCCATCTGTAACTCCAGGTCCAGGGGATCAGATACCCTCTTCTGACCTCCAGAGGCATCAGACATGCACAAAGTATACATATGTACATTCAAGCAAAACAGACATGAATGTGCATGACAAATAAATGAATGAATATGAAAATGAATGAGACAGACCTGGTGGGATTCACATAAGCCTGGGGAACTGAATTTTATCTCCAGAACACACATAAAGATGGAAGGAGAGAACTGATTTCACTAGTTCTGTGACTGCCACACGTGTGTCATGGCACACATAAAACACACACACTCATAATAAAAATGATGATAAAGATGGTTAATAGTAATAACATAATATAATACATCTTTTAAAAGACCTAATGTAGAAAAACATGAAACAAGATCGAGGCCATTGTTACTTTATATGGTGAGGTTTTGAGGGTTTTTTTTGGTTTTTGCTCTCTTGCTTTTTTGTCTGTTTCATTTTGTTTTTGTTTTTTTTTTCTAACAGGGTTTTGATGTGTAGCCCTGGTTGTCTTGGAACTTGATCTGTAGACCAGGCTGGCCTCGGATTCACAGAGATCACCTACTCTGCTTCCCAAGTGTTGGGATTAAAGGCGAGCGCCAGAACCCACCTGACTTTTAACTTCTGATCTTCCCATGCTAGGATCACAGGCTGGCCTCACCTTGGTTCAGTTTATGTGGTGCTGAGATTGAACCAAAGGCTTGCATATGCAAGTCCCAGGTTTTGCCATTTTTAAAACCCCAGGAGGAAAGCTAGGTATTGGATACTAACTAGCTTCCTGTTTCTGGGATTCTTTTTCTTTTCTTCTTTAAAAAAGACTGATTATTCTCTACTGTCATCAAAGATTGAAGTACTTATTCATTAATTAACGTTAATGCTATCAACAATAATTTGTTTTGACCAGTAATCAAGCAATTGATGTAGAATAAGATATGAGGGGCACATATTTATATTTTGACTTTAGATTAATTTTATCCTTTTAGTTGAAATGATCTATAAATGGAAAATAAACATATTTCAGGACCAATCAATTTTTTTTTAATTTACACAGGAACTTTTTATGTAGTACAGATTATAAAGTACTGGACTAACAGGAATATACTCATGCCCAACTGAGTTTTTTGAATACTCTGTGCATGAAACACTCCAGAAGGGGCATGTAGATGCTTCAGTGGCTTCGGGTCCTCCCTTTCAGGCTACAGCAGGTACTTGTAACACTGCATAGAGGCCCCACATTGAGACACAAAGACTACACCTTGGAAATCTATTGATCCCATTACTGGGAGAAAATTGCATGTACTTTTCAATTTCATGTTATGGATCTGACATTGTCAAATTATAAATTCAATGCCCAATGTACAAAACTGATCTTCTTAACTTCCAGTCAAATTATAACAACAGCTACCAGGTATATAGCCATTATGGTGTGTATACACTATTGTACTAAATTCTTACAAAGACTCAATCAAAGAAAAATTATCACTTTGTTTTATACATGAGAAAACAGCAATTAAGGAAAGCTGAAAAAATTCATAAAATCAGTCATGATACCACACAGACAGACGTTCTGTTGCTTTAGGCAAATGGCAATGTGCCAATGATGAGTAAATGTTTTTACTTTGTTTATTGTGGTAAGATCTCTTAATGTCTTACCATTAGATCTCCCCTTTTAAACATTTTTAAGGGGCTCAGGATGTGGCTCAGTCAGTATGGTGCTTGCCTAGTATACAAGAGATGCTGTGCTTGATTGATCCAGTCACCACACAAATCAAGCACGGTGAGGTACGTTTGCAGCCCAGCATTTGAGAGGTGGTGGCAAGAGTCAGAAGTTCACGGTCATTCTTGGCTACATAGTGGGTCTAAGGCCAGCCTCAGCTACATGAAAATGTGTCTTTCAACAAGCAAACAAACAAACAAATAAATAAATGTTTTATGGGACAATAGCTTTATTGCCTATATGCACAGTATCATAAACATAGATCTAGCAATCATTCGTCTTGCAGAACCATGACTTCGTACATGCTTACAGTAATGTGCCTCCTCCTCCTCTAAACTTTGGCAGCCGTCCTACTCTCGCTGTCTACCCCTTGAATTTGACTTAAAGTAACTCATCCAAATGGAATCATGCAAGGTTTCTCCTTTTTTTTTAATTTTTTTTATTTTTTTTATTTTTTGGTTTTTTCGAGACAGGGTTTCTCTGTGTATCCTTGGCTGTCCTGGACTCACTTTGTAGACCAGGCTGGCCTCGAACTCACAAAGATCCGCCTGCCTCTGCCTCCCAAGTGCTGGGATTAAAGGCGTGCGCCACCACCGCCCGGCTTGCAAGGTTTCTCCTTTTACAACTGGTTTGTTTCGTTTAAAATAATATTCTCAAGGTTGATCCAAGTCATATGTCACAAAATTCCAATTTTAGAAGCAAAATAGCTTCCACTGTGTGTACTTGCCTTGTTTGATCTGTTGTCTCTGAACACTCAGATTGTTCACATATTTTGCCTTTTGTGACTCATCCTGCCATGAGCAAGAGAGTATTTTCTCTATAGCATCCTAATTTTAATTCATTTAGCCAGATATATTTGACCCAGAAGTACTGGGCCATATGGTGACCACAATTTTTAATTTTTGAGGGAAACCTCAATACTGTTTTCCATAGCAAATATACCATTCTGTATCCCTAGCAACCATCTGCAATAGTCACAGTTTCTTCACATCTATTCCAACACTTGTCTTTGTTGCTCTGATAATAACCAGCCTAGGAGCTGTGAGATGAATTTTCAGTGAGGTTTTGTATTTCCCTGATGATCACAAAACACAGAATATCTCTGTTACCTGCTGATCATCTATCTGTGGGTCCTGCCATTCTGTTGATTGTTTCCTTTGCCTGCAGAAGGAAGCTTTGCAGTTTAATATGGTGTCACATACCTACTGTTGTTTCATTACATGCATGTGTCATTGCGTGTGTGTGTGTGTGTGTGTGTGTGTGTGTGTGTGTGTGTGTGTGTGTATGGGGGGAGGCAAACGTTGCCATCAGTTGTCTTCCATGATTGTGCTCCACCTAATTTTTTGAGACAGGTTTTTCTTGTGAGCACGGGGCTAACCTATTCTGCTAGAGCAGTCAGTGAGCCCAAGAAACCCACCTCCATGGGACACGGGATGACGTGTGGGTGCCACTGTGCTCTGCCTTTTAATGTGAGTGCTGGGGATATGCAGTAAGATCTTCACACTTACATGGAAAGCACTCTGCCCACTGACCCAGTCCTTTTACCATTCTCTTAATAATTTAAAAAGTGTTTGATATAGCTTATCAGTGATAGAGATAATGGGTTTCAGAATTTTGGTTTGTATTTATGACTCATACCAAATAAGGCTAAACTAAGGATTTCTTTTCTAATTAAAAAAAAAATCCAATATATTTTGATCATATTGTTTCCATCTCCCCAACTCCCCCCAGATCCCCCTCTCCTTACCCACCCAACTTCATGTTCTTCCTCTCAAAAACAAAAAACAACAACACGCATACACACACTCACACACACACACACACACACACACACTCACACACACTCACACACACAC
>CAJQZJ010033689.1:811884-855513 GCA_907164525.1 Lophiomys imhausi | reverse complement strand
AGAAAAGACTTACACACAAAAGTTTTCAAGTTGTAAAACATATATACCAGAGGAGTATCCTGTTTCTTTGCGGTATGTTGTATTTCCAAACCATAAGACAATGTTAGGTGATTTTGTGTGTCATGAACAAAGAAGAATTATTTCTCCAGGGGAAAACTAAGATTGACTGGTGACAGTTTTTAAAGTTACACTAGTTAAAATGATTAATACAATCCTCTTCACTTGTTGATTTTGAAAGGAGGCAATACCAGACAGAGCTGTTCCTTTGTTTATAGAGAATAGCAGGGTGGCTGAGTTCAGACTGGGAATTTGGGAAAATCTAGTTTCGAGTTCTGAGTGTATGTCTGTAGTTATCTAATCTCAAACAAGCAGTCTGACCTCTCCCCTTCAGTTCTCTCATTGAAAACAAGAAAGTGTAAAGATTTTATTTGCATGATATATTATTTGTAACTGAGCCAAGTTCTGTTAAACACATTTCAGAGTAGTGTTGCAGGGGACCTCTGTGAATGCTGGTTGACAATACCATGGTGTATGTATCTTAGGAAATATTGCTAAGTATCCGGGATATTGGCTTATATTGTTAATCCCACAGTTGCAGGGAGAATCATGGCCAAATTAATTAAAGCAAGCTTATTTTAACTCACATACACGGGCTCTCTCCCCTAAAGACAGAGTTCAGAGATCAGCACTGGAGATGAGGAAGATGCAGGCTTTTATATTCAAAGAGTAGGGACTTTCCAAGTGGGGGATTTGGCAGGCAAATAATCGGGGTAACAGAAGCAGAGCATAACCCTAGCAATTTGTTCATAAGAACCTAAAACAAAGACATGTTTGCAAAGTGGTTACAACAAGAAAGTCAGAACAAAGTTGGGTCATGACAAGGTGCTCATAATAACGTTTAGAAACAAAGGTATGGTTTGCCATTTCAGGGGACAGGCAGTACAGGACCATTTGTGGTTAAGGTTACAGGTGGGTCATGGTCCAGTCATGGAGAAACAGAGGTTTAATCATAAACAGGAATGAGCATAGTTTGTCATTACTCTAAGATGGCTTTCACACCTAAGACAGAAACATACTGGTTCATCAATATTTCTTGGGCAACCATGAAATAATTCTTTCTTAAGATCACTCAAAACCAATCCTTGGTGTTTAACATACCAATACAAAAAGGTTTTACAACCCAGTATTTGATATACTCTTTGCATATTTCTCATTCAAGAGATTTTGGAGATTGAAAACATCTTACGACAGATGCTTAAGGTCTGTTCTCAGCCTCTATAGCCACTAGCTATCAATACAATGTTTATCTGAAAGGCTTAATAATGACTCATTACAATCCCCTTCAATGGTAAAATAATTCATTTTCCTTTTAAAGCAGCCCAATATTAAGAAGTATCTGAGAAGTGTTCTGCAATATTATATGAACAAATAAAATCCACCATACTGTGTACGTTTGTCAAGTCATGGGTGGTAGACACAAGCCCATATCAATATGAAAAGAGAATAACTGTTTAGGAATAGGACAACAAGATTCATTTATTATAGTCTTTAGAAGAGAATTAAAATAATTAATACAATTACTTTTAATTTGTTAGTGTTGGAGGAGGCGTTACCACACTAGCTGCAGCTGTTTATATAGAGGGGCAGGATTCTCTCTGCACAGGCTGAATCAACCTTAACTTGGTGAGAAGAATGCATTCATGCACAGAATGTAGTTGCTCTAATTGTGGTTCTGCCTTTACTTTAGCTGTAGAAGCTGCAAATGAGATCTTTAGTACTTGAAGTTGGGTAGGACCTGCATCTTCTCTTTCCCTTTAGAGCTGGCATCTTACGTTATCTTACAGAAGCCATTTAGAAAGGAGACGCCATCTAAAGTATTTCTAAACTAATTTCCTCCAGGATATTGGCCGGTTTATTAGTGATCTGGGTAGAGATACCTAATTCCCGTCACCACACCAGGTCATGAGACTTTGATATTTACTCTCAATCTGTAGCTCTCCAATCTCAGGCTACAAGTTTTTTCTGAACATTAAATAGCTCTTATATTTTGAAACACTGTGCTGATATACAGAAATGAAATTCAACTCACTTACCTTTGAACTTAGGGATCATAATTTACAGCAAAAATAGGGAGGGAATGACCTAAAAAACAAACAGTGTTTTTTTGTGGGAGCAAAAATAAAGCATATTACTTTTATATGGGGAGTGTGAATAGGTTCATGGTTTTCTTTTTTCTAAAATCCAGCAATTTTTTTATTTGATGTTTTTGTTTGTTTTCTGCTCTAGCTCTCTATTATTAAGTCCTTCCTCTGTTCATTATTAGTGCCAAGTAAGCTAACAGGAGAACCCAGAAAACTCATTCATCTGAATATAATTTTTAATCTCTAGGGCATCTATCTCTTACCAACTGAGCCACAGAGCCTCTGCCTGGGCATTTATCTCTTAATACTTGCTATTGCTGAGTCCCACGTGTTCTAACAGTAGAAACAGTATAGGAAAAGACATTTCCTCCTTTAACGACAGCTTTAAGAAGCCTCTCTGACTTCTTGTTGGTTGTTTTGTTTCTGCTTGCTTTTACATCCACATTACATGTTGGTGATATTTTACATAAAATTTTAACTTAGCATATCTAATATTTCAGGAATGAGGAGAATTGAACTAGTACAGAAGGAAGAAGGGAACTGAGGGCAGTGACATCTATTTGAGGATTTATCTCTTCCTCAGCCACCTCTGAAAGTGTTATTCACAATTAGGACACTGCTGCCTGTAGTATGAGCTAGAGGGATCTGTGAAAGTGGAGATGAAGAAGAAGGAAGAGGAGAAACTAGGGATGGAATAAGAAGAAAGACAGGAGGAGTTGTTGGGAGAGCATCAATGAGGAGAAAGAAGAAGAGGGAAAAGAAGTGGAAGAGGAGAGGGAAGGAGGACATCCTCGGTAGGTAGGAAAGATGAGGGGCAGATGTGTAAGCTCAAGACATATAGATGATTTTCACACTTCTCTTGGTTCCAGTGGAGGTGCCCAGCATGGCAGAGCAGCAGCTGACCTTACATTCTCAAGGAAGAATTTTCTCTGTGCTATGCCAAACAGTGACATTGTGCACAGCAGTCTCCACACATTTGAAATGTGGCCAGTTGAACTGAAACATCCCAGACCTCTTCAATGGGATCTGGTTTACAAAGTTGGAATGTGAAAAAAGAAGAATGAGAAATATCTCATTGATTCTTTTATGATAACTCTAAATAATAATAATAATAATAAAATTTGAACGAATTCAATTAAATAGAACATATTGTAATGGATTTTTTCCATTTAATATAGTTTTTGTTGTAGATTTGTCACAGATAGGCTTTATTATGTTGAGATATGTTTCTTCTACACTGTTTCTTCTGGATGTGTATCCTAAAGGGTTGTTGATTTGGTCAGAAGCCTTTTCTGCATCTGTCAAAATGATCATATGATTTCTGTCCTTGAGATCATTTGTGTGTGTGTATGTGTATGTGTGTGTGTGTGTGTGTGTGTGTCAGGATTATTTATTTGCATATGTTGCACCATCCCTGCATCCTTGGAATAAGGCCACCTCTATCACTATGAATGATCTCTCTGTGTTTTCAAGAATTTGTTTTGCAAGTATTTTGTTGAGAATTTTAGCATCTGTGTTCAGCAGGGAGATCAGTCTATAGTTTACTTTTGTTGTGTTTTTATCTGGTTTTGGTATCAGGACAATGCTGGCTTCTTCCTTTCCCATTGAATGGAGTGTGCTGAGAAGTGTGGACACTTATTCTTACTTAAAGGTCTCATAAATCCAGCCTCATCTGTGTCTTTTGACTTGCTTCCATTTGTTTAAAGTGTTATTGTTCAAAACCTCCAGACAAATTTATGCCACTAGGTCAGAGGCTGTGGATGACCCCTATTTCCATTTGGCAGGGAGAAGCCTCTTGAGTCCATGGGTGAGTTTAGCTTTCTTTCAGCATGAGACAGGATTTGGCATTTCCATCTTTTCTGTTCCACTGAAGATGCCTGGGAACCACATCTGCTTTCTTAGTAAGGTGGTAGCAATTGTTAGGAAGACCAGGACTGAGTCCTTTAGATTTAAGGCTCCTTGAGACTTTGTTGCCCAACACAAAATACACTGATAGGTGAACCCCTCAGGATCACACTGATTTGGGACAGTTTGATTCCTGGACAGTTTGTAAACATGCTTATTCATGTTGTCGGATGTCAACTTGAGCCTGGTGGGGATGCTACGCTGATAGCTCAGAGTCCACTGACATAGACCTTTTGCAGGAGCAGGTGTGCATCCCATGACTATAGCAGCCTGTTTTGTTTGTTTGTTCGTTTGAAGCATGCTTATCAGCAAAGTGCAAACTGGGTCCATCTTGAATGATATTCCTAAAGAACAGCGATGTGTACACCTCAACGTATATAGCCTCAGCAGATGGTTAGGACAGAGGTAAAATGATTCCCGGAGTCCTGCACCACACACAACTCCAGCTTAATAGTGTGAACCTAGAGAATGAAAACATGCTTCTCAAAAAAACAAAAAAAAAAAAAAAACGTAGTTGCAAGGGTAGAATCTTGTAACCCTCCTCCCATTAGACTAGGGCTGTGGGTGTTTGTTTTCACATTAGAAGCTGAGCAAAAACCCAAAAGTGAAACCATTTACTAAGATATACGTGCAAGGCTAATTACTCCGTTTGCCTGTCTTACCCCTGGAAAGGTTCATCTCTAGTTTTACTTTCACCCGTTCCCTAAAGGGCCTAAAATATTACCGGGTCCGTAATAGCTGGGCAATAAATACTTGTTGAGTGAATACATCTGACACAATCTAGCTGAAAATAATAGAGAGAGAATGCCTTTTGTCTCCTTGAAGTCTACCATATTCAGTACACTACACACAGGTGGCATGGGAAACAGCTCCTGTGCTCTGCCTGGTGCACAGTGCTCGGAAGGTAAGGGGTACGTGGCTGATCATTTCCACAAATGCTGTCCATTTTAGAAATTACAGAGTCTACTCAAAGCCCTGCGCGAGTCTAGGCGATCATGGACTCTTACATTCTCCTTGCCAATAGTCTCAAACGAGGGCTTGTGGTGGTCTAAAATATTTCCAGTGCTTTGAAGTTATTGAATCTTTTCCAGTCAGTAAGCTCCTTAAAGTGAAATTTCTTCTATCATCCGTGGCCAATTACCTTTGTTGTTTCAATTACTGGCCATTTTGTTTGAGATTGAGTTTGGAACATGATGAGCCCTTTGTATCATTACTTTATGTAAATTCAAGTAACAGCAAGAAAGATTGTCACTCTGACAAAGCTACGAGCTCCCATCTGCGGGCCTTCTAACCTTCGCTGCTAAAATGCCTTGGTGGGTAGTAAGTGCTTGTGCACTGAAGCCAAGGTTTAAAGCCATCCGAGGCAGTCCAGTTCTTACCCTAGTAGAATCCTACAGCATTCCCTTCCTGTCCCTCTCATTTGCCAAAAGCTTGCTGACATAAGTTGCCGTTCTGTAAAACTGGGGACAAAACAAAATGTTAAACATTTAGTTTTTTAGAAGATTCTTCCTGAACACGTGGAGAATGATACAACATGAGCCATTGTTTCCTTTCAAAATGTAAGGTGGCATTGATTGCTAACAGGTATGGATGTGGCCAAGATGTGTGCATAGTCAGCTTCTCTGCCACTCACACGCACATAGCTGACCATCTCCATTCACATAGCTGTGTCCAAGTCCTGACCTCTCTTCCTCCCTCTTTTCTACCTCATGCCCAGTGCTCAAAGGCACCAACTAGCAAATGGATGAGCTTGTTTTTCTCAGGAGCTTGAAAGCATGCATGTGTATTTTTGAATGTTTTCCAAAGGGATATTTGGCATCCCCAGGTTTTGTTTTTGTTTTTGTTTTGTTGTGTGTTTTGTTTTTCTGTTTCTAGCTTAGGCCAGTTTTAATTCAAGGTCTTCCACCATTGGATGGATGCTAGAGAAAGAATGGTCTACCATTATGTAGGGACACTTCACTCCAGAGGAGTGGGATGGAAGGGTTAGGGGGTAGTGGGTGGGAGGTGGGACTGGGAGGGGTGGAAAGAGGTAGGAGGAGATGTTACCTGAAGCAATAAATAAATAAACTTAAAAAAAAGAGAGAGAGAGATTTGTAAATTTCCCTATCTTCTGAAGGCGCAAGCAAGGATTTCTCGAAGTTAGCAGTATTGTATAAAAGTCCAAAGAGTCATAACGGGTAAAGATCAAAACCCTGTCACATGGCAGAGAAAAGGAGTAAGGATGAGAAATTGCTCTCGAGTGTCACCTTGATATAGTAGTGGCTTCCCAGAGAATGTGCTCAGAAAAAGACGTTGAGACTATCATAATCTATAAGGGAAGTGTGTCACTCACTGCCACTGGTGGAAGCAGAGGAACAGGTACACAAGTCCCATGTGATTCCAATTCTGTTTGGGAGCTAAGTTTCTCTGTTATGACAAGAAAACCTAAAAGTATTCAGAAGAAGAGGAAGTTCCTACATGTGAGAGAATCCTACCAATAGCAATGTCTAGGAGCTGGAGCTCAATTGTTTCTTTCTCCTGAGCAGGAAACTCTTCACACTAGACATCTAAAGCATATACATGGCTTGAAAACTCACACACGCAAGGAAGCAGGAATGACTGAGCTTCCAGACCAATTGAATGACAGACCACATCTCTGAGGTCTCCATTCACATGGCTTAAGATCCAGACTAGACTTTCAACACACTGGCTGGGTCATTTTAAGAAGCAAGAAGTATTGGCATAGAAACGAATCAGAAGTATGTATATGAAGCAAATGTTCTCAAAAAATAAAAAGGATCCCTCCACCCGAATTCTTCATGATAAGATGATGAGACCCCTTTTCTTCTTCCTCCTTCTCAGCAGACTTCCTGGTGGTAAAAAAAAAAAAGGGAGAGAAAAAAGAGTGTACATGATTCCCTGTCTGCAGCCTTTTCACTAGCCTTTCCACACCTCACAGTGGACTGTTTCTCTTACACCAATCTCTCACAAAGTGGCTATTTTTTAAAAACCACCATCTACATTACAATGCCTCATTAAACTTTGTTCACTGTTGGCTTTCTGTACTGGACATTTTGTTCACTGATGCAACAAAATACCTGACCAGAGCAGCTTAAAGAAGGAAGGGTTCCTCTGGCTCACGGCACAAAAGGGAAGTTTGTGTTGGAGAAGAGGGCACCTGGTCACAATGCATCAGAACTTAGGAACACAGATCAGTGTGAGTTCATGCTCAGCGAGCTTTCTCCTGTACCGGCAATATGAGACCCTAGCTCCTGGAATGGTGCTAAAAACATTTGGAGTGGGGTTTTCCACCTCAATTAATCCAATCTAGAAATGCCTGTTGACATAGACATGCCCGAAGCTGTCTTCTACATGATTCTAGACCATCAGGTTGGCAGTCAATATAAACCGCCAAGCCTCCTTCTCTGCCCACCTCTCCTGGTGACACCTCATATTGTCATTCCAAGTGGTCATCCACCGTTCTCAAACTCCTCTCTAGCTCTGCCTACCTGGCTACAAATTGTCATTTTTCCTTTTTTGTTTTAAATTAATTTAGTTTTTTTGAGAATCTCATACATGAGTACTGCATTTACGCCATCTCCATCCTTCCCTCTCTTCCCAACTCCTCTATTTTCTCAAACATTCATGACCCTCTTTTCTTTAAGTTTTACTGTTACATATGTATACACATGTGTGTCTATCTACAACCTGCTGAGCCCATTTCATGTGGCTTGTATGCATATATGTTTAGGGCTGACCACTTGGGATTGGATAACCTATTAGGAAGCTTGCCCCTAGAGAAGACCTATTCTCCCTCTATCAATGACTGTAGATTTTCTTCCACACTGACCTCAGCTTTCTTGTTCCAGAGTCTTATCAATGCTATGGATTAGACTAAGAACACCCATGTCTACCTGCCTAGTTGCTTATCTTCTAAAAATGGTTGGAAATATTCAGTATGGTATTGTACACACTTAGGTGGAATATATCTGAATTAAAATCTATCTTGTCTGTCCGAAAGCATGCTTTTCTGTCCGTTCTCCACATTGGTTAATCATTACAGATACACCTCTACCACAAGGGTGTACCCACCGTGCATTGTGTGGCAAATTACATATGTGCAATCATATCTTGTATCACGGTTGTCTGAGCTGAGCTTTCACACCCACTTTTACAGAAGTAAAAAGGAAGGTACTGAAGGATTGAATATCTTGCTGAAAAAGACAACAGGCTAAGTAAGGGAGCTAGGACTGCTACTGACATGTCAGAGAAGACTGGAACACATATGTCAGTCTGAAGGAGACATGTACAAGTGTAGGGAGGCTGAGTATGGATTTCCCCAGTTGCTACAGGGGACTAAAATTTGCATGAACCTACATCTGAAGGCAGTGCAGTATTAAAAATTATCTGTAAAAGCTACAAAGACACAATTCTGTGGCAACACATGACTTCTTTTGAATAAAGGGGCATTCACAGAACACAGTCCCTGAAGTTCACAGTGGAGCAGCTTCCCTGGCACAGCCATTGGCAGGAGAGCATTATGGGCTGTGTACAGGCAAGGTGCAGCCAACGCGGGTCCCCTTCAGAAGCACACTGCCTGTTCCATCATGGCCTTGCTCATTTGTGATATGGCCTAAAGCCAGGAAGACTTATCTGCTGAAATGTAGCTCTAGGTAGGAAGCGGGGAGTTCATTTTTATTTAACCAAGCAAGCTGCTTTGGTCATGTTGTGTCTCTCTGTTCTAAAAAGCCACTCGAATGGTGCTGAAACAGCTCCAGGGTATAGCCCTGGATGCCGTATCATCTCATGCGGTTCAGCCAGAGTTCAACGTGGGAAACATGAATGAAGCAACATTACATTGTATTCCAGAACCACAGGGTATCACCCATGTTTTTCAGGATTTTTGTTTTATATTGTTTACTTATTTATTTTAACAAATACTTTAATCTCTTGTATTAAAACGTTAAAAATCAACATACACCCCCAGACTTTCACTAAGGGTCTGTGTTCAACACTTCACACCTCACATAACAATTACTGAGGAGCAGAATTGTTGAATAAGTACATTAGGCAAAAGAAGGCACCATCTCTAACAAACCCTGTAACAGGAGAAAGCTAGATATGGTAGAAATGAGAGACTCCAGTTCTGCACAGGTTAGGTCATGTGCCTGGGGCTCTAGCTACTTCTTCAGATGCCCCTGATCATAGTATGATGAGAATGTCTATTCATTTTAATTAGCACCTCATCACTTTCACCCTAGTGGTCACCCAGCTGGCTGGAACAAGATGACACCTCCAGCTTGAACTGGGCTCCGTTCCATTTTCTTGGAACTTCCGGAGACTTGTGGCTCTTTAAGTGTAGTTGAGCCTGGCCTTTGCATTGTACACTCAAATCCCTGTTTGGAAAAGGGGATAAGAACAGTTTGTTTCAAGTCCCTGGTGTTTAAGCCTTAAGCAGTTCGCAGTGAATACATTCAATGCTCCTTCTGGTTTGATTGGCTACGATTTGTAGTCATCATTAATAGCAGCAGGGATCAAATTCCCCTTTGTAATATCCACAGGGAGAAAGACTCATGGCCATCACCGCTGCCTGTGGTTCAGTGCTGGTACTGATTGCTTTTAGCGTTCTTTTCTTTTTCTTTTTTCTTTTCATTTTTCTTTTGGTGATCATTGCAAGTCAAGAAAATACTACTGGCATCTGCATTCATTTATTTGAAGAATGGTTTTGTTTTGTTTTTTTTTTTCTTATTTCAATGAAACAAAAATTAGATGCTACTAGAAGTCATCTTTTTTATTCTACTTTTCTCTCAACTCATGGAATGCCATGGCCCAGCCCTGCACAACAAGCTTCACCTCACAGCTCAAGGCTCTTCTGTTTCCCATATAGATTGAAGCATCAGCACCTATTTCTTTATCAAGTCCTATATATATTGTGTTTGAAACGTTATGTAAAGAAACATTTAATTTTATTTTTCATA
Source organism: Lophiomys imhausi (assembly GCA_907164525.1). NCBI lineage: Eukaryota > Metazoa > Chordata > Mammalia > Rodentia > Muridae > Lophiomys > Lophiomys imhausi. The sequence goes on along the minus strand of CAJQZJ010033689.1, from coordinate 845,510 downwards.
CATATAAATTATGTACTTTTCTCATATTCACCCATTCCAAAGTAATGTTTTAGTGTATTTTGAAACCAACTTACTTACATGTACTTAGTGTTTGTCCCCAATATTGGCAGAGTTTAACAACATTTTGGAGATTAAGAATTACATGAGTCAAATTAAAATTACTTCCTGATTTAAAAGAAATTATTTTAGTTTAACTGATATAATATTTGTACATATGAGGTAGATTGCCTTGGTTCTGTCCATGTATGCAACGGGTTTAAATCAGATAAGCACAGTCAGAATTCAAAACTGCTACATTTCTATACTGTATTCTAAGTGACCTGTAAGACATCATCACTCACACAACTTTAAAGTCATCATTTTTACTATTATTCATTTCAAACACTAATCATCCTTCAAAAGAGAATGTAGGCAAATCCCATCCAGTACTGAGGTAGATAAGCCCCAGCCCCTGTTCCTCAGCATAAGGCCAACCCACCCTGGAGCATCTACAAACAATAAACAACCACCCACTGCAGCAGGAGAATCCAGGCTCTGGCTTGAAATTATGAACCGAAGTTCTTTGAGCTAAAGAATCCATACTACATGAAGAATAGGGTTGTCATTTGTGAAATAGGCAACCCTGCAGACCCCCTCAAACACCCTAAAGAGTACATAAGACTAGTTCAAGTGGGTAACATAGGAAATGATCCTTATGGCAAGAGAACGGAGATTATGTACATTCCCAGATATATCACAAACATTCTGTTGACCAGTTATATACCATCTGTTGTTGTGAGACAACAATATCTCACATTAGAAATCATAATTTCAGTCTGGTGGTGGTGGCACACATCTTTAATTCCAGCACTCAGGAGGCAGAGACAGGCAGATCTCTGAGTTCAAGGCCAGCCTGGTCTACAGAGCAAGTTCCAGGACAGACAACACTACACAAAGAAACTTTGTCTTGAAAAAAAAAAAAGAAAGAAAGAAAGAAAAAAATCTTAGTTTCAGAAACTACAAGCCAGCCGGGCAGTGGTGGTGCATGCCTTTAATCCCAGCACTTGGGAGGCAGAGGCAGGCAGATCTTTGCGAGTTCGAGGCCAGCCTGGTCTACAAATTGAGTCCAGGACAGCCAGGGCTCCACAGAGAAATCCTGTCTCGAAAAACCAAAAAAAAAAAAAAAAAAGAAACTACAAGCCTATTTTTCCTCTGTAGAATGTACATCAGATTCATTTTATTTATTCTGTGACTTAGTCCCATTGGTCTCATTGTGTAGCCTAGGCTAGCCTCAAACTCATGACCTTCCTGCCTTTGCCTCCTGAGAATAGAGATTACAGGCAGAAATATCTTTTTAAATGTATAACGTAAAGACAATCATGGAAAGGAAGGTTACTTTTATTTAATGAGAAAAGAACACATACACTTAATTTTATATCCGCTAGATATAACAGGATTGCACTCCAGATGTAACGCTTTTTATTACTGGAGAAGAGTCTTATACCCTGTTTTCAAATGCTGATTTCAGTGCCTGAAGATCTGGTTACTGCCCTGAAATGGGCGCTGTTATGAATGATGGACCATCGGCTGTATCCATGTGATGTAAGGAATGCTCCCCAATTATCCCTGATTGGATAATAAAAATTGTTGACAGCCTGTGGCTGAGCAGAGGAAGAATATGAAGGCAGGACTTCCTGGTAAGAATAAAAGGACTCGGGGAAGGAGAAGGGAGACAGAGACAGAAAAAGAAAAGGTCTCTGTTAGACATGAAGGACCAGTTTGCTCTTTGGACTGGCCTGATGGAGCAGAGGCAGCCCAAATGAAACAGATGAAAGGATTATGGGGATTTTGGCAGGGAAAGCAGACACAATAGCTTAGAGTATTGGTATCTGCCTAGCTCTAGTGCTTTGAGGCTTATTTTAAATCTAAGAGGTGTCTGTTATTGGGAAAATAGGTAGTTAAGGAAAAACTGCTGCTGTAATAATTTTCTGCATTAATTAATATATACAGAATAATTAATTCCTTCTACAACTTGGCACCCAATGTGGGGCTTCAACCCATGACCCCGAGGTTAAGAGTCCCATGCTCTGCCAACTGAGCTAGCTGGGCAAATGCTTGAAAGAAAGAAAATCCCAATCATTCAATTTTACCAATGAAGATATAGGAGCCAGATGCTTGGGAGAAAACCTGCTAGCTCAGAGAGGCAGAGAAGGTACCTGGCTGACCTTCCTACTCCACTGACATGCTGGAAACAAAAAGCCCTTCCTCCTTTCCATACTATCTTAGACACCTTCCTCCTCAATGTCCTTCCTGTCTGTTTACGCCTCTCAGCTGGTGACTTCTCCTGCCTCCTGACCTATGGTTGACTTTATTTTAGCTCTTGGATTAAGGGTATGTACTAGGGCTGATCCACACCCCAAGTACTTGTCTACAGAAAACAGAAAGCTCTAGGATCAAAGGCTGAGCCAAAACACAATTAGAAACAGATGTTTCCAGTTCACAATCTCAGGATTTGCAATGTGATCAAATGTCTTACAACACTTTACCACTATCTCCATAAATATAAAATAGAAATAACAACATTTATTTCACAACCACAAAGTCATTCTGTCAATTCATTTCTTCCTCAGAACAATATAATCTGATACCTTGTCCAAGTACCACTTCCTGTCACTGTGATGTAACACCCATTCACAAAAGAAAGGCAAGGGAAAAAAGAGTCTATTTTAGCTCAAAATTCCACATGATAATCAATCATACTGGAAAGATCAAGGGAAGTGGCAGTAATTGAATTAGATATTCACAACATATCCAGTTAAGAGAAAAAGAATAGATTAATGGATGCATGTTTATATCAACTTGCTTTCTCCATTCTTACATGGTCCAGGACCCCTTTCTCACCTGGTCATGGTGCCACCCATATTGGTCAGGTCGTCCCACTTCAATCAACTTAATTAATATAATGCCCCACATTCATGCCTGTAGTACCACTTGATGTAGATAATCCCTCACTGAGATTCTTTTACAAGGCAATTCTAGATTATCCCAACTGACAGTTAAAACTAGCCATCAGGTGCCCACTTTTAAAGTTAAATACTTTTTGTAGATGAGGAAACAGACATAGAAAAAGGCAAACTCACATGACACCCAATTGTCACCACAGACTGCCATCAGCCAAGCCAAACGCTAGATGCCATGGAAACTTGGTCCACCCATCTGAAGATATGTAACTTAACCCTGTCCTCCCAGAGAATTTGAGCATCTGCGTATTTTAACATTTATACTATTCCTTTATCTGTTGAAAGTGGCCATTACTCATAAAACCACTTGCTAAAATTGAAAATAGATACAAATAAAAGAAACATAATTTGAACTTTGCTTACCTCCAAACACAATTGTTCATTGAATGGTGTTTTCAAAAAGCTATTTCCATCTAGTATATTTTTAAACATATTAAAATAACTGCAGATCCCAGAATAATTTTGCAAATAAGTGGAACTAATTGAGATATCTAAGCTCAAATACTCTAACATCAATAGGGAAATAATCTCACAAAATTCAGGCTTTAGGAAACCACTGTTCACGTTCTCTGATGTCAAATCAAATTATATGGGAATGTTTTCTCCATAGGGATCTTGCATCCCTATAGAAAGAGAGAAAAATTAGAAGCATGCAGCGAGCCTTTGCCATCCTCGTTAATATAATGGCCATACATTCACTGTCATTTTCCTGTCTCTGCTGAGACTGCAGGGTGGAGCTGTGGCCCTGAGCTCCAAAGCTCCTGATGAGTTCAGATGGGCAATTGCCTGGGGGCCCCACCAGCTAGTTCTGTGGCCCAGAGACTAACCCCTCCTGATTTGGACAGGGAGGGGAACAGAGTTGAGTTTTGTCAATCTGCGTAACCTCATTTTCATCCCATTTAACTAGTGGAAGTTAATTGAACTACCTGCTGAGATCCCTGGCACATAGCTAAATAAGGTGAAATGAGGTTACAATGTTCCCTAACCCACTTTGGGCCCCATTTAGTGTATGGGCTGGTTTATAAAGAGGGTCGGAAGCACTTGGCAAACAGCAGATTACATCCAGCTGCTTTGCAGTTGCTATCAGTGACATCCCTGGTCTTCCTGGTTCCGACTACATCTCTTCCTAAATACTCAGTCCTCTCTCTTTTCTTCTACTTCCACCTCAAAAATCTACTTCCCAGTTTTTTCAAGTCAATTACCAACATATCCTTAGGACTTCCCTGCCCATGTCTATGTGCTGTTGATGGTCCCAGACATACTGTGATCACAACTGCTGTCTCTTGTAAATGGCTAATCTCCACTTCAGGCAGAGCTGGCTACCTGCGCAAGGTCAAACATGACAAGTCCTCCCACTAGTCATTTCTATTCCTTTACTATGCTGGCTCTGCTATGGCTTTACTGACTAATAATTTGGCTGTTAATAGAAGTAGATCCTGGTTAGTTCTGATAGAAAACAGATTATAGGGCCTGAGGATTTAGTTAGGAGGTAAAGATTGCCTAGCAAGCTCAAGTCCTGAGCACTAAGGAAAAAAAAATAAAGCAACAACCAAAGAAAACAGACCATAAGCTATAGCCAAAAATCTTTTTAGAGGTTATAAATAAGTCACCACGTATTTCTTCTTGAAAATATGCTACTGAAAGATTCATCAGTGACCCAGTGTCTCTTTAAAATGTATATATTTTATTTACTATCCAAGTATATTTTTCTTATAGAATATATAATCACTATTGTACCTTTTATCCTAAACCCGGAATCCAGACTATTGCAAAGTGAGGCCAGTAACCACATAAACCTCATCTAATTTGCATCATTCTGAGGTTGAAACCAAAATGCTGAGTATAAACACTGTACAAGCTGGTGAAGTCAACTTTGGCATGGAGAGATTAACTAAGTGTGTTCCCTTTATTTTTAATCCATGTCTTCATTACTCTCTCTGCTTATAAATTATACAAGTATAATTTACAATTAGAAAATATTAAAATACAGCTGAGGGTGAAGCTCAGTGGTAGAGCACTTCCCCAGCATGGGCAGAGCTTGCGGTTTAATCCCTAGTACCATGATTGATAAATAAATAATAATAAAAGTACACAATGCCCAATATGTTATGACAGGAATATATCTCTACTTCTTACTTGTTGACACAGTAGACATTAGACAGATATGATATAAATGCTTCTTTCCTATAATTATTATTTTGTGCCTTATTCCTTAATCACATATATTCTTGTATTTATATTTTGTATATACATTAGACTTAAACATTCTACTTTCATTATATAGAAATAATTTTGCAGCAAGTACATAGAGATGCATAATATGTCACTCTAATTTTCTTTAAAATGCTTAACCTGGGACACAAAATCAGAGAGAAAAAGAGAGGGCTAGAAACAGATAAGGAAGGCAATAGAGGGAGAAGGGCATGGATTAAGAGAAGGTAGGGAAGAGAGAGGTAAAGCTAAGCAAAAAAAAAACAAAAACAAAGCAAAACAAAACAATGATTAAATTACTTCCACATTAGGGCTATTCATAGCAGTATATAAAACTCCATATGCACAGGAATACTGTTTCCCAAGAGTGCTTATAACACAGACTCAGCATCATGTAAACAAAGCAAGGAGCCAGGCAGAGATGTCTCACCCACATTTCCTCGTCCTGACAGTAAAGGCATGATTACATTCTAGAAATGAGAGAACTGTTGAGCAGGTTATTTTTCATGTTGAAGTTTGAGCTTAAATTAGGTGTTTTCAAACATGTTTTTCTTTCACAAAATCTTTAATAGGCACAAGGAAATACATAACACAGGCTTAACAATAATAAGACAAGCTCATTTGAAAGTCTCCTAGACTTGGGCTTCCTCCGTATCGTGGCATCTGCGGTTTTGAAAAGACTAAATCAAATCCTCAAATGAGAACAATTGTGGTGGACTTAATCAGGACAAATTTGTGGCTATACTTGATCATTTAGAAAGGGTATACATTTCTAAAATTACCGGCTTCCACGTTTTAAGTTGTATGTCTCTCATGTAAGGAGGCCGGCTTCCCTCAGCAGATTGGGTACCTGCTGAGGGTTCTTTACTTAGATTAGCAGGATGCAAGAAGATTAAGTCTACCATCACTCTGACTTGAACAAAACTAATTTCAAAAGTGAAATTCAAAGAGCAATTTATTAATACTGCACAAGAGATAGGTGTGTGTGTATTCACATGTGCATATATGTCTGTGTGTGTGTGTCATTAAGCTGTTGTAAAATTTAATTCCTTAATGAGTTCATTCTTAAGTCTTAGGCTCTTCTTGTGGTGGAAACAGCTGACAGGACTGAGAAAGAAAATAGACTATCCATGGAAGTAATTCGTTACATTTGGGCAACAGGTTTCTGAATAAACTCCAACACAGACCCTTGTAGACATCTCAACTCTTAAATCCACAGGTGTTTGAGCAGTCCTGTGCTGTGGGTCACACAGCAGGCATGGCCCACCATTATTTTACAAGGATTCCTACTGTGCTGAGCAGCATTTGAGACAGTTCTCTTTGCTACTAAATAAAACCAGTGGCAGGAAGAGCTAGAGTTAGTCCTCCATACAGTGATGTTTATTGCTTGTATGCATCAAATAAATAGATTATCTTGTAAACTATATAGACAATGGTCTGGTTCTTTTGTAGTGTAATTTTGCACAAACTGCTGCTTGTGTGGAGAGGGGTTCTGCTGTTAAGTTGCTTAGGTTGGCCTGGGACGCCTGGGCCAAGTGATCCACTTCCTCAGCATGCAGAGAAGTGTGGACTGCGAATGCCTCAGCATACTCCATTGAGCACAGCCTTTAAAATGAAAAAAGGCCAGCTAGGCGTGGTGGTGCACACCTTTAATCCCAGCACTCAGGAGGCAAAGGTGAGTTTAAGGCCAGCCTGGTCTACAAAGTGAGTCCAGGACAGCCAGGGCTATTACAAAGAAACCCTGTCTTGAAAAACCAAATAAACAAATAAATAAATAGGAAAAATAAATTAGTAACATTTTAGTAAGTGTAAGTCTGTAATTTTCTGATTTAGAGGCAAACTCAGGATAAAAATGACAGATTTTACAGATAATAAATGTACAGTCTGCCCCAAATTAAATGACCAAACATGGATGGTACTTAAAGGTCCCTCACAACAGCATGATCTAGGTTCAACTTAATGTAGGCAATTACATTCAAGAACTAAGAAACAAAAAGAAAAAGCCTTTTGTTCAAGGAGCTAAAACAAGGTTACCCATCTGTGTGGTGTCCAGTAATTAGAAAGTGGCAAAAGAAATCAGACTGATGAATGAATTTTTAAGATCAGAGAACAGAGAGATAAGATGTGAAGACTCTTGAGAGGCCACATTCTATAAAGATCTATTTACCTGAAAGGACAGAGTGTTCCTGTTACTCCTGTCTTAGAAATCTGAGGAATCATAAAAATGCATTTATAATACAAGAGTTCTGTCACTTACCAAAACCGTGTGCTTAGAAGCACATTTGATATAGAATAAGGCCAGGAACTTCAGACCCACACATGATCTACAGCAGAGTTCATCCAACCTTCTGACCTTGATACATAACATTGTCAACTATAAAGTTTATGCTCAGGAATCATGAGTTACAAAAAGGAAATTGCAAAACAATAGAATCTTGTGATATTTTAGGTACAGTTGCCATCTTGATTCAGGGCGTGTTCACCGCTCTTTTTGTCCCACATGGTGTCTTGGAACCCTGACTAACATTCTGTTAGTTCTCAGAAGAACAACGAACCTTCATCCCTGCAGGACAGACTTCATCCCTTGGCAGTTAGTGTAATTGTAGGTCTGTAGGGTTCACTCGGATGCTACAATCTTCTTGCTCATCTGCCTTAAGGTCACTCAAGAATCCTGACCCTACCTACAGGCAAATAAAAAGCTTTTGGGAACAATGTTTTGTTCCAAAGAGAACAGATGCACAGGAGTAAAAATTGATTAGAAGTCCGATCTGATTCTCCTCTCCATGAGCCATGTTTAAATGATGACTCATGTGAAGGACTGAAGATCAAGGCCCAGCAGTGTGGAGAACAAAGACTGAGAATTAACCTCCACATGAGGTGAGGTACCCGCTGGGTTAACCCCAAGGCCTCACACACACATAGTACTCTCCTTAGGTCCAGGCTTTTGGTTTTTTTGTGTCTATGTGTGTTTTGTTTGGTATGTGTGTATACATTTCCACATGTGTGTGTACATAAAACATGTGAAGGCACATGTATGTACGTGAAAGTAGAAGACAAAGGTTGACGAGTAACTTGTTCGGTCATTCTCTGGCTTATATATTAAGGCAGGGTCTCTTGATTTAGAACCCATCAATTTGGATATTCTATCCACCCAGCCTGCTCTGGGGTTCGCTGCCATCCTTGGAATTGTTGACAGGCCACCACCTGACATATCTGCATGGATAATGGGGATTTGAACTCACTTGTATAGTCAGTGAACCACTAGCCATGAATCTAGCCCTTTTCCTCATGCTTTCTGTGCATATCTGGCTTCAGCAGACTTTTTAACACTACTGCCCATGTACAAGCTATTATGCAAACGTTCTGTGCAAGCACGCCTACGTCTTCCATTCAACATCTTCGACAAAAGGATACTATGGAAGAGGCATTGACTTCTCAGTTGTTGACTTATTTTGCTCATTTCTTAGAGAAGAAATCTCTTCAGTCAGTAGCGCAGCCTGGCCTCAAACCCCTGGTCTCAAGGGACCCTGCTACTTTAGCTTGCAGAGTAGCTAGGACAAAATTGTGTGCCACTGTCCCAGAGCAGATGAATAATCCAGCCAGCCAGAGTAGCATGACCACAGGAAGTCCTCATCATCTCTGACCTTTGCTGCATGATATTGATGCCCTCTATTCACAAGGCTTTTATTCTCACTTGGCCACAAATGCTTCAAAATGAGGAGATAAGCTGTTTCATAATTCTTTTCCAATCCCTGCTCACCAGTTAAAAAGAGTGAGTATTTTGGGGTGGTCCATAAATTGTCTATAAAGTCAACCCAGCAGAGAATCTCACAACATTGGCATCTTTGCCCTAAGTATTAACTAATTTGGAGAAAAATATTGTACCCATGCTGAGTTTCAAAAGGCTAAATGTAATGATTTATAGGCTCATGCAGGGTACCGCCTACATTGAGAAAAATCTTGAATATCATGTACAGTGCTATTAGGTGACTGGGATTCATTGAAACAGGTAGTAAAAGATACATTATATTTTCTTCCAGAATCCCATGTATAGTTTCTAAAATTATCTCATATCTCCAAATGTATAAAACCTGCCACCATGCCCTTCTTGGTTATCCACAGCCCCTGGAGATTCATTCCTCATACATACTACTTTAAAAACCTATTTCATATTTGGCAAATTTCTAAATGCTTGAGTTATTTTGTTGCTTTTCTTTTTTTTTTTTTTTTTTGGTTTTTCGAGACAGGGTTTCTCTGAATATCTCTGGCTGTCCTGGACTCGCTTTGTAGACCAGGCTGGCCTTGAACTCACAAAGATCCGCCTGCCTCTGCCTCCCAAGTGCTGGGATTAAAGGCGTGCGCCACCACCACCCGGCTGCTTTTGTTTTCTAAGGTGGGGTCTGGTTAAGGATCCCTAGTGGCTTAAAACGTGCTATCTGGCCCAAATTAACCTGAAATTTGCAGCAGTCCCCTGCCTCAGCTCCCCCTTATGCCATGGTTACCTGTGTACAGCATGGGTTCAGCTTTAAGTGGTGGAGCTCTTGCAGCGCTGCATGCCTGTCTTCAGGTGTTAGGACTTGATGCTGATAGCAAGTAGTGAAAAGGCTCGGCACAGGAATAGTGAGCAGGTTAAATGGTAGAAGAAATTTTAAAAAATAATACTAAAGAGCAAATAACACTTGAGGCTAAAACCCCATAGACCATCTAAACATATATCAAAAAATAGCAGATATTTCTGAAATGTAAGAAAGTGTATTTAGGACACTTTTGGTGTTTACAACCATTTCCATCTTGAGTGTGACGTGAGGATCATCTGGATACTAATTTCTGTGGGGAGTGAATGAAGTAAGGGCAGTAGAGGAACTGATACACATATGTCTCTAGACCTAAAGTGGTTTTCCTAACAAATACTAAGAAACTGAGTGTCTCCTAGGCCCATATAATAATTTATTCTATTCAGTAATCTAGCTGAGTAAGAGAATCTATTGCACCCTGCCCTCAGTGATGTGTGTTCTAATCACAGAAATCAAATCATGCAGGTGGGTACTAGTGCCTGCTCTATTCCCCCTTCGACTAAACAGACTTTTAAGGGGCTTCTAAGAAATTTAAAGTGCCAGTACTCCTGTCTTATTTCTTTCTCTCTCTCTCTCTCTGTCTCTCTCTCTCTCTCTCTCTCTCTCTCTCTCTCTCAGAGTCAGATATTAAAAGTAGTACATTCAAAGAAAACTGTAAATGTAAGAAAAATTACAAAGAAACTACATATTCCCAGGGGAAAGGCTCAGAAAATACCTGAAAATATATTACATTTATACTTCTGGCTGACTTTTGCCACAGGGACAGCCAAAAGTGGTAAAACAACTCAAACAAACGCTACAAGCAAAAACATTACAAGCAGCAACAACCTGCAGAGAAAGAGGATAATATGATTTTCAGAGTGAACATATTGATAGAACCCAAAGCCTGATTTAAAAAAAAAAAAAAAGAAAAGAAAAACCGGGCTGGAGAGGTGGCTCAGAGGTTAAGAGCACTGGCTGTTCTTCCCAAGGTCCTGAGTTCAATTCCCAGCAACCACATGGTGGCTCACAGCCATCTACATTGAGATCTGCCCAGGCATATATGTAGAGCAAATACTGTATACATAATAAATAAACAAAAAATTTAGAAAAAAAAACTATACAAACAAACAAGAAACTCTGGTCCATCTCAACAGTGAAAACCAAAAGGACTTTGTAAAGACCTGAGAGCAAATTTACTAAACAAAGACTTTGAAATTGTTTTCTTAGGATCAAGAACTAACAGAAAATGGGAAGAAAGCCAGAGAATTGTTTATGAACAAAACAGAACCAGCAATTAAGAGGGAGAAAACCTAAAAGGAGAAAGAGAATGAGGGAAGAAAAGGAAAAATGAGGGAAGGAAGGAGGTGCAGAAGATAGCTGGAAGATTGGAAGGGGAGATGAAGGCAGAGAAAGGCAAAAACAAATGGGGAAGGGAAGGAGACCGTGAGAGAAGAGAAGAGAAATAAATGGGGCAGGAAGAGGAAAAGGAGAAGTTAAAAAGTGCAACAGGTGGGCAGGAGAGATGGCTCAGAGGTTAAGGGCACTAACTGCTCTTCCAAAGGTCCTGAGTTCAATTCCCAGCAACCACATGGTGGCTCACAACCATCCACAATATTATCTGATTGATGCCTTCTTCCGGCTGCAGGTGTACATGCGGATATTGCACTCATATAAATAAATAAATCCTTTAAAAAAAAAGTGCAATGGCCAAAAATTTAAAGAAATTATTAGAGGGCTTCAAATATAGATTTGTTCAGGGAAAGAAAAGAATGAAGATAGGACAATTGAAATTATTAAAGGACAGATTTTCTAAAACTGCTCTACTGGCACAGTGGTTGTGCACACCTTTAATCTGGTACTCAGCAGGCAGAGTCAGGCAGATAACTGCAATTTGAGGACAGTCTGGTCTACAGATCAAGTTCTAAGACAGTCGGGCTACACAAAGAAATCCTATCTCAAAGAATAAAACAAAACAAAGAAAGAAAGAAAAAAAGGGGGATTTTGCAAAAGTATGGAAATAAAGCAGAACTCAAGAAATTGGTAGGACACCACTAAGTGGGACCATGAAAACAATATACATAGTGTGGGGAATCCAAAGCCCAAGTGATAAGAAAATAACATGAGAGAATATATGAAGAAAGAAACGCCTAAAACTGCTCAAATTTGATGACACATGAATCTCAATTGAGAAGAAGTCTAGAGTCCCATCAAAACATACTTCATCATACTTTCAAAAGGCAAAGAGGGAATCTTGAAAGAGCCAAGACAGAGGATAGTAGTTACATGCCAAGGATCCTCCAAATAATTATAGGACCAAAGATCAGTGGCCAGTATTTTCAAAATGCTAAAAGGAAACACTGTTGACCAAAGAACTATATACCAAGCAAACCTTTTCTTCAAGAGGGCAAGAGGCATGAAGAGTGCCTCAGACCTCAGAAGCTCATGGTCATTACCATTGAAACAGCAAGTAATGTTCTGGCCCAACAGATGAAATGAGTGCATGGTAGCCAGCAACTCGGGGAATCAGAAGTGTGAAATTGTCCAAGGACAAATTTAACCAATTGAAAAAAAAAAAAAAAAGAACATCTGAAATATAAAGACTCATAAAGGCAAATACAAGGAACATTGGAAAAGCCAATATTGCAGGGATGGTTTGTATTCTATATTCTTTTTCTACATTATTTGAGATACTTCATACATTAAAATTATATATTAGAAGGAAAGTAAACAACTCTGTGCAAAAAGGAACAGATGACCCTGATGATCGCCAAATGTCCCTCAAATAGAAATAGGCATACAGAATGGTCACAATTTCACTAGTCACCAAGAAGCTGCAAATTAAAATTAAAATCAGATGCTACTTATAAATTGGTTTAATTTTTTTCCATGAAAATTTCAATAATTTATGAGAGTATGGATAAACTAGGACATATACCATAGCTTGTGGGCAGAACATGATTACCTTGAAAATTTAGCGTGTGTGTACATGTGTGTGTGGAAGTGGTCATATTTAGGTTAGAGGTCAACTTTGTGGGATCTGTTCCCACCATCTACCTTCATGTAGGTTCCAGAGACTGAACTCCTGTCACCAGGATTGTACCACAAGCACCTTTACCTGCTAATCCATCTCACTAATCTAGCCCAATTGTTTTGTGGTGACAAGATGGTGGTTTTGGACAAGTTGAACATGCATCCATTTTAATCCTGTCTACCATGAAGGGATGCACATACACGCAAGCTAAGATATCCATGCCAGAATGTTCTCTGCTACTCTACTCAGGAAACCCTCACATGAAGACAACCAAAGTTTCCTGCCTGTGAACAATGTAATAGAAAAATAAGTATTTCAAAGTTAGATATTTGCTATTCTTGGTTGAAGCTGATATTTTGGCCACGTAACTCTTGCATGGCAATCTGATCCCTGTACTCAGGGAGTTTGGCCACACTCTCAATTCCTACCTGTCACATGCTGGCATCACTCCCTAGATAAGACAAACAATATGCTTCTATATACTGCCAGTTTTCTCTCTGAGGGATTCGATGTCCTGTCCCCTGAGTATAACTGCTATAATGTAAAGAAAATAAATTTCTCTTTCTTTCAACATGGTAGACAAATATACTATGTGTGTGAATATGGTCAGACACACAAGGGGATATGCTCTAGATTTCCTTAGTGAATTTCTGAAACTGACTAAGCGTGTCTTTGGAATTTTCTTATGAGGGGATGACAAAGCAGAGACAGTTATAATGCAATCTTCTGATGACCTCGTATATGTATCTTTAATTTGGAATAAGTAAATAAAACAGTATGTGTTTGTGAACATGGAAATAAGGAGAGGCATCATTTTACAGTAAGAAAGAAGTGTTAAGATTATTTAAAAAGTAGAGGCAGAAGATGACTCAACATCTTAAATCAGAAAAGAAAGAAAGTAAGCCACATTAGAACCTAAGGTAGCAGACAGAGACCTGGTAAATCTGGAAGGAAGGGAGGGAGGGAGGGAAGGAGGGAGGAAAGGAGAGAGAAAAGGAGGGGAAAGAAAGAAAATATAATCTAGGATTGAAAGGTAAAAGGCTCACCACTTCTCAATCCTCCCTCTCATTCCTCCATCAAAACAGGACCCTACACTTTATTCCATGCTCACAAATTAGTACGTGTTGCCATCCCTGCTTTGGTTAAAGTTGTTCATAGTGGTGTAGATACAGAAGCTGGGGCTTGGCAAGTAGTGTGTGATCTGGGCTGTCCCTTACCTCTGGCATTTTATAGGAAAGGAAAGCAACTTCTCCTGTATTTGAAAACATGTATTTCTTTTCTTTTTTTTTTTATATATAAATACTTTATTTTTTTTTCTTCAAGTTACATCTCAGTCACAAACCCTTCCCTATTCTCCCTTCCTGACCCACCCTTCCACCCTCTTCCCCCCCAACAGCTTCCCTTTTCAATCCAACAAATGGTTCTTTCTCTTATAACAGTAAATACTATACAAAACAGCAGAATTAAATATGCCACATTTATGAGAGTTAAATGGTCCAGTATACCTTCCCAATGTCCAGTTCATACATATTTGGCCCCTGACTTTAACCTTCTACCTTCTAACCATCTCCATGAGTTTAAAGTTCTATAACTGACTTAGCTTTCATACTAACTTGCATCACTATTATAACCATCTTCTTAGATCTAGAACACCCTCTTGATTCCTAAACAACTCAAAATTTAGCTATGAGACTCAAGCTGTCTATTCTTCAACCACCTCAGAGACCTGAGAAGGATAAATATATCTGATTATATAGGAAGTGCAGGGCCTGCAGCTTCCAATACTAAGAAATGACAAACCAGTGACTACCTGGACAGTTCCCATGTTCTCTCCATACATTCCAGCATCAGTCTTCAGCCTTTTGGTCTTGTTTCTCTGACAGACATTTATTGTAGAGCAGGGATTGTGAAGGACTAACCTACCCTGTCTTGGCAGAGCTAGGCTGTCGACTTCCCTGCTACCAAGTTTTGTCCTTTTTGGACAGCAGTCTGTCTGCAGTTGAAGCAAGGAGTTTTTACATGTCAAGAGATAGGCTTGCCACTAATTCAACCATCTCACATTGGAGATTCTTCGATGCTTATCTTCTACTTGGAATAGAATAGGGGGTGCTGTCAGGAGCTGATATGTCACGATATCAAAAAAAAAATCTTAATTTAAGACCACATCTTTGAATGCCATATTCTGCAGATCTCTTGGGGTTTTTGAAGATGCCCTATCTATCTCTTGTATTTAGATAAGCAAATGTTGCTTGTCCCTTAACAACTTGATTACTGAGTAGCTTAGAGAATATCTGTGATAGACTGTCATAGTAGCTAACAAGGTGACATGCATGCATGACTAGGAGTTTGTTTTTCTTAACTATCCTAAACAATTTAAGATGGTTGGTATCAAGAGGCCAGAGCTTCACATTTCATTTTTAAGTATCTCTAGGTACGATACCATTAGGAAGCGTTACCTTTAATTTTGTATCAATATACAAAGATCTATTCAAATGTGGCTAAATATACTCTTAATTTTGTATCAATATACAAAGATCAATGCCTATGTGGCCCAATACAATCTTAATATTGCGTCCATATACAAGGGTCAATACCATTGTGGCCAAGTATAATCTTAATTTTGTATCAATATACAAATATCAATACTGACGTAGTCCAATACAATACAATCTTATTTTTTCACAATAAACAACAGTCAATACTACTTTAGCCAAATATACTACTAATTTTGTATCAATATACAAAGGTATAATGGCATATTCAGTAATTTGACCCTTCTTCTTGATCCTTCCTGTGCTATGTCTATGTCTCAATTTTTCTCAAGTCTGTGTATTCCTACATAGGAGATAAAGAAGGATACAGAAAAGGGAAAGAAGGAATACCCTGGGTCTAACCTCCAAAACCCATTAAACAGGACCATTTAACAACTTGTAATCTCTTCCCCTAAATAACAGAGTTTTCAGTTGTCCTTCAAATAACCAAAAAGGGGGGGGGAGAAACACCCTCCCCACCCTCTGAGTATGGGACGTCGCTCTCTTAAAATGACTTCCTGCTGATTTGGGTCATAGTAAACCTGTTTGGGACCCGAACCAAAATGGAAAAATGGTTAAAAATGTTAGTACATGGGCTGGAGAGGTGGCTCAGAGGTTAAGAGCACTGGCTGTTCTTCCCAAGGTCCTGAGTTCAATTCCCAGCAACCACATGGTGGCTCACAGCCATCTACATTGAGATCTGCCCGGGCATATATGTAGAACAAATACTGTATACATAATAAATAAATAAATAAATAAACAAATAAATAAATAAATAGATAGATAAATAAATAAATAAATGAATGAACAAACAAACAAACAAATAAATAAATGGATGAATGAGTAAGTAAGTAAATAAATAAATAAATAAATAAATAAGCAAATAAATAAGCAAATAAATAAATAAATGTTTAAAAAAATGTTCTGTGTACAGGTATTTAAAAAAAAATGTTAGTACAATCCTTTTATGTTCAGTCCTTCTGTTCTCAGCTGTTTAGATGTCCTGCGGAGTTTGTCCAGGCTTTACTGAGATTCTGGCTGGGGCATTGTATGAGCTGAACAGTCTTAGCGATTTTTTTTTTTTTTCAAAAACATGTATTTCTTTAGTCACAAACCTTCTGTTGCTTTCTTGAAGGAAATGATGACTGGTAAATCTCCAGTAGTAGTGTTTGTTAGGAAAGAGCCTGCCCCCAGCCTGCAACCACATCATCATTAGCTGCCAAAAGTAACATGCGTACCCTTTAAAAAGTCCCTGCCATTACAGCTGGTTCTCTGTCTGTCTCTATCTCTGTGTGTGTCTCTCTCTGCCTCTTGGCCCCCCTTTATCTATCTCTCTGTGTCTCTCTGTCTGCCCCCGTATCTGGTCCATGGTCCATTCCTGTGCCCCCCCCCCCAACCCCCACTTTGAGGCAGACTTTTTGCCCCACATCTCTTGCATGAGATCTGTTGCATGGTGTGATTTCTGCAGCGTTCCTTAACCCCCCAATATGCCAGTTTTCTATGTAGAAACCTAACAGTGTTCTGTTCACTTATATTTTTGCAATCTAATATTTTCATTATCTTTAAAGACTCTCATCATTTTGTGTATGTGGTTTGAATTACTAAAATTTCTAGAAGAGAAAGTAAAGAAAGATCCACATAAATGGGGTTTTTATGTAAATATCTTTGCAAAATGACCAAAGAAGTGGAGCACACATTAGATTCTACCCATTTTAAATAACAATTTTCAAGTAATTTTGTATATATTTTATAAGTGTGAAATTCAGCTGCATGTAAAAGTCTTTAGTCTGATAATGATAGCATATTGACTGAAACCACACAGGAATGAAAAATGCAATAAAACAGAAATACTTAAGTTATTGCTGGGGGAAAAAAAAGTACATTTCAAATGAGAAATATTATACTTGGGCCTAGGCTTACTGAAGTCCAAATGTGTTTCTGGTTGAAAATGATCACTATGCTCTCACGTAGTGATTTAAACTTAAGAATGTTTCATTTCTAAACTGGGAAAAACTGATTTTGAGTGAATAGAATCATACTCAAAACTGGGTAAGAAGCTCTATATTTTGGGTTCGGAAGTATGTTTTAGAAGCACGTGTGGCATTCGATGTTGTGGACCAGAGTCTATTCCGAGCCCCCAGTGCAGAGGGCTCTGCTGACATCAATGCTAAATTTGTTTGCCTATGGACATGTGAGCTTCCACCTGTGAGCTTCTATGCTTGAGCTCCCCTAATCTGGTTCTCTTTCCCAACCCACAGTCAGAACCTCAAAAGCATTAACTCTGGGAATGGAAAAGACTATAGCACAAGTCAACTCTGCTGATGTCAAACCTATACTGTGTGTCGGTTGCTCCAGGAATAAAGCCATTCATGGTATCTACACAATAAACAATGCCTGAAAAATAGATTGAAACTCCATCAAAAAATAACGGGATCTACTCACAAGAAACCATCCCACTAATAGGTTATTCCGATTTAAAAAAAAAAAAAAACTACAAGAGATGGGGTCATCAAGCCTCTAGGAGATTTGGAAGAAAAATTCAGAAACAATCAAGCAGACCAAAAGTTGTCAGTGAACTGTCTTCACAAAAAGGCTCAGTAGAGATACAATCAGCTACCAGTCAGCAGTGTGTCCCAGCAGTCTAAAGACAGACTCCCAGGGAAAGAGTGTTTACTGACAGACATAGGTCTGGAGCTGCAGTGAATATTTCTTTTCATACATCGCTGGCTATCTGCCTATCTTTAATTCCAAGCCCTTGAAATTGTAGCTCATGAAATATTAAGATATGTTCGTGCTTACCTATTTTTAGGGCTGCTTCTCAAAAGGGTTCTGTTTGTATAATACATCAAAAAAAAAAAAAAGACAAAGTGGCTATGTGTTTCTTCC
Source organism: Lophiomys imhausi (assembly GCA_907164525.1). Lineage (NCBI taxonomy): Eukaryota > Metazoa > Chordata > Mammalia > Rodentia > Muridae > Lophiomys > Lophiomys imhausi. Next base: position 827,296 of record CAJQZJ010033689.1, on the reverse strand, counting down.
CTTTGTTAGGATATGTGGAAGGAAGGGAGTGGAGGTTATTTTGGGGTGTGAGTTTGTCTCTGGTCAGCTGAGACGTGTCAGTGAGATCATTTCTATTTACGTCTTGGCTTTGTCATTCTGTGTATAACAAGCCAGAATTACCAAAAAGAAATAAGAATACCTATCAGTAATAGCTGCCAGAGAAAATGCCCAAAGGAAGACTTACATGGGTAAGGGAGGGAGAAAGGAGAGGGCCACGCACAGTAGAATTGGTCAAAGGCTGCATGATCGCTCAGTCAGATCAACTACTTGCCATGCAACCCCAAGACCCTGAGTTCTACGCCCAGATTTTACAATGAAAACCCAAGCAAGGTGTCAAGAGCTCATCAACAGTTGAGAGGTAGAGACAGGCAGATCACTGTGGCTCACTGGCCAGCCTACTTAGTAAGTAGCAGAATAGTGAGAGATCCTGCCCCAAAAAAGAAGGTGGGAGGCAACTGATAAATGACCACCAAGGTTATCATACAGCCTCCAGGCGTATATGTACACATGTGCACCTTTACTCAAACAAAAACAGATAAGAAAAATTCTAGTCTATACATTCTCCATTTTGCTAAAAATCTTATAATTTCCTTCATAAGAAGTCTCTGTTAGCCGGGCGGTGGTGGCGTATGCCTTTAATCCCAGCACTTGGGAGGCAGAGGCAGGCGGATCTTTGTGAGTTCGAGGCCAGCCTGGTCTACAAAGCGAGTCCAGGACAGCCAGAGATATTCAAAAAAACCCTGTACAAAAAAACCAAAAAAAAAAAAAAAAAAAAAGAAGTCTCTGTTTAAAACATGGAAGCTGTGGAGATGTTCTTCGTCTGAGTCTCAGTGTGGAAAAAATGGAAGCAGTTACTAAGAATGTAGAAGGAGATGGATACTTCCAGAAGCAATTTGAATGGTAGTAGTAGCCGGTTTCTATTTAAGATCATCTCAGAACACCAGAGTCAGTCTTCCCGAGCACGTCTCTTTCGTGTTTTGACAGTGTTCGGTGAGCTAATGGCACCCAGTTTACAAACTCTTTCACGTGTGTCAATTCTGCATATTAATTTGGCTCTGTCTTACTGGTAGTGTCAGATTGTTGCAGATTTTCAGTCCCTGAAGGAGCAGAATTGTTTCAATCAATCAACAGTGGCACCCTTAGCAATTTCTCTTTTACCCTAAACTGAAAAAGATATAGAGCCTCATCACAGGAATCTAGTATGTATGTGTTTATCTTTTACTATTTGTCAGTTGGTTATTTTGTTTGCTTTTTGGATTTTTACCTCGGTTTAAGAGACTGAATGTCACTATGTAGCCCAGGCTGGCCTAGAACTCAAAATCTTCCTGTCTCATATTCCTAGATGCTGGGATGCCTTAAACATGCTGTTACCCTGCCTGCCTGTGCTCCCTTTTGATAGTCTAACTGGGAGTCAGTCTTGGAGTACCTTCTCTGAAAATGGGAAGGGATTTCTTAAGTAGCTATTCCCAGGAGAAGATCACAAAAGGCACCAAAAAACACCTTTACCATCATCTCTAATCTATTTTATAGAAATAACACAGTCACAACTTTATTGGTGGGGAAGACTTGAAAGATCAACTACAGCCAAACTTCATGTCACCAGTGAGGAAACACCTCTGAGAAAATAAAGAAATCCTCCTACAAGCTCAAAAGTGTTTTGGTTATCCATGTGGAGTGACATGGAGAAGTATACAGGACTAGCTAGCCACCCTTGTCAGAACCCCTGCAATTAGTGCAGGGGAAATCAATAATTTTTACAGCTCCTCCCCCCACATGCACTTTGCCTACACATTGGAATCTTTTAATACATTGGCTACCTTTATTTTTATTTTCAACATCTAAACTCAGGGCCGTTAATTAAACAATGTTCAAGACTGACACTTCCCAAGTAAACGAAGCTGCTCACCTCCATTACTGCCTCCCATTTGATAAAATTAATCCGCCCAAGTAAGTGGGTGTAGGAAGGTTTGCACTTGGACTGCATCAAAAAAGCAACCTGTGATGTAGCCAGATAGCTAGAAGTTCCTGATGAACTTTTAAATGCCTTTTAATATTAGAGTGAAAATCTGAAAAGTGAGGATCTTACTAACACACACAAGGATGGAGCAGATGTTGAAGCAGGCATAGCAGACAGGAGATTCTTCTTCCCTCCTGACTGATCTAGGAACAGAGAAATAAAGATTTATAGGAAATCATGGTGTATGTCATTAGTATATGCCCAATAAAGGTGCCCCATGAAAATTCCCGGAGACAATGAGTGAATGAAAGATCAATTTGCACAAAAAAGCCACACATTTTTCAGCTGTGTCTTTTCCCCTCTTTCTAAGCCACTTATAACTTAAAAACTAAAGTTGGTGAGAAATACTTGCAGATACTATCAGTTATATAAATGAATAAGTAATTATTACAAGCAAAATAAGCAAGGCATACTTCTAAGTTTGTCAATAGTAAGAATACTTCCACACCTAATGTTTCGTGTGTTTAAATTCTATTTTGTCTGATACAAAGTCCAAAGACTTACTAAAATATTGACATTCCCTCTGCCCACCCTTCCATAAGGAGGATTAAGCTAGCTGCTGGGCATTAAGCTAGCTGCTGGGCAGTATTTCTATTGCTTTATTGTGAATTCATGTGGTAAACTGTTGTTTGTTTCTCCTGACTAATTGATGAACAGAAATCATTGACATAGCAGATCCACCCTAAAGAAACACTTTCATGACGCAATTTTAAAATGAAGGTAAATAAAGACTATGGATTTAACGCCTAGATTCCGAGAAAGAATTTGGGAAACTATCTTTTTAATTAATGTTAAGTAGCAAAATGATAGGTGTTTACCTAAAGTCATATATAACCCACCTGGCAAGAATTTGTCAGTGATGTGCACTGTTCCTGTATATACTTTCTAAATTTCTAGTCGTTGAGGAGCTCCGAGCATCTGTTGCTATTTGTTAAGCTGAAAAAACCCTCCAACCCAAGATGAAAGGATTCACTTTAATCAGAGGAACAATGACCAATATGCAAGTACCTTTATCAATAATAAATCTTCTTTATAAATGAACCATGAGACACAATATCAGTAGGTCTTCTTGTTAAATGGAGACTATGTAGGTAAGGCCACCATTATCAGGCCAGCAGGAGGCAGATGGTTAAATGCCACAATAGGAAATGTCACACTCGTTTTAATTTTATTATTGCAACCCAAACTTTGAGTGGTGGTAGACAGATTGCATTCATTTTTCATCCATAAAACAACCATCTTGAACATTTCAAGGAAAAGAATGTCTTCATACGCTGGTGTTGCAACCAATAAACCCTTTATGCATGGCAAGTTGGCAGAAACTATTAATAACATGTCTGTCAAATGTACTGCCGTCTCTTTTTCTCTAGCATAAAAAGGGGGGATCATTAATTATCGTTTCTGCCACATACAAAAGGCACTATGATTGTCCTGGGTTTTTTACAGCATGAATTCACCTAGTGGCTACTCTTCTGTTGGATTTGAAAGCAAATGGATCCTTATCCATTGAAACAAAAAGCTGCGAAGCTCAGGAGCACATTGCCTGTTTCTGCCTGGGCAACAAATGTGGTATTTTACGTTGACTTTGTAAGAAGATTATGAATATGGATAGAATGCAAATACTTCATCTATCTTAATCAGAATACAGGAATTCAAGCTGTTGAGGGGGGAGAAAAGACCTTAGAATTCCCATACAAGGAAAGAAATTTTATAGTGCCTATCCCATTTAAGAAGACAGAGATTAGAAGTGAACGGAGTGACTCCGCTCACGGGAAAGCAAGCAACAGACGTAGCAACAAGTGCAGAATAATCAGTCTGATGACAAATAAATGTAATGAACTTTCAGATGGGAAAGCGCTGTTTAGCACAACTGAAAGTGTTGTTCTTACTCTTAGAAATTTGCTTTGTCCTCTGCTTCCTCCTTGTAAGGCTGGTTTCTTCTTCTGACTGCTTTAAGCGCCACCCTTCTAAAAGTGGAGGAGAAAGGCCCTCACTACACATTTTGCTACCAAAATATAGAGAGAAAAAAGGGGTTGGAACTGCCCCTGTAGATCCCTTCTGAATTTTCTAGGAGGTTTTAGCCATAACTGAGTCCGAAAGTGTCCTTCCTTATTATTTCAATTTATCTGCAAGTCAACAAGATTTAGGTAGAGAGGGCTCACCTCTTCTGGACTCTCTAATTCCTTTTCCTTTTAATGAATACACTTGCATTTGCTTCTGTTGCTAGAGGACTGAAGTAAGAGGGTTTCTTTGTTATTTAAAGAAATCATCAAATTTAGTATATTCCTTAGCATGAGTATTCACAATTGCGGGTCTGTGATGCTGTGACTTTTGTTTGGTTGCTTAGTTTAAGAGTTATGAAATAAGGTCTTACTATTCAGCATAGGCTAGCCATTACTCACTGTGCGTACTAGGCTAGCCTTGGACTAATGGAAATCCTCTTGCGGGCTCTGCAGTGCAACGACTACATGTCTGGTTAATACTGTAGATTTAAAATATCTATTTATGGTTGTTTTATGTTCAAGTATATGTCTGTGCTGACTGCGATTTTGAGATGGTCTTTCAAAACATAAAAGACACTAATAATGTTTTGATTAATGATAGTAACAATAGATACACTTTTAAACCTCTAGGCTCGTATTGTTGTATGTCTATAACATGTCTTAATTCACCTGTTATTACCTACTTGACTTTAAGCAAGTCACTTTTCCTTTGTGTCTCTTCACCTACAGAAGAGGGTAAAGGCAATAGTTGAATGGTATGCTGAGTTAAATGATGGGAAGAATATGCGGTAACCACAACAGTCCTTGGGCATAGGAAGTGCTAGCACAAGTGCAATGTAGGTGCTAACCATTGTCATTTGTCATTAATTTGTCTATTTTCATGTGAGCTAAAATCAAAACTGGAAAAGGAATAAAGTGAGTTGAAAAATGATAAGACTGAAGGAAATGAGTGTGCTCACTCTTGACTGCTGCTAGATCAGGCATGAAAATGTTTTTACTGAGTTGTATCCAGTGAAAGCAGAGCATCTACTTATAAATGGGCCAATATAAGCAGGACTGTATTAGTGAATTAGGGTAAAAAAAAAGAGCCACCCTAGGAACATGGAAGTTGGTGTCATTTCCTTTCCTACAAATTACTCAAAAATCCAGAGAGCGCCAAGCATATTACGATAAAGTGACACAGCTGGATTCCAGAGTGAAAAGGGACTGTTCTTTCCCACCGAGTCTGTCATATGTGCACAAGCAGATTACTCATGTAAATGTTATATATGGTCTCCCCATGATCTTTTTTAAATACTTCTATTGAATGGGACCTTTTATTACCACTGGTTAAAAATGTCATATCATAAGAATCTGGCAAACTTTCAGAACCATTTAATCTTTCACCAAGGTTTAATCAGATGAGGTTTATATCTCTTTTGTACATTGTCAAGTGCCCACCGCAATTCGTCTCCCCCACACCGGACTGACAGATTGAGCAAATAAGCAGGGAGCCAGAACACTGGAGTCTAATTGCAATGTCAGCACTGCTAACTGTATTTATGAGAAGAGAGTTCACACTATGACATTAATAATTTCATCAGATTACACGTTTGCTTGACAAACAAGTAAGCTATTCTCTTTAAATTATCTGTGACTGCGGCTGTTTGCAGCTGGAGAACAGCCATGAATTCCAGTTTAGAAAGAAAAATAAACTCACCAAAACGCTAAGCAACTTACGCGGTTGCATTGAGTGGGGAAGTTAAGCCTTGAAATATTTGCATCGAGCTAGACTTTATAAATCCTGGTTTCCTGTCAATAGAAAAGAAAAATTGGTTAGGAGCTCACAATAAAAAGGAAGGGTCAGGAAGTGCAGTAATTGTGTCTTGCTGCAACTGTAGTTCAAAAATAGCTTCAGGCGGAGACATGAAGTCTTTCAGTTTGCCTTGACTTTCAAAGCCACTAGACACTCACCTGCACTGGCTTCTGTGATTTGTGGCAGCTTACCGAAGGCACAGGATAATAAAGACAGTTTGTTACCCTCTAATTTTGGAGGGGCATAACACATGAAGCTCGTACAGCAATCTCTTTCCTGCATATTTCACTCCATAAGGGAAACAATAGGAGAGAACATGACATGTATTAGAGGAAGTAAATTACAGTGTTATACTCTTTGGTCCAATAAACTATCGTGGGCTGTCATGTGCCTGACTACTGAAGTGTTGTTTTATGCTACAGCTTAATCAGCTGGGTCTACGCTGTGCTTTCTTATGCCAGAGCCTTAGGCAGCATAAATGCTATGATTCACACCCATGATCACAGAGGCCTAGACAGTGAGGGCCGTACAACCTGCCAGGTCAGTTATTGGCCTGGGTGATGGATCTCCTTGCAGTTAATTTAGAAGAGGGAACAGGACTTGAACCCAATTGTTAAAATGATCACAAAACATCCAGCCACCTGTTTGTCTTATTTAATAGAAGCATCTTGCTGGTGTTGGTTCCAACAAAGGCAATGTTTCATCATTTGAACCTAGAATCTGTGCCCTTGTGAGAACCCCACAGGCAGGAAGCGCCTGTATTTATGAAGCTACATGAGGCCGCATGATATGAGCCCAAATGCAAAAAGTTACAGAGAGATATATGAATTCCATCACCAGGAAGCCCCCTAACAGAGGCTCACCTGCTATAAATACTAACAAAATTGGTGTCAGAAGAAACTATTTGGCCTTCCTTTTTATATAATTCAGATGGTAGTTTTCTATTTGTTTTAAGTATTCTGTGGCAGTAGGCATTGTTAATATAACAAAGCAAAGAGAACCGTAGTAACAGATTTTATCCTTGCATAATCTCCATTTATGAATATGTGGAATATCACCCTAAATTATTGACAAAACTAATAGATCTGATTAGAAAGATGGAATAATTTATCCTTGGAATGAAAGAGGTTTGGGAAGCTTACTGGCAAATTTTACAGAGAATAAAGGAGGGGGGAATAGTCATGAACCTAAAAGGCTAAAGAAGGCTTCCTCACTAGAATGGCTCTTATGGAAAGAGAAGCAAGTATAGGCAAGGGTATGCATGTGCCAGAGCCCTTATGCTGAACCCATGGTAGCCTAATACTATACAGACGCTCTAGAAAAAGTGTGGCAGCACTCAAAAGAATGAATATGGAATTGCCCAAAAGAATTGAAGAGGAACATAAAGAGGAACTTTGCACTCGCATGTTAATGGCAGCATGTTCTGAATAGCCAGAAGGTGGAAGCTGCCCAGATATTCATCTGTATCCTACTTGATCTAGAGAATGTGTTACCTACACACAACAGAATATCATTAAACCTTCTAAACGAACCCAGATCCAGACACATGCTGCACCAAAGATGAGCTTCGAAGCTATTGGTCTAAGGGAAATAAACCAGACAAATACTATATGATTCTGCTTACCTGAAATTTTATGGACTGAAATAGTTCAGTTTGTAAACAGGGAAAATACCAGAGTGCTTTGCAGGACTGGGGAAGAGGAGTGGAAATAAACTGTTCAAGGAGTGCAGAGTCTGACATGATGAAGCTGGTCTGGAAACGAATGCTGGTGTTGTCACAGAACAGAACAAATGGACCTGTCACGGAGCTACATAGTTAAAAATGACCAAAGTGGTCAGCTTCACATTACCAAGTTTTATAGCAATAATATAGATAAAGCAAGAATATTAAAGAAAAAGAGGTTGCCCCCCTCCAGGAAGCCATTTGAGATCCAAAACTAGTCACTATAACTCTCAAAAAAGAAAAAGAGCATAAAGAGGCAAATCTTGGGGATGAAGCAGATGGCTTAGTTGGTAAAGTGTGTGCTGTGCCAGCAGGAGGACCCAGGTCTGCAGTCCAGTCATCCACACACAAAGCCCATGGTGTATCTTGCATCTGCATGCTCAGCACTGGTCAGGTGGAAAGGCAAGAATCCCTAGGGCTTTCCATCTGAGTGGTTGAGCTCCAGGTTCAGTGAGAGACCTAATCCAAAGCATTAAGAGGGCTATTAAGGAAGACAGCTGGAATCTGTTGCTTCCATGTGCATACATGTGCATATGCACTTACCTATGCATGTACACATGTGTGTGCATACACACACACACACACGTGCGCGCGCACGCACACGCACGCACACGAGTCTAATCTCAAAGATGTGGGTCTCAAATTAAGTAATATTGTGTTCCAGTCATGAAGTGTGCTGCACCCCTTTAATCTCAGCATATGGGAGGCAGAGGCAGGCAGACCTCTGTGAGTTCGAAGCCAGCGTGGTGTACGTAGTGGGTTTCAGGACCATCAGAGCTACATAGCAAAACCCTGTCCCGGGGTGAAAAAAAAAATGTTCCTTTACCCTGGATCCAAAGTCTTTCCTGGTCCCAAAGACAATGGCATATCTGCATTGACAAACACTGTGAAAACTTCAGGGTCAAAAGTTCCTGCTGCTGCAACATTCAGCCTATATGGACACAATGTCACTACTATAGAAATGCAAGTATAAGATCCTTAGTATTACAAAACTTTTTCTCTTCACTTGGATATACAATAGCATTTTTAACACTTAAAAAGAGCAAATCTTTTATGAGGCAGGGTTTCTGAAAATGTGTCTGAGAGGTACCCCCAGCAACTGGTGTGTATTCATTTCTGTGACATTTCTATGCTACCATTGTCATGAGCCTCCAGGTGAATGCCTATGTGTGTCAAAAGTTCACAGGAAGGTTTTCTGCTGGTGCCTGCTGAAATCCCATTTAACAGTCACTCATACTCTTTAAAATGATTGTTAGAGTGTGTGTGTGTGTGTGTGTGTGTGTGTGTGTGTGTGTGTGTGTATGTGTGTGTGTGTGTGTATATATGTGTAGGTGTGTGTAGGTATATGTGTGTGTATGTGTATGAATGTATGTGTGTATGTGTATGTATATGTGTATATGTGCATGTATGTATGTGTGTATGTGTAATGTGTGTGTATGTGTGTATGTGTGTATGTGTGTGTGTGTATGTGTGTTTAGCTGCGTGTGCATGCCATAGAGTACATGTGGAGATCAGAGGACAGCTTGAAGGAGTTGGCTCTCTCCTTTGATCATGTGGGTTCCAGAGATTCAGGCTCCATGCTTGGCAGCAAGCACCTTTGCCCACTGAACCTTCTCCCCGGGCTCACACTCTTATCAGATCATCACTTTCCTGACATTCACTTAGAAGGCTGGAGATATGGCCCTCAGTAAAGTGGCTGGGCACCTCAGCATTCACTTCAAATGGTGTATGTGTGTTACCCATCTGTAATCCCAGTGCTGGGAAGGCGATTGCTGGGGCTTGCTGACCAACTGGTCTAACCAATCAGTGAGTTCACGGATCACTGACAGACCATGTCTCAAAATGAAGGTAAAGAGGGACTGAAGATTGACTACTACTTCTGTCTTGCATACACATGTGCACATATATGTGCACACAAGTGATCATGTAAACACATATATATATAGACTAGCTTAAAAACTGCTTTATCACATGTACACAGGGAGATAGGGGTGCTGAATAATTACTGTTCCATGTCTATTAAGTTCTTTCCTTCCACCATCAAGTTTCTCACCATGTTCTGAGAGAGACAGATGGGGGAATAAAAATACTTATGGGTAATACATTAATCAGAACAGATAGGACTACCAAAACAATGACCTGTGGTCTATGGATGCTTGAGAGTAAAGATATTTCTTGTGAAATTCAAGGACCACTGGGGTCTGGAAACAGTAGGATGGGGGGAACCATTCTAGTCAGCCTGGCGGAGGATGCCTCATAAAGCATTAAGCACTTAAGGGGAAAGTGGACCCAATGGCCTGCTTCACTGGAGGGCTTGTTCAAACCTTCATGGTGTCAGTCAACTTGCAATTAATGTGGCATTTCCCAAAATGTATTCCAAAGAATGTCCATCCTAAATAGGCAGGGGAAGCTTCAGAGACCCTGCAGTTTGTGTACTGTGTCTGTCAGGTTACCAAAGGCCCTGTTAAGTCCTGCAATCATGAAGGTGGTTGAATTTTATTTAATACAGTCTTGTCCAAAATGTTTAAATAGCATTCACATTGTAGTATGTGTTGTTCGTAACAGAGAGGTACTTTAAAATGCCAGAGAAGCTTGCATAAGATATGGTCAAATACAAAACCATTTAACTTACTGCTGAGCTCAGGGGTCCTGGAGCCATGCCCTCAAGAATACCCTAAGCAAACCGTATATTACATCTGGAGTGTGACAGAGACGTTAAAGAGCTACTGTTACATCTACAAACAACCATTCAGGAAGCTGGAGCACTAGGATCATTTGAGTCCAGCAGTTTGAAGCCAGCCTGGGCAACATAGCAAATGTGATGGATAATCCTGGGATGTCTCAAGCCCAGGTAAGATGTGATGATACTATCAGTTTCTGGGAATCCACCCTGAGCCTCTAGGAAGGCAAGAACCATCTCCTGGACACTGTGCCCCTCAGCTTTTCTCCCTCCTAGCTACATATACTATGAACATGAAGTTCACCCCAATGACACCAGCATTAAGCAGTGCTAACAAGAGATTGATCTTACCAGTGCAGATGGGTAAATTGCTCTTCCTCTAAAAGCAAATGAACTCGGTGGATCCCCTAGGGTATTGTTCATTTACTAATTCATTTACAAACTGTTTGCTTCTTGGCCTCTAATTAGTGGCATTCTCCTTGGTGACCATGTGTGTGGGAATAGTGTTCATCTCAAGGCTTTTTCTCATTACTTGGTGTCCATTTATCTCGCTCCTTGGGAGGGAGGCCGCGCTTGGGAACAGTGGCTATACATCATATGTCAGAACCAGAGAGGTGTCCATCAAGCTGCCTAGTAAAGTTGAATGGAACAATGACAGAAGACTGACAGGTTTACTTTCTAATTCAATTCTTGATACCCTAATAATAGGTTCTGTTCACTATTGTCATTGAGATATCAGAGATAAAGTAATTTAGAAAAGGTAGGACACTGGTACTACCCATGCACATGGATACACATCCCACTCTCTATTCCCCTGGGAGAAGGGTTTCCCACCCTCAATGCCAGCTGTAATATGTGTTGGTTGGGCTCACGGTGAGTTAAAACATAGAATCTCTTATTCTAATATCAATGAGAAAATAGTTTAAAGTCTTTGAATAGAAAGCCTTCCTTTGCCCTTTCCTTTGCTGCCCCTTTTGTGGCAGGACATTGTTTCTATTGCTATGTAATGTCCTAAGAAAAACTATAAACTATTACCAGAATTCTACTGCTCAATTTTATCTTGTACAATGCCAAATTTAAATGCAAATAGGAGTGTTTAGTTGTTCGGACTCACTGGAATTTAAGGACTCGTGTTCTGTAGATTGCCCGTGCATTTAATTCTCACCAGAACAATAAAAGTAGCGCACAAAACAAAATCAACTGCTTTTCCTTCACTTCTTCTTTCATAAATGTTCTCGTCACGTTTGGCCTCCACAGGCACTAGGCTCTCATGTGTTACAACACTTACATATAGGTACTCACACACATAAAATGAAATTAAAAATATAAAGAAGCTGAACTATCTACCAGGGCTATGCAGGATTCAGCTGAGGATAGCTTTAGCACTCAGTTTGCTCAACTCACCTTAAAAATTCCAGGCTGCCGGGCGGTGGTGGCGCACGCCTTTAATCCCAGCACTTGGGAGGCAGAGGCAGGCGGATCTTTGTGAGTTCGAGGCCAGCCTGGTCTACAAAGTGAGTCCAGGACAGCCAAGGATACACAGAGAAACCCTGTCTCGAAAAACAATAAATAAATAAATAAATAAATAAATAAATAAATAAATTCCAGGCCATGTGCCCTTTTAAACTCATTTACAAAACTGTTGGTCCATTCATCCCCTCTTTTAATGTCTGTGCTGATGTGACCCCACCCCCACTGCCGCCCTGGTGGAATGAGTTGGAAGTCATTTCACAAAAACACATAATGACAGCCAACATGCTCTTAATTCTAAGCACCTCACTGGCTGCCTCTCAGAGCCTGAGGGCCTTTTCTTCTTCCCTTGGTGACTGCATAGCTCTCACTCTGCTCAGGGTAGACTACCTTCCTCTCATAGGAAATCATTTAGCATCACTGACGAAAACAAGGCCCAGTGACATGTCAGGAAAGCTGCTTCCAGAACATTCCTCATACCTCCCTGTCTCCTGTGGCCTGTTGTACTGACCTTCTGCCCTCTTTAGATACACATTTTATAACTGATGTGGAATATGCAGCATTTTGACAGTTCACATGAGTTTATTATACTTATTCTCGCGCCTGCCTTGGTTACCGTAGAAAACATATTACCAGGTTCCTAACTAGGCACTTTATGATGTCAGAAACTGGAAACGAATGTGACTAAGAAAATAAATAAATAGATAAACAAACAAGACCCTGTACACAGAGCCTGAAGAACTGGTTCAAGGAGCAAAGCCCTATTTTCCATCTTCTGTGTCAGGGAAATGGATTAGTGACAACTGGTACAGGGCTGAACCGACAAGCTGACTCTCGCAGTGCCCAGCGGGCTCCCTGTTGAATGTCTCACAAGAGGCGCTTCTTCTGTGCAAACAGGAAGAAGTCATTCAGGCAGGAGCCACTCTGAGTGGTGTGCAGGGATTTAGTGAAATACACGCTCAGGACAGCTTTCTTAATCCTTTCAAGTCTGCCCAGCAGAGGGAATTCCAGGGTGACAGATGAAAGGCCTGCATCCAAGTCTCTCCCTGAATGCAGTGAAGTCCAGGGAAGGAAGTTCACAGAACCTCATCCCAGATTTGGTTGGCGCTCCTTCCACACACATGGTTGGTGGGAGAAGTTGAGCAGATGATGGGGATAAACACCCTGGTCTTGCCTGCTGATTAAAGTGCTATGAACAATGCCTCTTTAGAGGTCAAAGGAGTTATTCTGCTAATGAACTAAATTAGTCTGAACTAACATTCATGCTAATACTTATTACTTAGAGAAGTAGCTGTATTCAACGTGTCAATGATAACGTGGATGCTGAATGTATAATATTTCTCAGGTGCATAGTCTCCACTTTAAAGCAGACTTGACAGAAATATGCAAGTGCCCTCCCTGGCCCACTTTCGAAGGCTAGAAGGAGTTTCTCTTAAGTAATAATGGTCCCAAGTAAATAATGAAGAAGACTTTAAAACTGAATGTCTGGACTGAAGAGATGGCTCAATGGGTGAAGCCCTTAGCCCAGGTTTCTGAAGTTCAGAAACCTAGAGCTCACACAAGCCCAGAATAGTGATGTGTCTCTGTCAGGGCTGGGCAAACAGTGGTAAGTGTGTGTGTGTGTGTGTGTGTGTGTGTGTGTGTGTGTGTGTGTGTGTCAGGGGCTTGTTGTCCAGCTGCACTAGCTCAGTGAGCTCCAAGTTCCATGAGATACATTGTCTCAAAAAATAAAATAGAGAGCAGTAGCGGAATACAACATTCACTTGTAGCCTTCATGCATGGGCATTTGTACCTGCACTCACAAGTACACATATACATATAACACACACACACACATACATACATACACACACACACACACACACTAGAAGTATTAATCTTAAAAAATCACATAAACTCTATAATACTGTACATAAAATACATATGGTACTCATTTTCTCTTCAAATGAGCCATGATAAAAAGAAATGCAATTTTATACTCTCCAGGCTAGAAATGAAAAGAAATGTATTGGTGGTAGTATTGATTTTTTAAAAAATCTACTAAGAGGCTATTAGTAGGCATAGGCTGTGGTTACCGTGAACAGCAAGAGCTACTCTTATTCCTCTGGAGAGGGGGCAGGTCTACAGGTCCTTTTGTCATTGTCAAGGTGTAGAAAAAAATGAGAAATACTTGGCATAAATCATCATGAGTATCCATGAACAGTTTAAAATCTTCATCATTGAGTTGTCTTATTTTTTCAGAGTAGGTACCATTCTCAGACTCCTTAAAACAGCAACAACAACCACCAAAGCTATTTGACAAAGGGAAAATAGCCTTCCAGGTCTAATATGTGAGTACATTCAAGTTCACACAGGTTTTCACAAGAAAATGAATGAGGAACATACCCAGGATTGTGAGCTCCATTCACTGACAATATAATCAGAGCTTCATGTGTTAACAGCATGGAAAGTGAAGCTAACTGAAAACTATGTAGGAAGATGTTTCTTATCTCTGAGGAGAATAAAAAGATCCCTTTATTGAAAATAAAACCTCAGCTGGACTTGGTGGCACACACCTCTAATTCCAGTAGTTGGGAAGCAAAAGCAGGCACATCTCTGTGTGTGAGATCAACCTGGTCTACAAAGTTAGTTCTAGGACAGTCAAGGCTGCACAGAGAAACCCTGTCTCAACAAACAAAAACAAAAAGAATAAAAAATAATCAAATAAAATCTCTTAACTTTCCCTGCCAGTAAAATCGATATTGTATCTAAAACAGTATGGAGTCACTCAGTTGGTGACTGATGCTCCTGTTACATGATCATTTTGAAACACTAGAACCCTCCCAAAGTCCTGATGGACAAAATGCCACTGTTACCTTTGAAGTGTATCTTTCTCTCAATCAAGACCACAGCGGAGAAAACCGAAGACTTCAATGTGTGATGACTTCAGAGATTCACAATGGCTTCTTAACATCCTAGCTGTGTGAAAGCGTGTGTTTAAGTCACAGATAAGCCCCAGCTGCATTTTCTTTGTGAGTGGAAGGAGGTAGGCAAGGAGTTTGCGCCAAGTTACCAATCTCACTTTCCGTCTGAGGCTTTACTTGTCTGGTATGATTACACGTCACACTTGTTTCTCTCATGGCTGCTTTTTTCTTTTACACCAAGATGAGTCAAACAGAAAAGAAAACACATTTTTCACATGAATATTTGACTTCAGCACTGTTTGGCTCAAATTACAGAGAAAGGGATTTTCTGGAAATTATTATTTTTTTATTAAACATTTATGAGGTGTCAGGATCAGCCTCTATGGATCAAGATAGCAGATTTTTCAAATTATTTCCTTAAATGGTAGGGTGTTAGAAAAAATACCCTTTTTTAGGTCTCAGTATTTTATGATAGTTTGCACTACCCCCACCCTCAAGTGCAGAGCCAGCTGTTCACTACCTAAGCATTGTCCATGCTATATTTCTCATCAAGCTCAGGATTTGAACAAGTGTGCATCTTGCCACATGCACCTATGGCCTGCTCGAATTCCCAGTCTACAGTGTGATGATGCTTCACATCAGTTAAGCAGGGAGGAGAGAATGGGGTCATTGAAGAATCTGGTTCCTTGTAATCAACTGTAAAGAGACCAAGGTCAGAAAAAACAACAACAAAGAGACTAAGGTCATGTGGTGGATTTCACCTCTTTCTTTCTTTTTTTTTTTTTTTTTTTTTTTTTTTT
>CAJQZJ010033689.1:747563-783614 GCA_907164525.1 Lophiomys imhausi | reverse complement strand
GTTCATAATCTAAATACAAACTAGGGAGACAGAATAGGAAATTCCCAGAAAAGGCTTAACACTTTGATATGGAAGAAAGTCAGCATGGCCATTGTATAAGTACTTTCAGCCATGATTGTAACACTTTCTGGGTACACATGTAACCAAAAACTTTCAACATTGTTTGAAGCCAAACTGAATCTCAGTGTTAATTACTTTCAATTCCTTTTTAGATTACAGATTTGAATAACCATGTAAACATTCACTGTATGCAAATAATATGTATCATAAAGCTGTATGAATGTAAAACATACGTATCTCTGCAGGTTGTCGGGTGAAGGTAGTTCCCTAAACAATATTCTAATGTAACCCTGGACTCACTAGTTGCTATTGGCTTGTTTAAAATAAAAATGTTTCACTTTCTTTTTACACTGGTGAAATGGAAAATTGAAGACCTGCTGAGAAAAAAAAAAAAATGTGCACAATCACTCCACATTGAAGCCTTGAAGCAAGAATGATTTCCAGTATTTATTTACTACAGATTGGTACAGATAATT
This sequence comes from Lophiomys imhausi, assembly GCA_907164525.1. Classification (NCBI taxonomy): domain Eukaryota; kingdom Metazoa; phylum Chordata; class Mammalia; order Rodentia; family Muridae; genus Lophiomys; species Lophiomys imhausi. Next base: position 783,078 of record CAJQZJ010033689.1, on the reverse strand, counting down.
TCATTTCATATTGATTTTGGAGAGGGAGGGAGGGAGGAAGTTGATCAGCTCCAGGGCAGTCCTGTAACAAGGTCAAGAGCTACAGCTTCTCTTTTTATCCTGAGCCTAAGACTTCCTTCCCTTGCAAACTCTGCATTGCTGTGAGCCCAAGGAACAGTTGTTTGGTATTATCTTCCTGTACTGGTTGCTTTGATTGAATTTTTACTTTATTATTTGAAGCAAGTTCTCAAGTAATCTAAGATGGCCTGGAACATCTTATGCAGCTAAGGATGACCTGGAAGGTTTGGTCCTCCTGTCACCACCTTGTGAGCACTGGGATACAGGTATGCACCACCAGTCAGCTTATGCTATGACAGAAATTGAACCTAGGGTTCTCTGTCTACTAGGTATGCGTTCCACCAACTGATCCACATTCCTAGCCTTGCTTTGAGTTTCTGACAGACAGGACCCAACATACAAACAGGATTCGTGGAACTTTTTCACTCAGATATTTACTTGTTTTATTCTACAAACATTGTAACATGATAAAATGGGAGGCAATGCCTTTGACCATGCTGAGGAACACTGTATAATTTAAGGATAACACCCCCAAAAAAGATCACTATGCATTTTATTCATAAAGAAAAATCTCTATTTTTGGAAATGCTTGTCAAACATAAACCGTTTCAAATCCCTTATGTGTTTTTTTAAATTGTATTTTCAAATTACTGTTTTTAAATTATGGAATATGTCCATTGTATATATTTGGAAAGCTGGATGAGCATGTATATTTATATATGTATATTTACATATGAATATAATTAGAAGAAAAGCATGGTGAGCCTGCCAGAAGCACATGCATACTGTGGCTTTTAAAATTGTGAGTTAAAGCTCACAGCATCACTGTTTCTAATGAAGTGGGTTTTTTCCTCCCTGAATGTACATCTGCTATTTTCCCTTCCTTGATCTTTATGCCAGTTCTGTTTTCTTGATTCTAGTAAGAGATAGAAAACAAAATGAAATGTCCATTTCAAGTTGTTGATTTAATTATCATGCTGAATTTTTTGTTTGTTTGTTTTGTTTTTTCCACTTACCACTAAAACCACTTTTAGGTTTAGATATTTGAAAAGAAACTCTAAGGCTTGCACTGGGTTTTCCTTATAGCTTAGTTACCTCATTTATATTACTAGGACCTTCGTTAGGCTGCTGTGACAAACACCCAAACAGTGGCTCAAACAAGATAAAAATGTGTTCTCCATATGACTGTGTGGGGGCTGAGTATTGGGCTGTGGCAGCTTTCCAGCATCCCACACAAGCTCCTTCGGTCTAACCGTTCTGCCAGCATCAACTGTCGCTTCTGTCTCCTGATCCAACATGGCTCCTGCAGTTCCAGTCGTTATGTTTGTCTTCAACTGGAAGGCATAGGGAAGCACACACTTTTCCCTCTGAGGGCATAATCTGAAATCTGTGCATATAACTTCTGTATTGAAATATAGTAGGTGTTCAGAGACAACCACACTAAAGAACACAATGAGGTAGAGAAAGGCTTGTATCTCTCCATGTATTTTCTACAAATAAAATAGCATAGGCTGTAACCCATTCAAGGATACTAAAGTATTGATGACCTGTATCATAGGCAATGGATTGTAAGAAATTGTTTACAATAATATTTTCATTCATTATCTTAGAATTGCATTGAATATATTTTGGTAACACTAACCCCCCAGTTTTCCCAGATCCACCCTCACCTCCACACATACCTAACTTTGAATTTTTCCTTTAGAATTTTTTCCCATCCTCAAGTCCAATTTCTACATGATATGCAATATTGAACAAAGTCCAGAATAAAACAGCACACAGGTGCCCCTCCATGTATGTGATCTTTGAAGTTTTTAAAGTTTGTTAAAACAATTTTATGTTGTTATTGATCAAAAAGGATTGGCTTGGATAATTATCAGTTATGTACAATTTTACCTGCATAAATATTGAACAAGAGTATTTGAAAATCATAGAAAATATAGATCCATTCTTTGGGCAAAACTATCTTACAATTTTCTGGACAATTACAGTGCATGGTCCTACTCTCTAAATTCTGTCCCAGCATTGTAATAACCAGAAACAGCTGCACATGTACCTAGTAGTCAGCCTGCACTCCAGGGGAGCCCAGGACATGTTGACAGTTGTAGGCTACCAGATACGCTGGCATGTGGTCTAACGTTCAGCATTTCAAGATAACACATTACCCATATCATGACATGGTTTCCTGCAGAATTGCCACATTCCCTATCTCAATATCTATAGCACCCCTACCCCCCCAATGCTGCACTCTTTAGACATTTCTGAGGACAGCCTATGTGTCTACCTGTCACCTAGGTGCTTGTTACATAGACTGTTCTCCTAGAGCAGCCCAAGAGACACAGAGGTGTATGTCCTTCAGACATAAATATTCTCCTTGGCTCTCCAGGACTGACAAGCCTGACTGAGCATGGAGAAATCCTGGTGATGCCTCTCTTCTTAGTCTACACAGAGTAAAGAGCCTTCTGAACATAGACAGCTTCCACTGCACAGATTCAATAGGGTTGTTATAGCCCTAGCTATCACACCTACAACATCAATAAAATGGGAAAAGTTAATTTTTATATGTTTGTTAGAGTATGGTCCTTCTCTTTGAAGGCGAATCTCAAAGCTGGGTAACTTCTGCCACACCATTCCCCAGGAGTTAGTGTTTACATTCTTGCAGTTCTAGAGGTATTCTTGCAGGTTTCTCTAAGCATGTAGTGTCTATGAACTGTGAGATGATCCCTAAGTGAAATCTAACTCCAAATGCTCTGGGATCCACTCTTGCAGTCCCATGAAGGTCATGTAGCTCTAAAATTCTCCTTTTCCATCAATACAGTGAGAGAAGGTTGAACAGCTAATTTCAAGTTCCCTAGTTCCAGAACCCACTAGAGTCAGAGACCCTTGCTCAGGATTTCTCATAAGGACAATAAGTTTTAGACTCTTGAGGGATATTTTAATAATTTTTTTCATCTGAAGAAATTATTTGTCTCTTAAGGATTAATTCCAATTTTACAATGTCAGGAACATAGAATTGAATGAAAAATATTCACATTGGGTCTTTGTCATAATTATTTTAAGTAAGAGTTTATCAAATACTTACTACATGCTGGACACTGAATTAGACACCCAGAGACAGGATGATGAGGAAGATTGGCATAGCCTCTTTCTTCATGGAAAACAAAGACAGATATGTAGCCATTGTAACTTAAATGAACAATGTGGAAAAATTACAAATGTCTTAACAGGAGAGGAAGGGGGTGACCAAGATTAAGCAGGGCAACCTGCAAAAGTTGGATCCATTTGCAAGAGAATGACCTGGTTGTTCAAATTGTGAGAATAAAGAAAACATTCTAATGCCGGGCGGTGGTGGCGCACGCCTTTAATCCCAGCACTTGGGAGGCAGAGGCAGGCGGATCTTTGCAAGTTCGAGGCCAGCCTGGTCTACAAAGCGAGTCCAGGACAGCCAGAGCTGTTAAACAGAGAAACCCTGTCTCGAAAAAACAAAAAAAAAAAAAAAAAAAAAAAAGAAAAGAAAACATTCTAGGCTGAGCATGGTGGCGCACACCTTTAATCCCAGCACTCGGGAGGCAGAGGCAGGTGGATCTCTTTGAGTTGGAGGCCAAACTGGTCTACAGAGTGAGTTCCAGGACTGTTATATAGAAACCCTGTCTCAAAAACCTAAAAACAAAAAAAAAAAAAGAAAGAAAGAAAAGACAGTCTAGAACATTTGAAACGGAGAGGACAGCCTACGCAAGGTCCTAAGGAATCCAAGAAGAATTTGTAAAAATGAGTAGGGACCATTTCCTGGAGAGTTTCATTTTGCCAAGAAAAGAGTGCACTGAAGAATTTCCAAGAGTAAGAATTAGGCCTGTTGGCCATTCCTCTGGCATCTCTTTCAGCTCTGTGGGAAGGAGTCTGAGTGCAACTGTCCCTAAACGTTGTAACATGTAAAGTACATCCCAATGTGACCTATAGAATGCCAGTGGGACTCTGCTTTCCAGTCTGACTATATGTCTAGTATGAGAAAAAATTGGAGAACTGGATTGGTGATCCAGGATCTTCTCTGTACCCTAAAATAGGTTCTGTTTTTTTAATTGACAGAGATATACATAGAGTTATGCTGATGAAGGGAATAAAAATTATTAAGAGACCCCCTAAGTCGGCAGTAGGGCCAGGCCAGCTGCCAGGTCCCAGGAACTTAGCTGACCATAAAAAGGGTGAAACCAAAAATAAAGGTCAATTGGGCCTCGCCCCCAGGGTTTCAGGAAATGGCTGACCACAAAGATAACAAAACAAGATTAGATTTATTCCTGAGACAAACAGATGTAGGATGTTTCCCGCTGATTAACTAATGGGCTGGTACATTCCAGCTGTATTTTCCCTCCCCCTTGGGTTGTGGTAAACAATGGGCTGGGCTGGTACTTCCCACCTGTAATTTCCCCCACCCCCTTAATCTGTGGTGCTCCCCTATTAAATATTCTACTCTCCCCCAAATCGTGGTCGCGGCTCCTACTCCTGCGTGGGATACGAGTGGCGCCCCTCAGTGCACTGAGCTCCCCCTTTCCCCCCTTCCTCCCCCCAAAATAAACCTCTTGTGATTGCATCAAGATGGTCTCTTGCGAGTTTTGGGGCGGCCGTGATATTCTGAGTGTCGGGTGAGGAACTTCCCTCCCCCTGGTCTTTCACTGAAGAGTTCTCCAGTTCTGTAGTTACTGTTTCTTATTACATTTACAACTTGATTTTCCTGTCCCAGTCTGTCTATAGAACGGTTTCTGTCTTTTCCAAATACCCTAAATTGTTTCCTTAAGCCAGGTCACAGATGTGGGTGTGGTACCAGATTGTAGCAAGTTGTAGGAAGATTAAAAGAACATTCAATTTAGACTTTGCTAGTATATTCTGAGATCTTGCTCACACCAGCCCACCGAAATCTTGAACTCTGGCCTCTTTGAACACCCACCTTTATAAACACTTCGGTCTAAATGAGGGACAAGCACACAGATGGCTGATGGAAACTCTGCGCTTTCTAGAGATTGTAATAAACTTATTTCAGTGCAGGAAGAAAGAAGATCAGCCCTAAAGAGATAACTTAGCTATTTGTAAAGTGCCATAAACAAAAACACCTGGATTCAGATATTGAAAAAGTTTGGTATGGTCACATAACTGTAACCTTAGCTCTGGAGGGATAGAGACAGGATCCTCGAGTGCTGGGTTCAGAGAAAGACCTCACTCAATAGGTAAGGTGAACAGCAGCAGCAGAGGACACCCAACATCAACTTATGGCCTCAGCATGCACAAATGACATGTTCACACTCAAGCATATAAACAACACACACACACACACACACACACACACACACACACACACACACACACACACCTGTGAGAAGTTCCCTAAGGAAAATAAAAGGAAGAAAAGGACTATTCCAAGTACTTCCTGCAATAGTAGGGGATACTAATTCTAATGTCCCAGACCGACACATCCTAGGGTTGGAGTTATAGCTCTTGCCTGAGCATGAACCCTAGGACTCAATCCTGACCATGCACAAACCACACAACATGGCACACACCAAAAACCTCAACACTCTGGAGGTAGAGGCTAGACTGTCAGAAGTTCAAGGTCATCTTTAGCTCCATACTGAGGTGGAGGAGGGAGGACCATGACCTAAAGAGATAGTAGATTCCATTTTTGTAGACAGAAAAGGCAAAGTTTTCCTCATCTTGTTTCTTTCTCTAACCTTTCCTGAACAACAGCCTTCTACATACTGGTAGTGTTTCTCCCTGTATGAGGAGATCTTCCAAGAGGGCACATATATGTATGTCAGCTCTGCTCCCAGTTTGGACACATCTCTGCTAGTCTCAATCCTCCACTGTCTTCAGATGATTTGGTTAAATGATCTCTTCTCAATGGGACCTATTCTTCCCAGCCAACCTGCTTCCAATGTCAACATCTACTTTACCTAGCAATCAGCTCAGTGTCACCTTGTCCAGTCTGGTGTAGCTCCAGTTTTCTGAAGTCTTTCCAGTTGTATTAAAGCCTTTTTTTTTTTTTTTTAAGGTTTTTTGAGACAGGATTTCTCTGTGTAACAGGCCTGGCTGTCCTGGAACTCACTCTGTAGACCAGGCTGGCCTTGAACTCATGGAGATCTGCCTGCCTCTGCCTCCCAAGTGCTGTGAATAAAGGAGTCCACCACCACGCCCAGCAATTACAGACAGTACTGAACTGCCATGTGGACTCTGGGATTTGAACATGGGTCCTTTGGAAGAATAGACACTGCTCTTAACCACTGGGCCATCTCTCTAGCCCTGTATTAAAGTTTTAATAAATATTGGCTGACTAGGGCTGGGGGGATAGTTCAGTAGGTAAAGTATTTATCATGCCATTGTTCGGACCTGGGTTTGTATTTCTGGAAGCCATGAAAAGCTTGACATGACAAGGCATGTCTATAACCCTGCACTCCTACGGCCAGGTGGGAGGTGGAGTCAGGGGAAGTCTCAGAAATAGTGACAAACAAGAGTCTCCTGTCTCAAGCAAGGTGAAAATGGAGGACCAACACCCAAGGTTGTGCACTGTGTACATGATTTCTCGTACTCAGACACACACACACACACACACACACACACACACACACACAGAAAAAGAAGGAAAAAGGCTTTCATGTGTGCTTTTAGAATCTAAATGTGCTTTCACAATCCAGAAATATTTTCCAAGAGCTCATTAAACAAGAAGCAGGGATCTTTGTGCTACAGGGATAAATAAAATTATTTTCATTGGCAAAAATATATTCACTGGGTGTCATAGTTCCTATTTTGGCCAATAAAGATATGTTTGAGTCTAACAACGGCAACGAAAACAGGTAAAGCTGTCTAACAGTTTATGTTAGAATTGACAAGAAATGACTCGGGAGATAGATGTTCCTAAATCCATTCTGATCAGCACTAATGTACTGTCTGCTAAAAGAACTTAGTGCCATCTGAGGCTTTTCTCTCTGATTTCATCCTTCCTACTTCTCTACCTGAAATTAATTTTTCAGCCATGTTGCTAAGCCCTGCCAATTCTATCTCACTAATAAACATCCCTATTATTTCTTCCCTGTCTTCCCTACTAGGAAGGGCATACGCAGGGAGACAACAGCCAATAAACCTGCAGTGGAGGCCAAGCTCTTTAGTAGTTGGCTTTTGATGCAATTAGACTTTCTGTGGGAAGCAAGCCTGAGCCAGTGCATTTAAAAAAGCAAAGATCCAGAGTTTTGAGAAAGAAGTTCTTGACGGTTCTGTGTCTCCTTAGGGCTCTTGCTTCTAATTTAGGATCAAATCTTTATTCACTTCCCATGATCCTCTTCCTGTCATCTGGCCTCTAAGGCTAAAAGTCCTGGCCTAACACTAATATGAAGACTAGAGCAAATACTGGGACAATAGTGAGGAGTTAGAACCCTCCCGCATGAAGTCACACCATGTCAAGCTGAGGAATGACATACACTTGGGTCTTTTTTAGCTGACCAGGCATTCTTCACCGCCCAACTCTCGCCAGGTGGAGTTATTTCAGTCAAATTGTTGATCCAGTCATATGTGGTAATCTAAACCCTGGCTTTATGTAACTTAGTTTCTGTCTTGGTGAGTCAGAAATGCTTGTCAGATGTGTGTCTCCTTCACAGAGACTTATGTGAAGAAGTGAAACCTGTCAATCTGACAGAGGGTGGGGCTGAGCAGTTTACAGGTTTCCTGATAGGGTGTCCTTTCCCCCATGCCTCCTTCTGGACAGCTCAGAGTGACTGTCCTGAACATTCTAGAAGCTGCCTTTGGTGATATCGCTTGTGTTTATTCACTGAATCCTGACAGTGTTCCAGGAATCTCCTCTTTCCCCACTTTTGCTGACTATTAGATACTCCTTAGCATGCAACTAAGATTCCTGTTCACATCTTTGTCTGCAGTGGCCAGCTTGTTCCCTTTGACAGCCTTCTGTGGTAAAGTTGCTAGACCCCTTCATTTCAGAGTACTGGGAACATCTGAGCAGTGACCACCCTACTCTAGAGCTGGGGTCTGCAGGGTCATAATGTTTCTTTTTTTTTAAAACTAGGCAGAATTATCCTGTGACAAGATGACTTCCAAAGTCCACCTTGTTCTGTTTGCCCCTCCTCCTTCTAGGATTTCTCTCTATTTCCCATTCAACCCCCATCATCAGGAAGTAAGGAAATCATCAAGAGAAGGAAAACAGAAATTATTCAGCCAGTTGGACATTCCACTTAGCTGCCAATGAGAACTGAGGGACTAGGAATTTCCCACCTTCCTAATTCACCCTTCCTTCTCCCTTTAAAACTACTCTGTTTGTCTTGCCTGCTTCTCTATAGTTAAGGAAATAAAAGAATGTAGAAAATCCTTTTCCTCCTTACAAGCCAAATTTCTTGACTGTTGTCTTGGAAAAAGAATCTGCATGTGCCAGCTTTTGAGATTCAAAATGAGTCTTTGTTCTAAACTCAGGACCTCCGCTTCTTCTTCCCAGGTTCTACCTCTTTTAGGAGGCTGATGTTTGCAAAGCGAGGATGTGTGGGAAGGGGTAAGTGTCAGGAGTCTGGGCTAATGTTTCAAATGACTTCCAATAATTCTCACAATCATTGAACAACAAGTTTACTGGCTTTCAACTATAGCAGATCTCAGGTCATCGAAACCGTTATTTTACTACTTTTAAAAATTACGACCCTTTAATGAAAGTAATCACACATGGAGAAGAGAATCTAGGAAGGGTTTGAAGAAGTAAGGGATTTTCCTAGCCACTTACTCTAGAAGAGTCTTTCTCAGATTGGCTGCAGTCCTGGTACATATGCATCTGAGAAAGGGTTTCACATAACAAAACAAAGCACAGTTCCTCTGGGTCCACATTCTGCCTTGTCTTTCCCTCTCATTCTAACACCCCAATCTGACTTCAGGAAACAGAATGGCCATGACTGGCATTTCAAAAATGCTGCTCTACTCACACCTTCCCTAGCAGACAATTCAAATTGAAATTACACCGAATTCTTCCACCAGTTGGAAATCCGGCTAAGGTGACTTTTTGTGTGCAAGTTGTAATTGGGAGAGCTTGCGTATGAAAGACCTGAAGCAAGCTAAGTAGTGAGTAAGATGTCAATTAAATGCTGCTAAGTAGTTTTAAAGCTACTTAGCATGAGGAAATCCTTGATCTGAAGAAGCGTAGACTGGTTTGAAGATTTACTGCCTGTAAGCAGTTTTAAAGTCTTCTTAACTTTAGCTTTTCTGAAACTACATGTAGATATTTGCACCCTTCATTTTGAGCCGTAGGGCTTTATAGCTCTGGGTCTTTGTTTTGCTAAAGATTCAGGTAAAAATGTAGCACTGGCTACTTGGAGCTTTTTCTCTAAAATCTCAAAATAGTTTCAGAGGAGACTTTCAAGACTGGTGGCTTCTTGTTGGACGAAGGAATTGAGTCGGTGGAAGTCCACTCTTGTGGAACAAGCGAAATAAGCCCAGGGTTGATTAAGCCAATTAAGTTGGAGATGAACTAATGACATTTCAGGAAGTAAAAGGTTCAGAAAGGGTTCATGAATTAAGATTATAAAACCTAGTCAAAACAAACAGCAAAGAGCAACAACGTTTCTTTTTCTTTCTGATCTTGTAGGCTGGACTTTGATGATAATTGGGACAGGGAACAAGGCCACCAGGAACCCAGCCCTCTGCCACCTTTGCTCTGTTTGTGCTAAGTCCTCACTGAGTCATGCACCAAATCTCTGAGACACTTGCAAAGGTGTACAAGGATGTAGTTACGAACTGGATTAGAATTAGCACAAAGATCCTTTTGACATTCTGGAAGACCTGATGGAGGCTAGTTGGAGCTTAAAAGCATGGGTTATTAAACAAGGTAGACACTTTTGAAAACAAGATAAAGAAGGTAAAAGCAAGAATGTTAGATTACGCTTGCTGAGATGAGAATTCTGGTCCTGCAGCCACCATAGAATAGTTTCAGAAAAATAGCATAATCCTTTGGCACTTGCAGGCTGTAAATATCTCCTATGGGTTATCATGTGCGAAGGGGCTCAAAAGGTACTTGCTACGTCAAGTAGCTGAGATCATTTCTTTCTGGAACTTGCACAATGGATCGAAATTGCCATCTTAAAGCCATTTCTTCCTCAATTTCATTAAACCAGCACTCTCTGTTGCTGTCCAGGTGGAAGAATTTAGATACCGAAAGTTTTGGATTAAGTGTGGGGGGGGGGGGAGAACAGTATGTAAACAAGATTGTGGGAGGAGAGATCCACAAAACCTGCAGAGGGCGCTAAGGTACCTTTCAGAGACTAGGGCAGGTATGTATTGCATAAAAAATGAATGAGAAGGAAGATAAAAGTCTCATTTCTCATCCCTTCTATGCTTCTTACGTCCTCCCTCAGTCTCACACAGCTTAGACTGTGATCAGTGATTATGAAAGATAAACTACCTTAGAAGAAGGGATTCCAAGCCGGGCGTTGGTGGCGCACGCCTTTAATCCCAGCACTTGGGAGGCAGAGGTAGGCAGATCTCTGTGAGTTCGAGGCCAGCCTGGTCTACAAAGTGAGTCTAGGACAGCCAGAGCTGTTATACAGAGAAACCCTGTCTCGAAAAACCAAAAAAAAAAAAAAAGAAGGGATTCCAGAATAAAGAAGGGGAGGCATCGTAAGAAATCGAGAAGTGAAGCCTAACTTCCTAATAATTTCAGGATTTGACACAGAGTAAAGATGAGGAAGTGAAGGTGGAGGCGTTTGGAGCCCCTGGGGTGTTGATTGTTGATGGAATAGAGGAATTTAGAGGCAGAAGCCATGAAGTGTTGTTTTTTTCTTTTTAGAATGGGGTCAGAAGGCGATATCCCAGATGAAAGGTGGTAGGTTACTGGTGTATCCTGCAGGATTGCTTCTCAAAAAGGAAGGAATCAGATTAAAAATGATGCCCCCAAATCTCCTAACATTTGGATAATTCTCAACAATTTGTAAAGCCCTTTTGTAAAGATTGTATCTGGCTTGATCCTTATGACAGTCATTTTATATTTGAAGGTTGTTTTGAGAGGTTAAGTGGTTTTTCCAAAGTCCCACAGTAAATTTCAGAGCTAAGTCTTAATAGAAATGGATTTCTAAACACACTGTCGGTTGACTCCACAGAGAAAAAATGTCTTCGGGGATTTATTCACTATGTGTGTGTGTGTGTTGGGGGGGGGGGGGCATGCTGTTCTAAGCCCAGAAGATGTCAGCTCGTGTTGCAAAGCTTAAAAAAAAAATCAAATGGCAGATATTCATGAAGCAAAATAAAGACAATTTCTCATCACACGCTTTGTGTCTCTAAGAAGCTAAGAGGAGTTTTCACAACACAAATGGCTAATCTTAACAGCATGCCAAATTGGCAGTCATGTCGTCTGATCAACCACATGCCACCCTGCTTGAGATTCATCCTGTCACAACTCCACTGAGTGAAGCAGCATTTCAAAAAAGTAAATTGAACTCTAGAGCTAAAAAGTTAATAGAAGAGTTGGGCCCCCGGAAGCTCTCCGTAACCACTGCTACTCAGACCCACAAACAAGCAAAGGACTTATTTACTGATGTCTATATTCAGATTGGTGAAGCCAAAGATCCAGGTGGGGAGTCTAGAAAGAGTCAAAACAGGAAGAACAAGTTTGGGTGTGCGCTCTGCAGGGAGGGCCCAGTTTCTTGATGGGGCAGCATGACATCACAGGCCTCAGGAGGGCTTTGAAGTGTGACCCAAGGTCAGATCCAGAGTTGTTCCTTAGAATCCTTCACTCCCCCTTTTTCATGAAGTATAACATACCAATCTTGCAAAGGAAGAAAATAGAAGAAGCAGGAAGAACATATGTGTGGAGTGGTATGCAATAAATTCTCAATAAAAATCATGACCAGATTTGGGTGATTTGTATTACTCAATGGGACATGGGACACAGACAATTGCCCCTGAACATATAATTTCTCTTGTCTAACCAGATAAGCTATCCCTTGACACCACAGCGTGACAGGTCTACATGTACCATATAGGCAAGGTACTTTATCAGATATTATTTTTGGCCCGAGTGTGACTTTGAACTCTAATACTCAGGAAGTATTAGAATTTATTATACTTTGACTTGTTCAAGTCCTCCAAGATCAAAGATGGATTCTGAATGTTAATTGCCAAATGAATGAAGCAAGTGGAAATCTGAACACAAAACTGTTCCTCTTCCCTTGGGGAATCATTGATTTGCAAAGTCTAATATGCTATTATGGTGACTTTTTTCACTTCATCTCCTAAATCTTCCATTTTGTAAAACTATTTTGTCACACTGGATATTACAATTATATGCACTTACATACACATCCAGTGAATATGCCTATAGTTTCTAACAAATGCTCTGCTTATTTGAAAAAACAAAAACAAAACAGGAATTCAAGATATGTGGATCTTGGGGTGTGACTACATTTTAAAATTGCTTGTCACATGCATGACTTTGATTTCTTCTAACAGATCAACCCATGAAACTAAAAGTTGTTCTCCAAAAGGAACTCCATGTGAATAACTTCCCATTGCTACTGTGACCAGGGAGCCCTTCAGGTTAGCTGCCTTGTGTTAATGGATATCTCTTGTGCAATATTTGTATTGGAGGTGAGGATTTGTTTTCCTGTTCCTTGAATTTGTGTTGAAATCGTCCACCCGAACCAGCCTATTTTGTTTGAATTTGCCTGCATTTGTCCTAGGAAAATGCTTATGTAAAACCTGGCTCTCTGGGCCTTTCAGCCCCTAGTCTGTGGGTTATCCCACTATCCTGCCTTGAGCTGCTCTCTTCACTGTTGACCAACATTGAAGAGTTCTTCAGGATCTGCTGGGCCTGAGAAAAATCTATTGAGATTCTCAGCCTTTTTCTTCCTGCCAAGTTACTTTTTTTATTAGACTAAATTGTTGAAAATCAGCTGTTTGAAAATGGATTCAGTTAATTCTGGCAGGGTTTCAGGGGTGGTGGTGGTGGTGGTGGTGTGTGTGTGTGTGTGTAGAAGGGGATATCCAGGCAACTTGAGTTCCTTGTACAAACCGGACAGGGATAAGGAGGTCTCTCTTTTCATCTCTGAAAGGGTTTCTAGAATGAGACAGGGACATCGTTGAGTTTCAGAGAAAGCCACAGTCACTCAGTTCCCTTTCTCCCATAGCTCTGCAGGATCCTTTTATAAACATTAGTCTTTAAAATTAGGATGTCAGACAACTTAATGTTTATTAGAAGGATGACAGATAACTGCACAGGGTAAATGTGAGTTCACTTAAAAAGAAACATATGTGTATAAAGCAGTGAACCAACTATCATGTGTTCTGAGCAGGGCTAAATCCAGTCAGGTCCACAAAACAATTTAAACTGCTAATTTTCTCATATTGCTCACATAAGCAAAACCTAAGGCATTTAATTTTTCTAATAATCTCAGACACGGTTTCTTCATAATGTACTACACAATCTATATTGATTACTCTGTCGGTGAGACATGCATTTAATAAACATGTATTCCACAGCGAAGTATAAAATCAAAGTTTAAGTGACTATTTTTGAAAGCTACTCTTTTTCCCCAAGCATGTCAAAACAAAATGTCAGGGGTGCAGGGAACCTTGTGTTTCAGTTGTTTATGAACACTATTAAGATGAGCAGCCCAGAACCAAGGGAGTGAATTCCACACTTTTCCAGCACATGGCTGACATAGAAACAGCTACGCAAGTCCACTTTAGAAAAGTAAGGAGTTTAGCTTAAAGTTATAAAGGACGAATGCAATTTTGTTACTGAAAAATAATGAAAATAAAATTTCCTCCTATTTACAAATAGTTAAATTGATGAAGAACCATTCAATCTTCAAACTCTGATCCAATACTTGTGCCTTTTATAAACATGTATTTATTACAGTACAACATTTTATTTGACATTATTTTCAAGGGCATTATCTACATGTGATAGCAAACTGCTTTGCCAAATTTAAGCAACCAGTTCCTTGCCCTCTCACTACTACCCCAAATAGTATTTGTAAGCATGCAAAAAAAACCTTACCTACCATCTCTAATGCTCTCAGAAGAGGTCTATAGAAGGCAAATTAAGTGGGAACTGGAAAGGGGTGATTATATTGTAGTAACAGAGGGACTGTTGTCTTTGATTTGTTGTCTGCCTTAATCTGGCATGCTATTTCACCCTCCAAGACGCACATCAATACCTTCTTTATGTCTGGCTATTACCACTCATTTAAAAATCTATTTTACATGATTCTTTCAGCCAAAAATGGACCATAATGACACAGAATACCGCGGGTGCTTCATAAATTCTGTAAGAATCAATACTTTGGCTGGGAATTTGTCAGTCTCTCAAAGTTATGCGCCATTAAACTTTAGTGTTATTGCAGTGGACTCTTCGTCAAAGTTCAGTACCTAGCATAGTGGAGAAATGCTTCCAGAGCCAGGGAAGGTACAAAGGAGTTGAAAGATGCTTACAGAGGAATCCAGGCCTTTAGAGAGATGCTTAATTTGCAAAATGCAAATAGGGCAAAAAGCTATCTTGATTATGGATAGTCAGATAGTTCTTAAGATTTGGGGTTATGTTTGTCTAAAAGTCACTGTGTTATACTCAGACATTGGAGAATATGGAAAGCATTTCTCCACTAACCAGTCTCAGCTCCTCCCTGGTTCTCGGAGAAGGGCAGCGGGCAGGTTCAGAAAGGGGACAGCAGATGTTTCAGCCATTTCACACTGTTCCTTGGATTAATTTATAATAAGAACATCTTCTCTGGTTTTATACACTGTGGGGGGCCCTTAGTGATTGCCATAATGACTTTCTTTTCAGCCAGACATTTATGGATTCCATGTAAGAATGGCCCCAAAATCAAAATGAAATACAGATACTGTGCTGAAGGCCACTTGGCTGGTACTTCCCTCTCAAGTAGGACTCATCTGTAAAAATTCTACAGTCGGTCCAGTCATAGGAGGCGTCAAGTTCCCAGTACTCAGGACTCTGCCTGCTGTGCTGGAGGACTGGGCTTCTCGAACTTGCACATGCCCTGTTTGCCTTTTCTCCTCTTCTCTCTGGCTGTCTTTATAATCTCAGAAATACTTGTCACTGTCTCTGAGGGTCTACTCAGACCCTGCGGAGTGAGCCCCATGCTTCTTTCTTCGGCCCCTGAGTGTCAGGTGCACTGGGCATCTTTCCTCGCACTGTACTGAACTAACATACTTCCTGTCTGGCTTCCGTATGCCATTACAATGGCAGTGTTAATGGAGGCTGAGTCTCAAATACCCATTGACTTCCTGCCACATAGTAGCTGCTCAAGAAATCATCACAGGATACTTTAATCAAAGTTGGATGTCATGAGACAGGCCTGCAAATCACAGCATATAGGAGAAGGAGGAAGGAAGATCCAGAATTCAAGGTCAGCCTTGATTATATATCCAGAGTTGGAGGCTAGTATGGGTTACAAGAAAGTTGATCTCAAACAAACAAATAATAGCATTTTTCATGAGCAAAGCAGAAGGTAAACCCTACAACTCTCATAGAGGAGTAAAACTTTTACTTTATTCTTGGGTTTATAGCAATGTGGGAAAAAAACAGTGTGAACATAAATTTTCAAAGAGAAAGAATGGATTGCAATGCAGATCAGAGAGGCTGAGGGAGAAGAATTTTCAGGAGTTACAGGACAGGTATGGAATAAAACTCTCTCTCTCAATCAATTAATAACATGAAAGTAAATAATTTCAGTTAAGAGGTACCAAGCCAGTTGGCAGAGTGTTTGTTGAACAAGCAAGAAACGCTGTTTTACTCCCATCATTGGAGAAGCAGAGCATAGTAGCCGCTGTGTGTAGGCACAGCACTCAGAAGGTGGGAGAGGTAGGGTCAGAAGTTTGGGCCCACCCTCAGCTATCTACATGGGGAATACAAAGCCACCAGGGATGAGACCGTACAAAACCAAAAGGACTAAAAATAAACATTACTTTTTTTTCACCACCTATAAGGAAGCAAGTCGTTATAGTAACACACTCCCAAAACTGTTTCTCAAATTCACTGCAGACAAGATAAGTTAAAAAAAAAAAAATGAGTGGTCATTGGAATGTAGGAATTCTATAAGAAGCTAATGGCTTTGAGCAAGATGGGTTTCCCTGAGGCTTTTGCTGAGTGGTTTGCTAGATAGTGTGTGGGGAACACTTCCAAGGTCATGTTTACTACCTGGAAGAGAGTGAGATTCGAAGATCTTCCCGTCTGATTTCTTTCTTAAAGTCTTTTAGCCACAGATATTTGCAGCCTTAAGCCCAAGCTCTTAAAATTTGTTGTGATAAAGGGAGAAAAAAAAAAAAGCAAGCCCTGTGCTCACTTTTCAAATGAGTTTATTAATATAATGGAATGCTACCCAGCTCCTGGTTAGGCTTCGAGAACACAGTTGCTATTCCTATTTCATGTCGCCTGTTATCTGCAAATTACCCTTCAGAAGCACTCTGTCTAAGCTGAACAGCAAGGACAGGAAGAGAAGAAAAAAGATATAATGAACCTTGAAACACATTCTTGCACAGTGTCCTGTGTTGGAGATTAGAGTACGGAGCACAGGTATTCAAACTTGCCTCCAAACAGTAAAACACGGAGCTGGGTCTAAATGGAGTGCAGACAGGAGTGCAGCACTCTACCACACAGAAAACTTCACCTTTGCAAAGTTCTGCACTTATGTTGACTCCTTCTTTGATATCCTCACCTCTGATTTCTCTGTCAACCTTCAGGAGTTGGGATACAGAAAGTCATCCCCTCTCCTGTACCATCTTATTTACCTAGAGATACCCCCCACCCCCGGAGTGGGCTTTGGGATCAAAAATTCCTGAATTTGAACTCAGCTTCACCATTCTCTTCTCTGAACTTCATTTTCATTATTTGTAAGGATGAAATTAATAACTAGTTATACTTTAAAATCTCTTGAGGGTAAGTGCTAATTAATATAAAATTAATGGCAAAGGTATACTCTAATCTTGGTGAGGGGAGAAAAGACTCTAAGTAGGTAACTGATTAATGTCAGTCATGTTGGATATAATTACTATGAAGAACTGCTTTGTGGTATATCAGTAGCATTCAGTGTACAGCCTGAGCCTGGCAGGTTACGGTCTGTGTTATTTTAATATCCCCACCACACAACTCTGTACTTGTTGGGAATTCAATATGTGTTTTAATCACAAAGGAGTACTTACCTAGCATCCCTAAGGTTTCAATCCAAGCAGTAGAGAGGCACAAGGACATGGAGACACATGCCTGCCCTTTCAATATGCTGTAAGGAGAGGTAGAAGGATCCGAAGTTCAAGGTCATCCTCAATTACTTAGTGATTTTGAAGCTAACTTGGGCTACATGAGATCCTGTCCCAGCAAGGCATATAAACAAATCAATTAATGAGAATGAAAAATGAAACCTACATGACATAAAATTGACAAGAATTTGAAGATATGTCTAAGGATAGCCAGAATACACTGCTAAAATTTGTCTTATTATTGGTATTCAAATACATTTAAACACTATAAACGTATGTCAGTTGATCAGTTGATGAGGGTTTCAATTTGAGCCTATCACAGTACTTTAAAATGCCTTACAGATAAAAATTATTGCTCTTTCCTGAGGAGCTTTTGTTTTTCATTTCTAGAGACCCTGTGCTATCTTTTCTTTGATGCACACAGAGATTCCAAGTGCTGCTTTCTGGGTCATGTGCTTTTGAAGGACACAAGGTCTAGAGATATGATTTGCTATCATTAGCACCACTAAAGTGTGTCTTTCATGTTTATTCTGCATTTGGACTAGTAGATAAATGTGTGTGTGATCACAGTTGAATTGACCAGCAATGGCAGTTGAATATGTATCTTGCCTTTCTCCTGCCTCTGCCATATTGCATCCTATACACACACCTTGAACCATAGATATACACAGTGAACCCAGAGCCTGGCAGTCTATCACTAAGCAACAGCCCAAGCCATGTCTTGCTTTTTAAAGATCAAAATATTACAATGACTTTCTGACATCGTAAAGGGCCTTGAAGAAGAGACATCCTTCTTGACTTCAGACAAAGTCACTCTTAAGGCTGGCAGTCACCCTGTCCACAGAACGCATGAGAATGCTGAACAGACTGTAGGATGTTAACAAGTGAATAGACAAAACATTTCAAAGAGTGTGAGTATTGTCAAGGGTTATGACAACAGAAGTTAGTGTTGCAAATGGTCAAGAGTAGAGACACCAGAGTCAAAAAAATATCCAAGTTCAAAGGTCAGGAGGATGTCTTACTGTCTGTGTGTCTAGGAGAGGAATTTGTGTTACCTCATCTTGCTACCCTCATTCATCTCAGTCACAAAAGGGCAAAACAATATCTTTCATCTCCTTGGGACTGCTGAAAGGACAAGGCAAGTTAGCACATGTCAAATGCTTGGTATTCTGTCCCATTCAGCGGCAGCCTAGAATAACATGTTCTGTAGTGAGTAGGTAGGTTGCAGCCTCTCCTTTTAAAATGCACAAGACACATGCATGAACACCTTATAGAAAAGCCCTTTTCACATGTATAGAAAACCTCTTCGCACAAGATGCATACATGGATATCACCTATGGAAAAGCCCCTTCTGATTGAAATCTTTCTGAAAGAAACTGACACACACACACACACACACACACACACACACACGTTCATTTTCGTTGTTAAGGTACAAGAACAAGGGTTTCTGCATAGATCAACATTCACAAAGATCAATATACATTTCTGGTTGTGAATAAAAGGACAATTTTATAAATAATAAATAGAAGATAAAGGCTACATAGTAGAGGAAGAAACTAATTGTGCACAAAAGGGCCCCTTGGGGGGAAGTACATGCTTAAATATACATTAATTTAATATTTTTTGAAGACTTTAAGTATATTATAAAGGTGATTCAGTTAAACACAGCAGTCATTCCTCTTCCTCAATGCCCACTGGCAAGTGCATGTTTATTTACCACACACATTTTCATTTTAAGGAAGACTTTTAAATGATGCCAACCAGATCCTGTATGTTTAATGTACTAACAAGCAAGATGGAGACATTAGACTTTTAAAAAACAGAAAATAACATCTAAGTCAAACAATGGGTAATAAAAGATATTGATAACTGAGAATTACAAATGATAGTTATAAATTTTTGAGAATAGTATGGGGAAAATATAAAACCTACCGGGTACACAGTTTTCTATTTTCAGGGTACAAATTCATTCTTCCATGAAGAGAAATTATTGTGAGGGTGTAACTATAAAGGGCTGTGATTGATTTCTTGGGTGACTCGAAGCCATCAGTCTCTTCCTTTTGAATTACACCTTATATGTCACAACTCAAAGACCCTTAATACTAGTTAATGTCTGCACCTAGGAAAAATAAATAATGT
Source organism: Lophiomys imhausi (assembly GCA_907164525.1). Classification (NCBI taxonomy): domain Eukaryota; kingdom Metazoa; phylum Chordata; class Mammalia; order Rodentia; family Muridae; genus Lophiomys; species Lophiomys imhausi. Next base: position 763,650 of record CAJQZJ010033689.1, on the reverse strand, counting down.
ATTCCTGGAAAACAAAACAAAACAAAAAAAAAAAACCTGAAAACCTGTTTCCTACAAATCTCTGTAAGTATCTCTTCTAATGAAAATAAATCCATTTTATTTCTTTTCTCTCTGCCTGAAATGCTAAATTATATGATCTCATTTGGAAAATACCATTTCCAAAGCCTTTGTCTGTGACTGTTTCCCAGTACTATAACTTAACATTCCACTAGGTTAATTTTTATTGTTTAAAAAATGAACTTCATAAAAATTTCAGTTTAAAGAAAAATCTTGTACCAATATTCTATGACTATTCCCAAATGGTTTTATTTACTCTTTGGTTAGGAAGGTACACACAGAGTTGCTTTCCTATTTTGAATGTCTTGTTTACTTTCTAAATCCGAAGAGTTAATGGATAACACATTAAATGTTATTTTTAAAAAATCATTGTAGCTATTAATATTATTTCTCTGATATTTTACACAGACAGCAATCTTATAAAACCTGTATCTGCCATTCAACAAACATTTTTTTATTTTTTTTTGCCTTTTTAAAATAATTTCTTAAAGATTTATTTATTTAGTTAGTTTACACATATGAAAGCTCTGTCTGCATGTATCCCTACAGGCCAGAAGAAGGCATTAGATTCCAGTATAGATGGTTGTGAGCCACCATGTGGTTGCTGGGAATTGAACTCAGGACTTCTGGAAGAGCAGACAGCGCTCATAACCTCTGAGCCATCTCTCCAGCCCAAGTTTGCCTTTTTAATTTTGATCGGTAAATGCTCGTAGGCGGGTGGATACCATGTTGTGTCTGGTGCTGTGACATGTGTATCTGACAATGTCTCTAAGGATTTCTCAGGATGACCCCTGAGTGAGAAATGGTTGCAGGAATGTAACAGAGGAAATAGGTTGATGGCCCCCATAGGATTTCAAAAATACCCAGTGAGGACCACTGTAATGTGCCTCCCATTTTAGGCAGCAGGGATCAGTTATTGTTATGTGTATTTTTATGTATATTGTTATGTATACACATATTTTTGTGTCTTGTAAAATATTTTAGGATGATTTTTATTGCTATTTTGTGCCATTGTTCCAATGCTTGGCTTGGATCCTTATTATTTCTGGAACTGTCTATCTCTTTTCTTTCTTTTTTTTATCTCTCTCTCTATTTTTTATTTTATTTATTTATTTATTATTATTATTATTATTTGTTTTTGTTTTTCTAGACAGCATTTCTCTGTGTCATAGCCCTGGCTGTCCTGGACTTGCTTTGTAGACCAGACTGGCCTTGAACCCACAGAAATCTGCCTGCCTCTGCCTCCCGAGTGCTGAGATTAAAGCCATGGGCCACCACGCCCAGCTTTTTTTTTTTTTTTTGGGGGGGGGGGAACTTGTCTGTAGGAAACTCTGTTCTGGAATTTGCTGTATAAAGCAGACTAGATTTGAACTCACAGAGACTGGCCTACCTCTGCTTCCTAAAGACTGAGATTAAAGATGTGCACTGCTATGTTAGCCTTGTTGTATGCTTAAGATTTATTTGTTTGTTTATTATTTATTTTTATTTATTGTCTGTGTGTCAGGAGAGAGTGTGGACACACACAGAAGATAGGGAACTCAACATTTGGAATTCAGTTCTCTCCTTCCATCTCGAGTCAGGGTCTCCTTTATTGTACCAACGCACTGCCCAAGCAAGCTTCTAGACAGTTCTCCTGTCTTTGTCTCTCATTTCTCCGTAGTCTCTGTAGGAGTTCTGCGGATACAGACAAGCTCCAATGTTTCTAACTCCAAAGCAACGATCTTCAATGATCTTAGTCACTACGCAGTTTCCAAAGTTAGCATCAAATCCACTTCTGAAATTGAGCACAGATAGTAGATAGCATTATGTCTACCCACAAAACACACACACACACAGTTGATGTCAATGTGTGTGTTCTATATTGTGACATGAACTATCCAGACTGAAGCCTGTGATCTCATTTTCTGCAGATCAGGAATTATGGTGCAGCCAAACAAAGGACATAGAGCCAGGCTTTCAGTGGGGTGCCACTTCTGTGACAACCAGACCTGAGGCCATCTTCCATTTGTGTGAGTTTGGGTGAAGCTGTTGCACTGAACCAGTGTCTCTCAACCTTCCTACCACAGAGACTCCCTACCAAAATTATTCCATTGTTACCTCCTAACTGTTGTTTTGCTTCTGTTATGAATCATGATGTAAATATCTATGTTTTCTTATGGTCTTAGGCAACCCTATTGAAGGGTCATTTGACCTCCAAAGGGGTCACAACCCACAGGTTAAGAACTACTGCATTAGAGGTTTTTTTTTTTTATGTTGTCATGGGGTGGAATTTTTCTATTCATTTCCATACAAGTTGCTGCTGCACAGACTAGCCCTGAGAATAGCAGCAAGCAGCCATTGTAAGCGATAAGGAGAGCCACATGGTTTTGTAGCCTAATTTATGTGGCACCCCCTCTTTTCCTATTTTCTATTCATTAGAAGTAAGTCACTAGCCTGGCAGTAGTGATACACGCCTTTAATACACACTCAGGAGGCAGAGGCAGGCAAATCTCTGAGTTCAAATCCAGCTTGGTTTACAGAGCAAGTTCCAGGACAGCCAGGGCTATAGAGAGAAACCCTGTCTCAAAAAAGAAGAAGTAGAAGAAGGAGGAGGAGTAATTCACTAGATCCAGACCATCTCAAATTAATGGAGTAGTCAGTCTCAAATGGGGGATTCCCTCAGAGCCATAATAGAGGCTACCCCACACAGTCAAGAATGTATTCTCTGAACTGAAGATGTATCTCTTTCTCGTATTAAAGTATAGAGTGTTTGCCATGAATGTTCTAAAGCCTGGATTCAAATCCCAGAACCACAGTAGTCATGTGTCCTCAAAGATTATTGATGTTAAAGGGCTCATTTGACTCTCATCTGCATGCCTGGTTCTAGCAAAATTTCTAAAGAGAATGGCTGCCCAAGTTTCCCTACTATTTCAGGCAGTGAGTAGCATCTGACAGAATGTAGCATCATGCTGAACACAGCATCCTACCTTCTTCTGCAACTAAAAAAAATGCTGTGACCAGCCAGGCATCACCTAGACCAAAACTCATTTCTTTTCAAAACCAAACGTTCAATTGAAATATCAAGAAAGGGAATCAAATATGAATGACTTTTCTTTTTGTATGATATGATTAAAAAGAAGGTGGGTTCCAAAATCTTCTGACCATATCTAAAAATAGAACTCAAGATTGCCACTGTATGAACACAGACACTTGCAGCTGAGTCAGTTCCCTGAAAGCAATCCAGGGACATCCTGGTTCTTCCTCAGTGCCATTGTGATGATCAAACACAGTGACACAGTGGACAATATTGAGTTAGCAACATAGTGCAAAATATAAACACAAATTTGCCAGAGTTCCCCTCAGCTACAGAACAGGACAAATGTGAGGAACGGCTGCTAGCAGACATTAACTGGTCACAGCTCAGTTGTCTCTGGGTATGGATGGTAAATGTGTGGGGTTGTTATTGGAGGGGGCATTAGTAGCCACATTTTCTGTTGATTTGTTGAGGGTGGATTTCAGGACAGACTTGCGTTTTAGCATAGGCCTGGCTTGACTACACTGCAGAACTTTTGAGGCAGGGCAGCCTTTCTAGAGTATTGACACACCTTGACAATCTACACTTCCTGCAAATTGCCTGAATTCAAGGCCACTCTTGGTCCCAATGCCCCTTGTGTGTGTGTGATTCTGACTTGAGAGAAAACATCGTACCATGTCATGTAAGAACTACCTAGAGTTAAGGCACACCGGTGCCTCAGAAGAATATACTTGCCTTTCTTCTTCAATGACCCTGATAGAAATCTCATCTGATGTTTTCCCTTTAGAAACAAGATGGCAAGATATTTTCTGGGAAGTCATTTAGGTAGACTAAAGCAATCTATAAGGTCTATTGATTAGAAGGAAATGTGCCTCAAACTTGATTTGTGTGCAGTGAAGCACCTTGGAAGGTGGTGTGATTGACAGTGTAGAATAGATCCAGGCTGGAGGAGTTAGGCCACCAAAGCTCTTCTGCATGGAGGTACATGGCACAGGAGTTGGGATAACTCTAGAGTGAGAGAGAGAACTACAGAAAGGAAAGGAAAAAAAGATTCGTGTTCTAGCAAGTATGTACCCCTGCCCAAAGGCCATGAACCCCAGGATACCTGTGAATACATATTATGAGGTATTTTCTCTCTCTCTCTCTCTCTCTCTCCCTCTCCCTCTCCCTCTCCCTCCCCCTCCCCCCCTCTCTGGGTGGTGTCATCTCAGTTGCATGGTTCTGCAGCACACAGTTCCAGGTGATGTGATAATAGCATGTCACAGTGTCACTAAGATTGGATAGGCCTTCAAGACTTGGTGTAACATATAAACTTAAACAAACAAAAATATATTATTTAAGGTGGGTTACCATGAAGAAAAGATAGCAGAGTGTTGTATGAGCTTTGAAAATATCCTCTCTGTACTGATTATTCTGTGTCAACTTGACACTAGCTCCAGTCATCAGAGAGGAAGGGAGGAAGGAGCCTGGGTTAAGGACACGCCTCCATGAGATCCAGCTGTAAGACATTTTCCAAGTAGTGATCACCTGGGGAGTGCCCAGCCCGTTATGGGTGGTGCCACCCCTGGGATGATGGTCCTGGGTTCTATAAGAAAGCAGGCTGAGCCAAACAGTGGAAGCTATCCAGTAAGCAGCACCCCTCCATAGTCTCTGTATCAGTTCCCGCCTCTGGGTTCCTGCCCTGCGTGGTGAGTTCCTTTCCTGACTTCCTTTGGTGATGAACAACAGTATGGAAGTGTGAGCTGAATAAACCCTTTCCTCTCCAACTTGGTTTTGGGTCAAGATGTTTTATTGCTGCAATAGAAACCTGAGCTAAGACAATATCCCATCAAATATTTCATGTTTACCATCATGTCGTTTGAGATTGCTTTTGGAAGTCCCACAACTGGCCAGCAATAGTAATGGTGGTGTTTGTCTCTCCAGCATTTCTAACAAGAGCTGTAAACCCAAATGACTGCCTGTAGTCTTATACTAATATAGAATCACAGTAGACACTAGGAAAAGAAAAACAACAATTTAAGAATTCTGTAGCTTGAATCATAAGGATAAAATGTACATCAGCACAGTAAGTCATATGCTGGCAAAGTATTAAATCGCAGGTCTGCTGATTTTGAAAATGCAGATCTGTTGAAGGCTTTGTATCTCTCCCTCCACACCCTCCAGCCTTTCTCTTTGATTTCTCAATGTAGGTTTGCTTCAAACTAGAGTCCACATGGAAACAACACTTAAGATAATACGACACTAAGGCTGAAGACGAAGTGAGTGGAATACCATGGAGCCCCAGTTTCAACTGCCACCACAACTAAATAAGTTAATTTTAAAATAACACTCATAATATAGTATTAAATATTGTCAAGGAGACTTTGCTGGGCTTCTCTGTGCTCTAAGAAACACGAATCTTCCTGCGAGGAACTTAAGAAGAACAGAATAGAAAAAAATTTTTTCTTTTCTCTCTCTCTCTTTCTTTCTTTCTTTCTATGTCTTACAATCCTAACTGCTCATTCTATTAGGCTAAGCATTAATAAGAAAATAGTTTGCTTTTTTACACAAATAGAAAATTATGCCTTGATATTATGCCCTGTTAACATGGTATGTATTCTGAAAATAATTCCTGATTTTTCAGTGTGAAGCAATTTCCAACTACCCTGAAAGAACTCTGGCTATATTCATAAGTCATAAATTTGACCCAAGTAAATTTAAATTGAATATCACCTGAGCAGCTGAATTTTTGTAAGCCAATCAAATATATCTCAGCGTATTTAAATACAAGAAGCACTCGGGTTCTTTAGTCTATTGTATTTTTTATTTTATTTATTTGTTTGTTTGTTTTTAGACCGGGTTTCTCTTTGTAGTCCTGGCTATCCTGAGACTCACTCTGTAGACCAGGCTACCCTGGAACTCAAAGATCCACCTGCTGGGATTAAAGGTGTACACCAGAAACCACCCAGTCCTTAAGTCTATAGTATTTAAAAATAAGCCAAAGTCTAATCTTTTCAAACATTTTAACAATGTGGGGTGTAAGCATACCAGGGGGTTGAGGTCTGCCTGATTTATGCCTTTGATTCCAGGACAGCCAAAGTTACATAGTTAGACCCCGTCTAAGTCTAAAAACAAACAAACAAAAAACTCAAGAGAAAGACAGAGAGCCATTGCAGAGGCCCTGAGTTCAGTTCCTGGAACCCAGGTCAAGGAGCTGGAGGTGACTCACAACCATCTGTAACTCCAGTTCCAGGGGATCTTATCCCTCCATGGACAACTGCGCTCATGCACATTTAAATATGGGCATGTGCATATAATTAAAAATGTAAAATAGTCTTTAAAGTTAGCAAACATAAACTACTACTTGGCCAAGGTATTAAAACAACAAAGCTATAACTAAGTGAGAGGTGGGAATCCTTTGAAATAACTATATAACTGTGAGTTCAGTGTCATGGTAGGATATGCTCAGCAAGATTTCCTTTGGAGGCTCTGAATGGAAGCTGATGGCATAGGTTTATTCCTTGAGGAAGGAACTTGTTGATAAACATAAGGTCTGTAAGTCCTTGAAACAACATCTGGACAGAGTGGAACTGAGAGATCTTTTCCCCACCCCCATTCCAATACTTTACTATAGTGAGATGTAAACTAAATGTGTTTTTAAGGCCATCTGTAGCAGCTAACCATGCTGAAGCATTGCAATGCATGACTGAAAAGCATTTCTAAAGTCAGCTCACCTGATATTTTGTCCTGCTTTTTTGCAGCCAGATGTGCTAGTAAGTGAAATATAATGGCTTCAGAGAGAAAATCGAAAGTTCTAAAACTTCTAATTTAACCATAGTACAATGACTTACACAGAGGGCAGATTTCCTCCAAGAAAACCAGGATGGTATCCTCTGCACTTTAAATAGGAAAAGCTGCCAGCAGTGGTGGCTTCTCTTCTAAGCAGGGTATGTCTGAAGTCTGGGTCCTCCTCTCTGAACTTTCTCGACCTCAGCAGTTTCTCTTTTGCTAAAGTCATTAACAGGATTAGACCCTGAAAGGAGGGCTGCAATGTTAAGGTTGGGTTTTTTTTTTTCTTACTCAGGAAGGAATCTACCAGCTTTGAACCTGACACACATCCTATTAATCCCACCAGTTCTTCTGCCTGTCTGTCTGAGTGACGTTTTCAACAGAATCCACGAATATGAGTTTAAAAAGCATAAATCACCGGATTAAACTTGTAGGGAACGATGAAAGCTGAAATTGTGTACGTACATGTGGTGGTACAAATGGACCCTTTTATTATTTAACCTGAATGGAAGAAATAAATTTGAAACAGGTTTTGCTGACAACATCGGCAATCCTGAGCAGATTTTAGAAGTGTTTTTTGAATGAACTTGGGGTTTGTCCAGTAATCCCTTGAATTAAAGGCAGGCTGGATAACTCAAACAATCTGCAGAGTAGCATGTTTTTTTCCAATTTATCTTTTATTTTTGCTAAGAAAAGAAAGATATCTAAGATTTAGGCCTTACAAATAAGATCAGAACTCACACCTGTCATTTGGTTTATTTTATAAGCTGTACCTGAGGTCAACGCCTGTAGTTTCTACCTGAGTTGTAGCTGTCCCTGCCCTGGGTATTATTGTGTAGTCAGAACAGGTAGCAAACTTTCCTTTATTTTTTTTTACTTTATTTTTTATTTCTTTTTTGGTTTTTTCGAGACAGGGTTTCTCTGTGTAGCCCTGGCTGTCCTGGACTCACTTTGTAGACCAGGCTGGCCTCGAACTCACAAAGATCCGCCTGCCTCTGCCTCCCAAGTGCTGGGATTAAAGGCGTGCGCCACCACCGCCCGGCCACTTATTTTTTATTTCTTCAAGTTACATCTCAATTGCAGTGCCCTCCCTATTCCCCCCTCCAGTCCCACCCTCCCACCCTCAACCCCCCATCCTCTTCCCTTTTTATTTTTTTAAGTTTAAGGTATATCTTATTTCCCCCTACAGTTTCCCCTTTCAGTCCAACAAATGGCTCTTTCTCTTATAATAACAAATACAATACAGTACAACAGAGGTAATTAGGCCACAGTTATGAGGGTTATATGGCTTAGCGTACATTCCCAATGACCAGTCCATATGTATTTGGTACCTGACTTTAACATTCTACTATCTAAACATCTCCATGAGTTTAAAGGTCTATATCTAACTCAGCTTTCATACTAACTTGCAACACAATTTTAAAAGTATCTTCTTAGATCTATAACACTTTCTTGACTCCTAAACAACTCAAAATTTAATTATGAGACTGTAGCTGTCACCAACGGCCTCCTCTTGTCTTGTTTATGGCCATCTTGGAACCTGGCTGCAACATTCAATACTTCCTAATTGACTTCCCTCATTTTTCACTTGTTAATGGCTTTCTTTCTTTTGATTTTTAAAAAAAAAATTATTCATATACACTAATTGTATAAAATAATGATTTTGGGGATAAAATTTCCAAGCAGGTACATAATGGACTCTGGTCCTGTTTACCTCTCTCAGTGTCTCACTTGCTCCCCAGATAGCCCCTCACACTGGTTACTTTCTTCTTCCCAAATAGTAAAGACAACACAGTATTTGTCATTCTGGGTCTGACTTTTATCACTTAACACTATGGCAAGCTGTTACAGTCAACTTAGTTTTTCTATATTATATATACTTTAGGATATATGATAAAAGTCCTTTTAAAATGTACTATAGATTCAGTTAGGTTGAAAGAAAAATCCGGAAAAGTTCTTAAGTCAATGCTTGAAGTCAATTCTAATAATATTTAACAGTGAATAATGCATTTGTGAAATTTTGGCATTTATTTACTCTTTATTTAATGTGTGTTTGTGTGTGTGTGTGTTTGTGTGTGTAAGAGGGAGAGAGAGAGAGAGGAAGAGAAGACTTGGTGTTCTCCCTCCATCATGTAGGTCCTAAGAATTCAAATCAGGTGCTCCGACTTGATGACAAGTCCCTTTACCCACTGAACCCTGAATTTTTTGTTTGTTTGTTTGGTTGGTTGGTTGGTTTTTCGAGACAGGGTTTCTCTGTGTAACAGCCCTGGCTGTCCTGGACTTGCTTTGTAGACCGGGCTGGCCTAGAACTCACAGAGATCCGCCTGCCTCTGCCTCCCAAGTGCTGGGATTAAAGGCGTGCGCCACCATGCCCGGCTTGAATTTTTTATTATTAAGAGCTTTCCTTGTTGTTGTTGTTAGCAATTATTATATCCTAGGATTTTGTTTTTTAACTCATCTCAATGAACTCATAATTCCAAGACACAGAAATTATCATATCACCACTTTTACAGAAGAGGAGACTAAGACACATGATTACAGACTCTTCCTGTGGTCACAGCGAGCCAATGGCAGAAGCAGGAATGAGTGCAGCTCCGTCTAGAATTGAGCGGTACACAGGCATGGACTCTGAGTGGCTCTGGGTTCTATCCTCGCTCTTCCCCTCCACCTGTCAACTGCTGCATAGCAAACTATTCTAAAAAAAGGAATGTTTAACATTGAGTGGCTGTGTGATGTTTCATAGATTCTGTGGGTGTGGAATAAAGGAATGGCTTCATTGAGTGGTCCCTGCACAAGGTCGCCTAGGAGACTGACTCGAGCATGTCAGATGTTGGACTGGAGCAAAAGATTGCCTTCCAGGCTGGTTCCTTCATGAGCACACTGCAGGAAGACTCAGATATGCCTTAGGTGGGGACAGAAAGTTTTGTCTTTGCTATATAGACCTTTTCAAAGAGCTGCCAAGTGCCCCCTCAAGATAGCAACTGGCTCCGTCAAAGCAACATAAAAGTCACACTGTTTGATGACATTTTGCCCTCCATAATTCCTGTAAAGACCTATTGGCTGCACAGCCAGCCATGTTCTGTGTCGGATAAGACCATACAAGGTAATTGGCATCAGGAAATCAGGATCATTTGAGCTAGTTTGGAACCCATATATGATAACCACTAAAATATATTACATTCTAGGCAAACACTATGTTCCCAGCATAAAATACATTCCTAGAAAAGTTTGACATGCTAGCTGTTCATGTCTGCACTTACAGATATGGAACAAAGGAACATTACTACAGAGTTACATAGACCTTTGCTCAACTGATTCAGATCTTTAATACCCTTCAGAGCAGAGAATATTACTTTTATTAGATAAAAATTCCCAGAATAATATTCACATCATATTCAAATATAGGACAAGAGTCATATCCAGAAGGAGATATTAAAATTTTCCCCTGGTTATCAATCATTTTGTTCTCATCCAAATTATCATTTTACTTAGCACAAATTACCAACGGCTGTCTAGACAAGAAGCCAGCTTGTGAGTTTTGCACATGGTCAGACAAACATTTGTAGGTTTGTAGACAGCTTAGTTCTGGTCAGATCTGCTGTTGAGGCACAAAACCTGTAAAGGTGGTGGGAGAGACAAGACTCACAGCTGGCCAAAAGAAAACTTTATTTACAACAACATGACAATAGGCTGAGACGATAACTCAGTGGTGGGGAGTGTGCTTAACATGCCCCAGCCCTGGGCTTAATACTGAACATCAAAATAACAACGTTAGTAACATTGACAATACTAACAAAATAAAGAAAAGAGTCTGGCTCTAGAAGACATAGTTTATCAAGCCACAGTCAAAAACACTCTTGACTAGCGAAGAATTATTACCTTGATTTGAGGTAACTAAAATTACATTTAATTTTAGGTGACACAATCATGTTAAATTATGTGTCCTGACTTCAGAATTCCAGGAAATTTTGCAAATTTTTCAAGATAGAAAATATGAACACATACACACAATAAATAATAGACAGAATAAATAATTTATACATCAAATTATGCCTCTAGAAGCACCAAGTCATTATAGAATTTAAACTAAATTGGGGGGGGAGTTTTGATAATTCTCATTTCTTTCTGTTTCATGAATATCTCATAATTTGGCTGACCTTGAATTCCCTAGACTTTATATACAGTGCCCAATCCAGGGTAAACATTCAATAAATATGTGTTAAATGAATTTAAAATCCTGTTTTAACTCTTTTACAGCATATCTCTCCCACACCCCCAATCCTTTACTGCCTTTTCTTATATTTCTCAACAAGCTTTTCAAGGCATCTGATGATAGATGAAGTTCACTGTTAGCTTGCTTTTAAGAAGTCATCCAACAAAGAATAAATGGCAGGTAAGAAACAGTTATTGGAAGGTAATTGAAGGCATAAAGACTTAAAAACAAATTGAAAAATTATAGAACAAAATGAACATTGACTTCAAATAGACCGGCTAACAGGAGCAACGAGGCATCAGATAATAGAGTAATTGGTGAGGAATTTATTGGCTCTGACAACCCTATTAAAGACCAGTTCAATTTAGTCCTTCTCATTTTTTATTTCTGTTATTTTTACTTTGAGGGCAAGGAGTTTTTTAAACCCACATTCTAATGTGGTTAGACCTATAGCTTGAATAAATATACGACAATGTTTATCACTCATTTAAACAAATATGCCTGTATTTACAGGATCTTTATAATGTTTAAGAACTAGGCATACACTGGCTGGCAACCACGATCTGGACCTGTCCTTAGGGTGCCAGAGGCTCACAGAAGCACCGGAAAGTACACATGCACACTAAAGACAGTCCCAGGCAGCAGCATCGGAAGCCATGAAGTGCATAGCCTACCTCACTCCACGTTAAACATCTGCATTAAGCTATAGTGTGACAGGCCTGTGTACCTCCACTGTTTCCACTTTTCAAAACAAAAGCAACAACCATGCATTCATAGATACTTTTACAGGAACACACTGCTTCATAATTACTCCTTGAAAATGCTTGTTTCTAATGCTAGAGACTGAACCTCAGGCCTCATCCATGTTAGGCAAGCATTTTACTACTCAGCTATATCCCAGCATATAGAAATAGAAATTATTAATGGTGTTTTAAGGGGGGATGTCTCATAAGGGGCAAGTTATTTTGTAAAATGCTAGGATCAACAAATTAAACTTTTTCCTCCTTCCCTGAAGAACTTCTCAGTGCTTATAACATGATAGTGAGTGCCAGCGAAGGGGGCTAATATTGTTTGGGTTACAAAGGCATTTGTTGAGGAAATTAAGTTTTGAGGACACAACTATAGCTGTCCAAGGCACAAACAGTTTTTAGAACACAGTTTAAGAACTGCTTCCAAATATAATTTAATTGTTAACCAAATAATATCTATTGTGTTATAGGAAAAGGATATTAGCCAACATATATGTGTACGTGTGTCTGGGTGTGAGTATGTAATGAGTGAGTGTGTGAGCGTGTTTGAGTGTGTGTGTTTGAGCGTGTGACTGTGTCTGTCTCTTTGTCTGTTGATTAAACCAAAGGGCTTGAGCATGTTAGGTATTCACTCTTCCAGTGAGCTACACCCTTATCAGTCCATTTTTTTGTTTTTTGACAAAATACCTGAAGCTAGATAATTCATTTTTAAGAAGTTTGACAAAGGGATGTTGGCTAGCATCCATGACTCCAGTCACTAGACACTTTCTACTAGACTCCTCCTCTTAAAGTTCCCCCTTCCTCCCACCATGACACCTGTCACAGGTGGGATTGCCCCTGTACTTGAACCCCTGAGAACCCACTCATCTACAACTAAGTCACCATAGAGCGCTATTTTTAAGTGAGATACCATGTGGTCATACAACAGGACATCATTTTTGCATAGTTCTTGAACTGTGCATCTTTCAAATCCCAAATTGGGCGATTTGTCCTTATATAACAGCATTTGTCTGTGATCGCATCAAAGACTCATCCTTGGCTAACAAGTGAAAGGGAGCTGTGGGCAATCCTGACAGTGGAAGAGTCTGTAGTATCAACTACAGGAAGCAACAAAAGATGAGGAGCAGTGACCTGGTAGCATACCAGGTGAACCTCCTAGAAGCAGTCCTCCTTTCCCTCCCCCCAGCTTTTCCGTCTCCATCACCCCGTCCTACCTCCCTTCTTCCCCCAACTCCTCCACCCACCCCTGTCCCATCCTCCCCAGTATTGGAGGTCCATGACTAGACAGGTTTCAGCTGAAGCACACTAACACACATTATTACATCAACCACATAATTTTATAATTAAAATACAGCAAGGGAAATAGTGATATCAACAGCTCCAACGAAGCTTCTCCAACAGCACAAACCAGGATCTGCCTCCTGACCCTACTCTACTGACTGTTTTAAACAAAGCATTTTAGGGAGATAAATTTCCTTCTTTCCTTTTCTTTTTCTTTCTTTTGTTGTTGTTGTTGTTTTGTTTTTCAAGACGAGTTTCTCTGTGTAGTCCCGCCTGTCCTGGAACTCCTTCAGTAGATCAGGACAGCCTCTAACTCATAGATCCAACAGCCTCTGTCTGCCTCTTGCTGGGATTCAAGGTGTGTGTCACCATCACTGGGTTAGGGGAGACAGATTTCTACCACCCAGCCAGGAACAGTGCTTGTTGACACAGGTCTTTCATGAGAGAGAGAGAGAGAGAGAGAGAGAGAGAGAGAGAGAGAGAGAGAGAGAGAGGCAAGATGATCAAGAAGGTAAGCCTCAGCTACTTGGGATGTTTAAGGCCAGCACAGGCTACATGAAACCTTGTCTCAAAACAACCAAAAACTAATTTCATCTCTGCACATTTGTGGAAGGATTTCTTTCTAGGCAGGATTTGAACACTTTTTCTGTACATTCATCACCTTCAGGTTTGGGCTTGCCATATTGTAAGATGGATTCTCTATAGCAATCTCTAAAGAAACTCAGACAATAGTTTTTAAATTGTTAAAGATATCCGTGGTAGTCTGGTCATCCATACACCTAGTCGGTGGGTCTTTGGAGCCTGTATTCTGTGTACAGTCAGACCAGGAGGGAGACTGCCCTGCTAGAATGAGACTCATGAGACTCTCGTTGAAACTGAATCATGAAACTATGGAGTTGAAGAAAGGCTCTTAAGTTCGTGGAGCAAATGCAGGAGATCAGCGTGAATACACATCTTGAAGCTGTGAAACTGCCTGAGGAGCCCAGAACCTCCATCATTAGAAACACTGAGGATTCGAGGTAATAGCACGCACTGTGTTATTCTCCCAGACAGCTTGGCTCTGGATACACTACTTGTGGGTGCTGAGCCTAAGGTGAAGTCTAAGAAAAGGGGAAGCTGTTGCAGAAAGAGGGCCAGGCAGTAGAGGAGGAGAAGGAGAGGGTCCTGGGCATCTCTCTCAAGATAACCATGCCAAAGTGATAAGGAGTTTGCGAATAGCTTTTGTACAGGTGTTGTTTGTCAGTTCTTAATACATTTGAGTGTGTGTGTTTGTGTGTGTGTGTATGATTGATTTAGTAAAAAGTCACTATTCCTGGGGAGTCCACCTCCTAATTCCAGGCATCAGATAATACTGTAAACATTCTATTATTCGTTTACTTTAAGTTACTGACTGCAGTATGGAAATCAAGTACGGACCTACAAAATAATGATTTTTAAGTTACAAATACTTTTAAAAGATATTTGTGGGAATCTCTACAGGATTAGGCAGGAAACAATCTAACATGCCTTGAATTATAGGAAAGGTTGTCCTCGGTGAATGAAAATGAAAATTTTGTAAGCCAAAGAAGGAAGGAAAATCACAGATTGGTTACTGATCAGAAGCGGCACCTGCTTTGTGGAAATTAAAACTGTGTGTTAGGCGGTCCTGACTTAATTGCCATATGGGGTGAAGCCCAGGCTCTGATGTAAAAGGGTCCCAAATTATAATTGGGCATCATGGATTAAAATTCAATACCTGAAAATTTCCTCAGAAATGAATAGGCAACCGGGACAGACTGCCGAGCCCAGTACAATGCACTTCCCGCAGCTGACACTGGAGGCCACTTTATTTGGCACCCAATAAAGTTCCCAAGTGCTCTTTAAGGGCATTCAGCTGCTGAGGGCTTTATTTTTTTTTTTTTCATTCATCCCGTATTATGCTGCCAGTAGCAGATCCAAAGAAGTCCCTGAATCAGCTCTGTGGATGAAATTTTCTCAGGCCGAGCGGTGGAGAGGCAACTGGATTTACTCTGGAGTGATCGTGGGACCTCTCCAGCAGCAGCGACATCCCAAATAGCAATAGCTTTCTAAAATGTCCTACAACAGGAAATTTGGGGGGTGGCAGAATAAAAATGAGCATTAAGATACTTACAAAGCCGATGCCATTTATCCATGGGTAAAAAGTTTTAATGAGGATTAGCTATTTTCCTCGTCACCAGGCAACTTCCAGTATCTATTGCGAAAATAAGGCATTCAGTCCCTTTCCATATATACCTACTGCTACAAAGTTCAGGCTGACCCCCACATTCCCCCTCTCGGTCATGGGTGTAGCTCACTTTGTGTTATAGTTAGCTCTCTTTAGGTGCTTCTCTTCTATGCAGTTAGAGGGACAAAAGCCAACCCGTTCAATATCTCTGGTTTTATAGGCACTGATACCCAGCGCATTCTCTGTGCCAGTGTGTTTTCTTCTGTCAATTCTATTAACATTTTCTAATTATAAAATCATTTCGCATCCTCCCCCATGCAGGTATAGAAGCGGCAGGAGCTGCAGTCATTCGAGCAGGGTCACGACCCTGCCTGAGGACGAACACATGAATGTAAAGTGTTCTTCCAAGCCGAACAAGCTTTATTAATGTGACTTCCCCCACATATATGTTTTATTTAAAAATCTGGAGAGGTTAAAAGGTGGTGGTTTTTATTATTGTTTTGCCTTTGTTTTAGGACAACTTTTGCATGTTTTTCTGCCAGAAACAGTCTAGTAATTATTTCTTATAAATTGCTGTTCACAGTAGGACAGAGCGGGTTACTGTCAGGAAGGAGTTAAGTTACATTTCCATTAAAATCAGAGCACGGGCTAATTATTTCAGTCCCAGCTAGATTTGATCTAAACGGGAAATGTATTTGCAATAACTCCAGAAAACTAAGGCTTGTGTGTGTGTGTGTGTGTGTGTGTGTGTGTGTGTGTGTGTGTGTGTGTGTAAAATACTTCTTGTGAAGGCAGAGACTAGAAAAAAATGCAGATTTTTT
>CAJQZJ010033689.1:709246-747553 GCA_907164525.1 Lophiomys imhausi | reverse complement strand
TGTGTGTGTGTGTGTGTGTGTGTGTGTGTGTGTGTGTGTGTAAGCAGTTATCATCACTATTTGATAAATAATGCTTCTCCTTATATCCTCAAGCTTGTCTTTAGCCTCCAGTTCTTCCTCTCTTAGAAACAGAAAGGAAAGATACAAATCCCGGTCCCCATACTGGCTGTAGACTTGATCTTGCGGTACCTCAGGCTTGTCATTCCTGACAAGGCTATCGTTTTTCCAATAATGACTATCCCTTGAAGTGTTTTCATTTTCATGGCCTTCCAACAATGTTGCATTTCATCAAGTGGTAGCTCTCTGATTCTGCCACTAAACCCTTTTATTCTCTTTTTCAAACTTTTGGAACTCCATCCAGCCCCTGTACCACCCTACTGATAGAGGCATGGGTCTCTACTGGTTTGGAAAAGTCATGACCCTTTTATCTTACCCTCTGTGGTCCCACTAGCCACAGGGACAAATGCTCTTTTTGTTTTGCCTTTTTTGTTTGTTTGTTTGTTTTCTGCATTTTTTGTTTGTTTATTTGTTTTTTGGTTGTTGTTGGTGGTGGTTTTGTTTTTCTTTTTTCATGTTTTGCTTTGTGTTTTGAGACAGACAGGGTTTTTCTGTGTAGCTTTGCTCTATTAACCAGGCTGGCCTGGAGCTCAGAAATCCACCTGCCTCTGTTTCCTGAGTGCTGAGATTAAAGGTGTGTGCCACCACTATCCATAGAATGCTCTTAAACCGTTAGACTGCTAGAGTCTTAAATCTGTGATTTAAATTACCTGTGTTCATCCAGCATAGGTATTTACCTGTACCATGCTGCCGTGTACATGTACAATGGTCCATTTTCTCCTATCGTTTGGTTAGACTCCTTGATGATATTGACTAGCAGACACACCAACCAGATGGTCTCCATTCTGCAAGTGAATCTGTAAGACCTCAGTTGTGGTGCCTTTGGATACACTCCACTTTTAAATTTATCCTCTGCAAACCAGCTCTTATGGAAGGAGATTTTTATTTCCCAAACCCAGGGTCACACACAGGATTATCTAGTTAGGAAATTGGCCCCTTCTCTGTGTTCATGTATCCTATGTCCCATTTCAAATCTTTCCTTTCTCCATGTCTTTGAGGCACTGGGATGGGGGGGTGGAGATTCTTAGTTGCTTCTGTGCAACCTGTTGCATTTTTATTTTTAAGTTATTTAAATTCCCAATTATTCCTGCCTCTCTGTGTGGGTGCTTCATTCTAAGAAATGTGATGTAGAAAGAATTCCTTGTATGTTTTATTTACTTTTCCTTTGAATAAATCTAGACTTTAAAAAACTTAATAAAAAGTGAAAACTGTTATAAGAATGACAAGGGTGGATTAATAATTACTTATCAAGTTTTCATTCTCTCTATTTTTAAATAAATAAATTTATTTATTTGTTGCTTCAGGTTACATCTCCATCATATTGTCCTCTTTGCTGCCCTCCCACCCTCTACCCCCTAACCCTTCCATCCCACTCCTCTGGAGTGGAGTGTCCCTACATAACAGTCCCTCACCCTAGTTCAGAAGTTATATGAGGGCCAAGAGCCTCCTCATACACTGGGGGCCTACAAGGCAGTACCACCAGTGAAATGTATCTCATTGCCAGGGAGAGAAAACTAAAAAAAAAAAAAAAACAAAAAATAAAAAATAAATTAAAAATAAAAAGTCTATGTCCATGTTCCCTTTGGTGAGTTGGTTGTAGTATAGATATCCTGTATTATATGGCTAAAATCCTACTATAAGTGAATAGATGCCATGTGTATCCTTCTGAGTCTGGGTTAGCTCACTCAGGATGAGCTTCTTGAGTTCCATCCATTTGGCTGCAAATTGCATGATTTCATTGTTTCTGATAGCTGAGTAATATTCCATTGTGTAGATGTACCACAGTTTTTTAATCCATTCTTCAGTTGAGGGACATCTGGGTTGTTTCCAGTTTTTAGCTATTACAAATAAGGTTGATATGAACATAGATGAGGAAACTTCCTTATGATTCCGTGAGGAGTCATTTGGGTGTATACCCAGAAGTGGTATGGCTGGGTCCTGAGGCAGAGCTATTCCAAGTTTTCTAAGATATCGCCAGACTGACCTCCATCGTGGTTGCACATTCATTCTCTTTTTAAACCACATTGAATCACTTGTTTTACAGAAACCTAAAACCTAGCACTAGCTTTCCTGTCAGGAAATATATAACAGGGGCTATTTTATTTTTAGGACCATTAGAACCTTGAAGTTGTACACTGATTTAGAAAAACATGTTATTTATCCAGGATAACTTTGTGATAGCTATGCAATGAGGAAGCTTGTTGTTAAATTATGCCCCCATCCCCAAACACACAGACACACTCCGTGCTTGGCG
Source organism: Lophiomys imhausi (assembly GCA_907164525.1). NCBI lineage: Eukaryota > Metazoa > Chordata > Mammalia > Rodentia > Muridae > Lophiomys > Lophiomys imhausi. The sequence continues at coordinate 745,182 of CAJQZJ010033689.1, read as the reverse complement.
CTAAGAGAAAGACAGAATTGGAGTACCTGGAATCCAGTGTAAATGGTAAAGACCATGATAGGGAAGCAAAGAGAAAGAAAGTACCAACTGTCTGGGAAGAAGCCTGTTCTCTTTGACACAGCCCCTGATGAGAGCTGACTGTTGCCTAATGACAGAGTTAGCTCTTTGGAATTGCCACAATCCCAAACCTCTACCACTAATGTCACTTTTCTCTATGTCTTAATATATTTGTGATACATACCAGAATGTAGTTGTAGTATTGTTAATGAAACGATTTTAAAATAAACGATTTAAGAATTATATTGTCATCCGAATCCGATGCTCCTGTGAGTTAGTTTATCTCCTTCTGAACCTAGTCTCTTACACTTTTGTTAGCACATCATGAAGAAAATGAAATCTTTCTACAGAGTGAAGAAGGCAGATGACACATTCTAAAATGTCAAGCAGGATCTTCAGAATCCTTTTCAAAAGAATTTCAAACCAACAGAAATAATAAACAGTCAACAAACCCCACCTGTTTTTATGATGAAAATCAAACAGAGTTGTAGTCTATAAAGAGGGAATAATTACTTAACTAACCAAAATGATACCGTTCAGTATTTTCCTATTGCACATTTATGTAGCTTTTCCTCTTGTAACACATGCATAATTTGATTTTTAAATATGAAATACATATGGTACTTGAAGAGACATGTAGAGAATGCTGTCTAGCTTTTTCTTGTTAAATCAACGTCTTTTCTTTTTAAATGTGCTTTCCTCAGTACTTAGCTTAAGAAAGGATGTAGGCTGACAGGGAAACAGAGGAATGTCTAACCTCAGTGAGTGTCTGCCTGTGAAGGCTCATTCTACAATAGGAAGAACCCCTTCCTATCAAGGAGTCTAGCATTTTCTTCAGTGGTATAGCCATCTCTAAGGTAGCCAGGCTCCTATAACAAACTCTCACCAACACTCTTGTAAGGGATCCTAGTGAATGTCATTGGGAGACACACACAGAGGATCAAACAGATTAGGAGAGGAGCAGAAGTAGGTAATGGGAGGTGAATACAATAAAAATGCTTCATATACATGCATGAAAATGTCATAATAGAATCTTTATTATGTATAATTACTGTATGCTGATAAAAAAATAAAGAAATGGGGGTAAGGAGTCTGGAATGCTGAAATTCTGCCAAGAAAAAAAAGACTTGCAGAGCATTGTGTACCCAAGTTTTAAACCTCTAAAGCAATAGAAAAGCAACATTTTCATCTCAAAGAAAGCCAACCACACTGCATCCTTGTCTCTGTTTATAAAATGCATTCCTTCTCCTTTGCTTGGGTCCATTGTGGTCACAAGGTCACTGGTTGGCAAAACCGAAGACATTCTTCACAGACAAGCCTGAAACAGGCTCTTGCCATTTATTACACACAGATGGTGTTTTGGGTCTACGGTGGGTGGGAAGCAGTTTCCAGACCAGACCTAGTGACTGGCACTCAGCCTTGAGAAATGCTTCACTCTCAATACTAACAGGCACCTGCAGGCAGATAAATTCAGAATGAAGTTCAGAGAAAACATCTGACTATATAAATAAGTGCATACATACATAAATAATAAATAAATAAAGCCAAATCACTCTCCGTCTTCCAGTTTCATGTGTAAAGAGCAAACAGTACATGAACTGACCTGTGTCTGCAGAGAGGGACAGCTTTTTGTCTCCTCTAAAGGGTGTTCAAAATACACTATTTAGACAATAGTCCATGAATAAAATGCAATACCTGCCAAAATTATTTTTCCTTTTATTCAGAGCCCTATGGACACCATTTTGGATTCCGATGATCTCCTGGGATGCAATTTAAGAGCTCACAAAAGTCTTTAAGAGACTGACTCTTCATGAAATACGTGGAGTTCTTTTTCTTAAATCCGTGTTGTTTCTATGTGGCCAAATCGCTGTTGTTACAATGCTGTGGGTAACATTACCAGATTGTCACAGTCTGTTTTTTTAACGGAAGATACTGCACGGTTAAGCATTGAAAGAATGACTATGTGTTCAAACTGCTTAAAATATTTTGTAACCATAGATTACTATCCAAAAATATTTTTCAAGTAGATAAAAAGAGTTGTCAATTTTGCCTAGTGAATGCCTCATAAGGGGCCCGTTTGTGGTTGAAAACTGAATAAAAGCAGTAAATTAAGACCAGACTTAACCAGAGCGAAACTGTAATCCACTGCACATTCTCTTGCTGAATGAAGTATTGTTACGTGGATTTATCCTCTTTGCTTGTACAGTTAACGGGTCACATCTGTGGCCGAAATGCTGTCTCTGCTCACAAGGAGTAGGCTCTTGAAGCCCGAGGATGCAAGCCCATGCTGATTTGCGATCTTGGTGATAAGTATAGGATAAAGAAAACTAAACCAAGCGGCTGCCTCGGAAAGGGCAGAGGGTGTAATGGATCTGAACTATTGTTCCGAGGAGGAGGAGGTGTGGGCCCTGGCGAGACTGTCAGTAACACTGTGTGGCGGATATCTCATAGTCAAGACCGCCCACACCAAGAAAGGCAGGGGCAAGGAGATCATCTGGCAGGGCCATGAAGATCCTGCAGGAGCCTGGGGGGAAGAGGGTTGATAGGAGCTGAGAGCCGACTGAAATATGGTGAGTGTCAAAGGCTCATCGCTCACTAGAAATATTCAATGTCAGGAATTTAAATAGTTTACAGACATCGAGATCTTTGATGATTATTTTATTCAGAGCTGTTGACTTTCCTCTGTTTGTCAGCAGCCACGAAAGTAAGACCCTGGAAGTCCTGACAACAAGCTAGTTTAGTCTTAAGTCTGGGTGGGTTTGTTTTGTGTGTGTGTGTGTGTGTGTGTGTGTGTGTGTGTGTGTGTGTGTGTATGTGTGCTAACATGTTACTAAAATAACTAATTTGTATTTTTGCAAATTAAACTGTAGGAAGGAAAACAAGATATATCTCTTTTTTTCTCTTTTAGAATTCATGTTCTCCTAAGAGGATACTAATTTTGGATTTTATTAGGAGCCTTGCAGCTTCCCTGCCTCTATGTTTTAGAAAATATTATCACATTGGAGTCCAAAAGAAAACTCTTCAGTGGAAATTATTTGAAAAATAGTCATTTTTCATTATTTAACAGAATTCTCACATATCCCTGTAATTCATTCCTTCTGCTACACATATTTTATAAAAGAAAAGGAGAGAGATTATTAAATAGAGAGATAGGATTTACATTCAAAACCAGTATATCCATCCATTTATTTTCTATCTATCATCTATCTACCTCTTTTAAAGTTTAGATTTGCAAGAAAATTATTTCTATTCTTGAACATAAGTGGATATTTGCACCTTAAGTTTATAAACCCATATGTTTGAAGTGTGGACCTTTAGCGTGTTTCAAGGTTTGCAAGTGAAACTCTTTTTCTTGGGAGTTTTCAAGAATAGAATTTCACTTTTCTCTGAGTGAAAATATTTAGGCTAATGAACTTTCTGTTAGACTCCACAGCTCTATGGAAGTATAAACTAGGTTATCTGCCAGTGAATAGAGCAGTGGGACTTGGAGCAGCACAGTTCTTACAAATGTATAGCTTCTAAATATGTGCTAGATTGATTTGATTCCTGAATAAAGCTCACAGTTATCATCTCTATTTAGTTAAGAATATCCACGACATGATTAGACTTACCATATCTTTACAAAGATGTCTGTTTCTGAAGAAAGCACAATTTTTAAAAAAGTTAGTGGTACATACACATTTCTGATGTTCCAAAAGCCCTTTCTTTTACACAGATAATGAGTCACCAAGATAAGTGGGCAGAGGTTTAGCTCAGACTATCTACAAATGTTGTGTAGGTACCAGAATACGACAACAGTGCTTTCTCAATGAAATGAAGCTTTAAAATGGCACCCTGCCCACCCGTGCTCACATGTACTCACACCTATAGGAACACACATCTATGCCACTTTAAGAGTTATAAGGGGAAAACCTGCAGAAATTGCTCTTAGCCACTAAATGACTAACCCAGTGTTTTGAAGTTGTATTGTCTAAAATTGTTGCAGGTTGATGAAAATTACAATTTATCTTTACCCTTTTGGATAGCTTCTGCATGTCACAGCAAGTTAACAAAGTAATAAGACTTCCCCTTAAAAGAAAAAGTGCTTGTTAGCATTTTGTAATTTCATGTTGTGTATCAGGTTCCTTCCATACTATGAAAAGGTTGTAGATCCACTCACTGTAGCACATCAAAAGTGTAAAGGTGACAGGTGAAATTCTCTCTGTTGTGGGCACTGAGAAATAATCGTTTAAAGGTCAGTTGCACTAGAGAAAGAACATTTGTTTAATAAGTAACTCATTTTGGGATATGCTGCACTTTTAAAGGTTACAGAACAGACCAAGTTGCCGGTGATGTCAGCAAGAAGTATATTAAAATCATTGGTCCAACAAAAACAATGCTTTGCTTGATTCAAACTTCCACACAACCTCATATAACCCACCATACATTCCAAAGGGCCAAGCTAGGGTTACAGAGCTGGCTCAGTAGCTGTTTTCTGTGCAACTATGAGGCTCTGAGTTCAAATCCCCATAAAAACTGACATTTAAGAAAATATGAAAAGAGCTAAACATGGTTGTGTGAGGCAGGTAACCCCAACATTGGAAGGAAGAGAAGCAGGTGGATCCTGGGAGATTGTTGGTCAGGGCAGCCTGGCCAAAAAAAAAGCATGCTTCCAGGTCATTGAGACAACTTGTCTCAGAGGAGGAGGGTGCAGAGGAATAGCGCAAGACATGTCTGCCACAGACATGCTTACACACAGGCTCACTCAGCTGCACACCCCCGTGCATTCACAGCAGACAGACCAGAAAGACAACGAAGACAGCCTAAACTATCCACAGCGTGGGTTCAAAGACCACTGACTTATACACTTACCACTGTTCTCGGTTACTAAAAGCAACAGTGAGTGCAAACACGAGCGTGGCAGAATGTGGAGAGACACGTGTACACACTCTCACACACATCGCACATATCCTATTTGCTCCATTTCTTCGAGTTTACTATTTTATACAAATGTCTGTGAATCATGGGTTACAAATTTCTCCTTGAGTTTCCTAACACTGTGTAACAAAAAATGTCTTGCTACTGAGTCCTATATGAAAAGAAAAAAATTATTGATTCAGCTACATAAACAAAAGCTATCGATTTATCTTTTCCTGTTCCAAGACCAACTTCCCTCGCTGCCCTCCCCTTAAAAAAAGAAAAGACAAAGAGAATTTGATTTGGCAATGAAATGGAAAGCTAATATGATATGTAGACAAAAAAAATAATAAAAAAATGGAAAGGGGACAAAAATCTTTTAATTCTAGAAGAGTTTTTCTTTTAAAGAACTGAATAAAAGTGGTAGTTTATTTAATACAACTTGTGTACTATTAAAAATTTTTTGCCTTTAGGGATATGATGTACAACAAATAAAAGCTGTTTAACTGTTTTTTTTATATTTAGCCTTTTATTTTGTCTTTGTGAGGCAATGTTTTAAAACTGTAATAATTTTCTCTAGAGCATTAGCTCATTGCTTGAGATAAGTATATGAAGAAAATAACTCTAAGAAAAACCTTCTGATCATTTCATTGCTATGATGTACTTTTTTCTTTTACCCTACACATCCGTTGCTAAGCTCCCCAGTTAAAATACTGTCTTGGTGGCAAATTATAAATCCTCAGATTTTTATAATGAGTTGATTTTTAACACACAATGAGTTGTCTATTTAATTACAACATGAAAACAATACATTTTCAAGAAAGCGTCTGAGATTCACTATTTAGATAAAAGGATCTGGAAAGCTCATAACACTCAGTCTATTGTAAGGTGGTTAAAAAAAACTATACAGATGTCTACGAGTCATCTGCTATTAGAAAAGAATGTGACACTCTTATTTCAAGCAACTTGGCTATGAATCGAGTTATTCCCTTAATTTGACTTGCTGTTCACTTGAGAGAGGGCAAAAATCTATTTCCTAGGTAATTTTGCAAAGCAAAGATATTAATACTTTGGGACTTAATTGTATCCTGTGTTTAAATAAATCCGTAGGTGAAACTCAGACCTCTGCTTAATTGCTGTGAGAAATAGGCCGATTTCTTCAAGATTAGGCACACGCTCCGGTGTTCTTTGACCTCAGAGCACCGCCTTCAGAATTAATCTTCTAAGGTAGAAGGACTGCTTTTCTATGTGCAGTGAGGCCATTCGTGACAAACGAGGACTTAATAAGCTAACTGCGCCCTTCCAAGTCTTTCCTGTCAATGTTTCTCACCCCTCCATCTCACACACATCTCTTGTCCAGCAGCTTATTAGTAAATAACCCTAAACTTGGCAGGGGGAACTATTTTAATGGAATCTTTTTTAATTAGAGGGCTTTGAAATTTAAATTGGCTGCTTCAGAAATAAATCTATAAAAAAAACTTTCATTTTTCCTAATGAAACATGAAGTGCTCAAAATAACTCAATTCAAGTAAAGTCCATGGCTCTCTGAAAAGACAAACAATTCATATTTACTTAAAAATTTTCTCTGCAGCTGTATTTTGTTGAGTTCATCTCATGTACGAAAGTGCTTCTGCTTTCCCATCAGCCCCATCAGGATTGTTTTTAGAAGATGTAACAGAATGTTCTGGTTCTAAAATATTTATATTAATCAAAGTTCGGGCTGTTTATATTTTTTGGCAATAGAGCTTTTCTTTTAAAGTGATGCTCTTGCATTTAACTAAACAAAAGTGTTGAAACCGCCTGTCGTATAAATTTCAACACAGTACAGTTGGCCATAGAAATGTGAAGGCAGGACCAAAGGGGCACTGGTTTCTGAGCTGCAAGACAAACATGGATTAGTGGAAAGTGTGAGATGGGTGATTTCCAGGATTCACACGGGGAAATGTCCTCCCCATCACCACCTCTTAGAAACCCTAACTTTGTGGGGCAGTGGTGGCACTTGCCATTAATCTCAGCACTGGGGAGGCAGAGACAGGTGGATCTCTGAGTTCGAGGCCAGCCTGGTCTACAGAGTGAGTTCCAGGACAGCGGGGGCTACACAGAGAAACCCTGTCTTGAAAAACAAAACAAAATAAAACAGAAACCCTAGCGTTACCTTGTAGAAAGTTTGTGTTCCAGTTTCTGGCTCTGTGTTCTTGAGGTGTTGGGAATGTTCCATTAAGAAATAACCAAAAGGGCTGGAGAGATGGCTCAGAGGTTAAGAGCACTGGCTGTTCTTCCAAAGGTCCTGAGTTCAATTCCCAGCAACCACATGGTGGCTCACAACCATCTACATTGAGATCTGGTGCCCGGGCATATATGTAGAGCAAATACTGTATACATAATAAATAAATAAATGGTTAAAAAAAAAAAAAGAAATAACCAAAATTGAATGCACATGAACTCCGAAGGGTCCCTAAATAAGTCAATTAATTTTAGAAGTTCTTTGTTTATAATTCCTATTCTTTTAGGAAAGGTGGAAATAACTATGCTACTTACCAGTTTTCTGTACTTGAGAGCAGAAGTAACTCAAACAAAAATGGTATTTTTTTCTGAGACTGTTACTCGTTCTCACATTGGTGGTTACGCTGTAAATTCTCTAGGCTAGTCTGACTTTCATCAGGGAAAATGCCTTTATCAAATGTATTTGGTTTTTGCGTATTTAATTTTGTATCACATTGCTTATTTTGTGTATTTGTGCAGGCATGTGAAGGTCAGAAGACCATCAACCCACCCACTGGAGTCAGTTCTCTTCTTCCACCATGAGGGTCCCAAGATAGAATTCAGGCCAACAATGTTGGTGGCAAATGCCTTTACCTGCTGAGCCACCTCTCCCATTTTACCAGAAACATTTTAAGTAGCAAGCTAGTCTTCATTGAATCATATTTATTGTGTTTAATTTCTTCCAGTGAGATAACACCAAGCATTTGAGTAGTTTATTTATTTATTTAAATCTTTTTTTTTTTTTTTTTTTTTAAAGAAGAGGTCTCACTATGTAGCCATGACTGGCCTGGAACTCACTGTGAATGTGTAAACCAGGCTGGCCTTGAGCTCACAGAGATCCAACTACCCCCTAACTTCCCCAGTGTCTGATGCATTTATGATGCTTAAACAGACATCTTTGCATAGATAGATCTGTTGTTCTTGTAGCTGTTACTTTTACTCAGTATTAAATTGTGTTGAGACATTTCCACAGAAAATAATCTTCCATAGAAAGGAAGGACTGGAGACTTAGCCTGGAATATTGGAGTTTATATGTGCTTTTCTTTCAGGAGATAATACAGTATGTACATATCTGAAAAACAGGAAATATTACCTACGACAGCAGGAGGGGTTCAAGGGCTTTTGCTGAACTTTCAACCCATCTAAGTCCTTGATCCTTCCTTGCTTTGTTTAACTTGGTGGTAGTCTTGACCAATAGCCAACTGTGAGAGAACATTTCCTGATATGGTTTTCAGAGGTGATTCGGGATTATGGCGCTTGCCTTTTCATTTTGGGTGGAGACAGTAATATCCAACCAAGGCTGCAGGCTAGTACCTCACAGATAATTTTTTAATGACCTGGCCAGGCTAATTCATTCCTTTGGTGAATTATAACAACTCCCGATTTCAAGCTTGGGTTAAAAAAATAAATGTGCACATATATGTGTATGCACATTCATAAACACACTTAAAGGAGAAAAATGTGCTTCAGTAGATGAAGGAAAACTGTGCACTTTCTAAGGATCACAATCATAATGTAAACTGGTATAAGAACAAAGCAGGTCAGGCTATCATCAACACAAAATTCACATCTCTAACGATTTACTTTTTTGTCCTACCAGCTAGCAAGTGATAGTAAATATGATTCCATTGTGTCATACTATTATGGATTATTATTAATATCTTGCTTCCAATTTTATGCAATGTTAACATAATCCACACCTATGCATTAGCCTGGGCAGAGGCAGGGTTTCTAGAGATAACTAAGTATATAGAGTCCAGTGCACAAAAAGAAGAAAATGTATCGATAACCTTTGCCCGTTTCCAAGCAGAGATATGAATTGGACCAGTCCTGTTGCATGCCTTTCCAGTTCCTTTGAAGTAAGAGGGAGACAGGAGCGCTAAGGCTGAGAATGTGATTCCAGGGGATAAAAATTAATACTATTAGGTCAGAGTCTCAAATTCAGGTCTTATGCCATATTAACCACTGGCTCTCCTTTAATGTGGAAACAGTCAGTACCTTTTTTTTTTTTTTTTTAACCTCCTGGCTGAACCCAGATCACAAATCTAATTTCTAATAATATATTGGAGATTTTTCTCATGTGTGTTTATTTAGAAGTTAGGTCCACAACCCAGCATTAAAAATATTTTTAATGGATTTGTTTTCCTTTGAAGAAAAGTTAAAAAATTTGAAAGACTCATGTTCTGCTTAGAGGTAAGTCTAGATCAGTAGTTCTCAGCCTTCCTAATGTTACAACCCTTTAATATAATTCTTCATGTTGTGTTGACCCCAAACATAATACTATTTTTGTTTCTACTTCATAGCCATAATTTTGCTACTGTTATGAATCATAATGCAAATATCTAATATGTAAGGTATCTGATATGTGACCCCAAAGGGGATATGACCGACAGGTTAAGAAACCCTGACCTAGATGGATCAGAAACAAGGACCAGACAAACTGGCATCCGAATAGCAGTGCAAATAAGCTACAGGCAGATGGAAATTTTTATACATTTGTACACTAGCTCTTTCTCTCTTTCCTGTAACCTCCTACCACCTTCAAAGACAGGAGAAATGAATGGTGTCACATGTACCACCTAGTTAAACATATCCTGGTAATGCCACTTGTATATTTCTTTGCCATTGTTGGTTGCAAATCACGGAGAACATGAGAATAAATGTACAGGAAACAGTTATATAAGCCTGTTCAGTCATGGACCACGGGCCTGGTCAGTCCTATGACCAACATCAGCAGTAAGCTGTCTAAAGATTCTTCATGTTCAAAACCTCTAGCAAGGGAAAGAAAAATGACAGAAGGTGGGGATGAGGGTACAGGTGACCAGTTTGTTGGGCTGTGAAGTTCCTCATTCAAAATCTTTGTATACACACTTTGCAGTGCTGTGAGAAGCCATCTGATAGATACTGGAGGCACAATGATGTATCACTTGGCCTTTGTGACATTCTGAGTCATGTTGGCAAGAAAGACATGTTGATAAACACTAACAAAAGTATGACAGATGTCATAGCACAGGTGTGTTTTCTTAGTGCTAGAAAATCCAGGGAGGAAGCTTTACTTCTTCCTAGAATTTGAAAAGAAATGTTAGGTTGGTAAATGACAGTTTGAGAAAAAAAAATGTGAAAAATACAATATGTAATTTAGTATAAGTAAGAGCATATACAGACCATTCCCAGACAGAAGGAATGGTGTAGACTACACCACAGCATTTATTATCAGGGGGATAACCAGCTTGTATATAGGCTATGTGGTAAGAAGAAAATTATACCATAATTTCACCTTAAACCTCAATCCAATAAACAGTGACTTGAATGATATGTGAAGGGATAGAGACTTCATCCAGGAAGTAATGGAAACTTGCCAAGATGTTTAATCACAGGAGTTATATGGTAAGAACTATGGTTTGTTTGTTTGTTTTAATTTTTCAAGACAGGATTTCTCTGTATCATCCTGGCTGTCCTGGACTCACTTTGTAGACCAGGCTGGCTTTGAACTCACAGTGATCCACCTGTCTCTGCCTCCCCAGTGCTGGGATTAAAAGCATATGCCACCATGCCCAGATGTTTTTTGTTTGTTTGTTTGTTTTTAAGAAAAATAACTGGCATCAAAACTCAGGATGTCTTAGAAAGTAACAAGAATAGAATAATTTTCATTGGTTAGAGTGATCATAAGAAATGAAAATAAAGCCAGTGTAGGGGTGCCCACCTTTAATCCTAGCACTCTGGAGGTAAAGGTAGGAGGATCTCTGTGAGTTCGAGGCCAGCCTGGTCTACAAAGAGAGTTCCAGGACAGCCAGTGATACACAGAGAGACCCTGTCTCAAACAAACAAACAAAAAAGAAATGAAAATGAGCAAGTCTTTGCTATGGCAATAAATTAAAGAGAGATGTCAGAGGCAAAATAAGAACCCAGTTGGCAACCTGAATGCACACAATGCATCACAAGCAAATTATCAGGTGTAAGGAACATTGACATACCAAAATATGACCATACTTAATAGCAGGACACTGTGCCTCTCGAGAGCCCTTAGAATGAAAACCAGGAACTGTGATTCGTCTAGAAGTGACTTGTCAAGAGGGTGCTTTCTGGAAAGGACCAGAACAATCCAGAAGAGAACAGGGGGAGGATGTGATCCAGGCTGAGATAGGGCTGTACTTTGGTCTGGTGCAGGGGTGGCAGAACAGAAGCAGTCCCCCAGAACTGGCTCCTGTTATTGTAAAGAATTCTCAGGTGACTTGGCAAATCACTGAGAAATGTGAAGCCCATGCTAGGAGTGGGCGCAATGGACCTTCCTGAACCACCCCATGAGCTGCACAGCCCACTTGCTTCCCACTTCCTCTGGATGTAGCTGCTTTTAGATCCTGGCTAATCTCACATCCTGAACTACAAAATATGAGATAAGAACCAGCAGATTAAACCCTACCTTGCTTGCTTGCTGACAGTTTGTCCCTTGAGATAAAATCATATGTATCTTTACCTCCTGCTCTCTCTAAATGTTGATTCTCACATCTTTGTAATAATTACTTCTCCCATTGCTGTGACTAAAATACCCGGCAAAAGCACCTCACAGATCGATAGGTTAAGTTTCTTTCGGCTCACAGCTTGAGGTTGTACTCCATCATGCATAAAAAGCATGCAAAGTGGCTTCAGCAACGGTGGCTGTGGCAGCCGGAGCCTGAGGCAGCTAGTTGCTCTGCTGGGCAGTGAGTAAGGAAAGACTTGAATACCGGGGCTGTCCTTCCCTTTTAGTCAGTCCAAAGAGTGGTACCCATAATTGCAGGTTGCTTTTTCCAGTTAAACAAGGCATTAAGACACCAAGATAGAGCCCAATCCATCCCGACTCCAAGGGGCACGCTCATTGCTCCATAGCCTCGTGTCATGTTAGCAGCATTTCTGCCTCTCCCTGGTAAACAGGTCAGTTAACTCTGCTGGTATGATCACTTTGTATTGGTCAATCTGCTGGCAAGAGCAACTCTGGCAACAGCCATTGCTAAAAGTTACCAGAGAGGCTTGCTTGGAAACCAGGATTTCTAGACTCATAAAACCTAGAGGTTGGAGAGATGGCCACTGGATGTGGTGTTAAGGGGAATTTTTCTATTTCCACCTTTTGATTCCTAGGATGGATCCAAGCATGCGTACTCACTACCATTACCAAAATCAAACACCTTTCTCATCTCAAGTGTTAAGACTGTATCCTTAGATGGCACTCTGACTTTAGCCTTATGAGATACCGTGAAGCTATGGCTTTGCTGAAATTTTGACCCATATGAACATGGAGCTAATGAATATGTATGGTTTTAAGCTGCACAATTCAATAATCCTACATGCAGAACATAGATATATAGCAGGGCTTCTCATCTTATTTCTTCAACACCTCAGTATTTAGCAAGAACCAACTGATCTACAGTTTTCTGAGTTCCAATTTCTCCAGAGCTCTCAACACCAGGAAAATCACATCTGCAATGATATCTCTTCCTACTTGGATCAGAATCCAGTAACTACAGGGAGTGGGGTTAGCCAACAATCATCTTAATATTCTCTGTAAAACTGTAGCTAGTAGGGCTGGAGAGATGGCTCAGCAGTTAAGAGCACTGGAATCTTTCTTCCAAAGGACCAGGGTTCAAATCCTAGCACCCACATGGCAGTTCACAGCTGTCTGTAATTGCAGGGCATAGTTGCACACACTTTTAATCCTAGCACTCAGGAGGGAGAGGCAGGCAGATCTCTGTGAGGTCAAGGCCAGCCTGGTCTACAAAGTGAGTCCAGGACAACCAGGGCTACACAGACAAACCCTGTCTCAAAAAAGAAAAAAAGCAACCAAACAAACAAATAAAAAACTGTAGCCAGTAAAATGTGAAGCTCTAAAGTCTGTATGGTCTCTGTCTCCAATCCTGAATTCTGTCTGAAAATACCTAAACAAATGTGTATATATAATTTGCAGTAAGGTGTTGAATTGAGCCTGTGTGGTATAGTGTGCTGGCCTCTGGTTTTGACAATCCCACTGCTCTCAGATGCCAGTCATTAATAATTCTATAAATTCGGAGATATCTGCAGGTGACTGGGTCTTACTGCTAACACATTCAGATTCAGAATCCCCATCTTTATCTCTGCTTCTTAGGTACAAAGCTAGTGGCATCCATCTTGGTTCCTGTTTCCTGGAAGCAAAGCCTTAGAGAGGGGTTCTTAGGAAAGTGACTGATTGAGACAGCACGCTAAGAGAAGAGGAAAGAGAGGGAGAGGTTGGGAAGGGAACCTAAGCAAGGATGTGGGCTTTGCACAAACTGTTGCGTTAGGCCAAGGAAGCCTAATGCTCCCTTGCAATGGGGCAGTGGGGTGGGGGAATGAGGAATGCTGTGCCCTTATTCCAGCAAATCATTGCCAGGCTGCCGCCTGGGTTGGAGAGTGTCCCACACAATCCAGCTTCCCTTTTCAAAAGAGAAGACAGCTGTACGCTGTTAGTCTCTTAATAGCTTGGGGATGGGTCCTTGCCTGTTTCTTCCCTGTGGTAATGCTTTTACCCAAATTAAACTTGTGTTTATTGCCTGAAAGCATTTTCAATCATTTCTAGATGGAAGTGAATAAATGCTCAAGCACACACACACACACACACACACACACACACAGCCACGCATGCGTACATGTACACATGCACATGTGTGCACAAACACACACGTTAATAATGCCAGCAAGAAGGCAGAATGATTCCTATTCATCTGGTTATTATGTATGGTAGGTGCTGTTACCACTTTCCTTTGTCAATTTGTGTATAGAAGTGGATAGCCGATTGGGGAGCACTTGTGGAAAACACAGCCATGTGTCAAGATGGAAACCAAATATCTCAAGGTTTTTGTTGTACCTGCTGCTCACTGTTCAATAGATTGTAGCATTTACCTTCAAGTCCAACTCACTGAGGCTCCATCCCACTCTATCTCTTACTATAGTGTGAACTTCTGCAAGTTACTGAGATGTCTACGTGCCTTCGATATCGCATCTATAAAATGTGATGAATGCTAATAACTCATGAGGCCACAGCAGGTAAAGGAAGGCATAATGAAAACCTTCACTTTGTGCTATATATACACTGTAATATGAAGAAAAGATTTAAAAATTGAACCATTACTGGAGGATTTGCAAATGTCCTTGGTAAATAGTAGACATTTAGTGGGTGATAGCTTAGTTATTGTTGTTGGTATTTTATTTATTGTGGATCACTAACATGTATTGTTGTACTGAACTATATAGCCTTTTTTCAGTGCATCCATAATTTGTGTTAGGAATTTTTAACCTGTTTCTCAGCTTGTTAGAAAATACAAGGACATGGGTCCTCTCTTGAACAAAATTCCAGGTCTGTTTTCTAGACACAGAGGAAAATCATGCATAAGCTTTATATATTGGCTCTCTCTTCCTCTCTTTAGATAGAGACAGGGTATGTGTCTCATCTAGAACTGAGATGACTAGACATTAGTAATTGGCCCCAAATATTCATTTTTTTCATCAGGAAAAATTATGCCTTCATGTTGTGACGTTTGTCAGCTGATGACAATCTAGAACCTTTGAAGAGTTAGGAAGGAGATGATGGTGGCACAGATTTTCACATGCAGTTGTGCAACTACTAGAGACTCGTGATGAGTGGTGCTTGCTTACATACTCTGTTCGTGGTGATTTTAAGTTTCCAGTTATTAGATTTATAAATAAACCTTAAAATTTATACTGTGTGTGGTGCATGTTTGTGATCATGTGTGTACATGTGAACATGGGCATGTTGGGTAGTTGTGCATGTATATATGCGTGCATGTGGAAGCCAGAAGGAAAAACTATTTGACTTTTCCCACTGCTCTCCACCTTATATTTTGAGGCAAGGCCTCTCACTTAGGTTGGAGCTCCTACATTGATTCAGTAAGCTTTTACCTGTCCCTGTCTCTCCACTGCTGGCATTATAGATGTGTATCTCTAGGCCTGGCTACTCACATGGGTGCCAGAGATCTGAATTGAGATCTTCATGTTTTATTGCTTCTCCAATGGAGCCATTGCCTCAGCTCATACTTTTGAATATATAGTAACACTTAAATCTAAGATTTTCTATATTGGACCTGTATGAAATATGGCTGGTCCCTATCTACTGTGTAGCTTCCACTCCTCTTTTTCTTCATAAATCATTGTCCAATAAACAATGAAATAGGAGTTGAGCAACTAGGGAGATTTGGAAGAACCATCACAATTATGAGAAAAACATCTGGAAAGGGTCATGTCCTCACTCTCTTCTGGAAATAGTTAATGAAGCTCTGGTTTTAGCCTCCTGAAGAATCATGAGTGGAAGGGTCCCATCGCCCACTGACTAAGACAGTGTATTCCAAAGCTTTCGATCAGTCAGTTGTCATGCTGCACCATAAATATCTATTCTGCTGATGGCTTTTGAAACTTGCTAGTCTCTTTTTTTTATAAGAGTGAACGTTAAGTTGGTATATTTATTTTGGATTATATTACAGAACTTTTAAGCAGTTGGGGTTTTTAAAAACATTTATCATACTTCTTTTTCTATTTAAAGTCAGTGGATTCACTTGAACACTTCATAAGTTAGTTTGTAGGAAGTGGCATATATCAGGTGAAAGTGCCTCTCACCTATTACATGTGTTTCCCTTGGAAATTTACAAATATATCTAATCAGAAATATTAAGAAATGATGTTTTTTGTTTGTTGTGTTTTGTTTGGAAAGAAAAGTTTTAAATCAGTAAGACATCCAATGACTGACAGCCTTTGGAAGACAATGACTTTGAAGGCTTCAGTTATTTTCAATCCAAGTGTGATCATAACCCTTCTACATTATAAATCTTTCTTGGATTTGATCTGGGAGATGGTTCAGTTGGCTACATAATGTGCCTGCCTCACATAAAGAAAACCTGAGTCCAAACCCCCACACTCACCTACAAAGCCAGGCTCTGGAGTGACAGAAATGGGAAAGTTCATTTCGTTAGCTCCGAGTTCAGTGAGAAACTCAGCCTAAAACTATGATGTAGAGAGCTTCGCCCTCTGGCCTCCACATGTACACACTATTTACAAACATGCACACACAGACCACACACATATACACATCCACAAATGCACGTATACACGTATACAAAACAATTCCTTTTTTAAGGGTATTAAAAGTAAGTTACAACTTGTAATATGAACCACCAGAAATATTTAATATAAACACAATGTATTGTGATTATTTGATTCAGTCAATCAACCAAACCTTTATTGAACCTGTACCAAATGCCTGGGCCTGTGACAGATGCCAAGAATAAAACAATCAAATGGTGGTGGCCTGCCTTCATTGTACTCACAGTCTAGGACAGGTGAGAGGCACCTCAGTAGTTACCTGTAACACAGACTCAATGTGCTGGCAGCCCTAAGGACCATGGAAGCATGACCACCTGGTCAGTTTACCACTGCCAAATACAACTGAGGCTCACAGGCAGGTCAATTGACACCTAAGTGAAGATCAGCAAAAGCCTTTGTAGGGATAAATTTAGTGAGTGTTTCTTAGCTGTAAACTCCCATTAAGAGAGTGGCCAGGCATGATGGCGCACGCCTTTAATCCCAGCACTCGGGAGACAGAAACAGGTGGATCTCTGTGAGTTCAAGGCCAACCTGGTCTACAAAGTGAGTCCAGGACAGCCAGGGCTACACAGAGAAACCCTGTCTCTAAAAACCAAAAAAAAAAAAAAAGAACGTGAGTGGTACTATTTAGAAAGCTAGAAGATTGTGACTCATGGGCCTATTATAATATCTCTCAAGTCCCTCTTTATGGGACCTAAATTGTGACTGTAAGGGTGACCTTATTTTGTGCAATAGTGTCTGTGCACATGGGAAACCTCACTGAAATCATTAACAGATCTAGGAAATCATCATTCCCACATGGGACTGAGTCACACTCTCTCGTATACCCAGTACTGAGGCCACTGTGGTCATAATCAGTTAATATCTAAGACAGTCACAGGGCAACAAAACCGAAGTGATGCGCTGTCTCTTCAGTCAGTTCAAAAACTCATTAAGTCGGCAAGATGAAATCACATGAGCTCGCAAAGAGAAGGTTTTGTCTCGGCATGGGCTTTCGTCTTTTTGGGCCACTTAAATGTGTTACCAAACTCAGTCCTTTGCCTGTCTTAGTCAGCTAGGGCTGCTGTCACAGAATGATGTAGACAGTTCTCAAGGAGGGAAATCCACCATCCAGGTGCCAGTAATCTTGTGAGCCCTTCTTATCACATCACCTCCCGGCAGGAAGTGGAAGGGCATTGAAAGGGTAGGACAATGGGCAAAAATGAGGCACACTGTCCTTTTGAAGACCCGGTTCTTACTTTGTGAACTCACTTCCCGCTAAGCAAGGCCCCTTGTGGTATTGTTACAGGAGCACAAAGCAGGCGGTAGTGCAGCCTATTTTCTCCTCCACTTCATGTCTAGACGCCTTAGATTCAATTCCTCTCTATCTCTCTCTCTCTCTCTCTCTCTCTTCCATGCTGTCTCTTGCTCACTATCTTCTGCTTCTGGTGGAACGACTCTTATGTTGATAAAAATGATCTAACCCATTTTTGTTGAGAGGTGACTCACAGGATTCAGAGTCTTACTTAGTTTTCTGCCCTGAGTTTGCTTGAGTGATGAGCAGGTATTTCAGTGTTCAACTTCAGCTTTGTGTCTGAGACAGTGAGTGGGTGTGGGTGTGTGCACACTGAGATCAGAGGTCAACTTTTGCTGTTGTTCCTCTGGCACTGTTAACTTAAAGCAAAGTGAGACAAAACAAAACAGTGAAATGGGATCTCTGACTGCCTCAGAACCTACCCAGTGGTCAGTGAGCCCGGCTCACACTCTGTCTCCACAACCCCCGTCGATGTGATTATAAAGTGGACCTCACCATACCAGGATTGTTAAATATGAGTTCTAGGGGATCGAAGTCTGATCCTGGAACTCCCAAGCACTTTACCTACTAAGCTCTCTCCCCAACCCTCAACAGCTACTTCTTAAAATCTTTTCCTTCTGTCTGTCCCTCTTCTGTCTGCCTGGCTTTGACTTACATGTCTGGATACAAGGATAACAGGATTCACTTTTTTGTTTGTTTGTTTTTTTGTTTTTGTTTTTCGAGACAGAGTTTCTTTGTGTAAATTCCTGACTTTCTGGACTCACTTTGCAGACCCGGCTGGATTCACTTTTAAAAGAACTCTAAAATAGATTTTAACACAGTTCTTCCCTGTGAATTTCAAACTTAATGAAAAAGTACTTGCCATACAAAGGAAGCCAGGAAGCCATTTTTCCTAAGCAAACAGGAGACAGTGAGGAGAAGCCAGGCTCCCTCATGATCTTTGTCTTTAACACCTGCTGTGTGGGGAGGGGTATGTGGGTTGAGTGGTGTAAGCAGTCACGTGTCTTCATCCTGGGGTCCTGAGTCTCTACTCCTTGTCAATAACTTCTTACCTTACATTATTTTATTATACACTGATTTTTTTCTCTTTAGCTCACTGCTAAACAGCATTATTTACAAATATTTTAGATGAAAGAGTTAAAATTTAAAGCACACAATAGCAACGGCAACCATCTTGGTGAAAATAGGTGAATTCATGGACTCTTTCCCAATTTTCAAAGTACCTATATCAAATCAAATCAGGCATGTGACCCAATTTGATTCTCATAACGACCATGTAGATGTCACAGCAGACCCTAGGGTTTTCATTCCTCACATGAGAAGATTAAACTGCTTTGATTGGGTCTCCCAGGAGCTTGCTCTAGGACAAGGATTTAAGTACTTTTGAGCTGATCCTAGGACACAGTGTTAGAAAATACAGCATGAGATGCTTCGGTGGTGGCGCACACCTTTAATCCCAGCACTTGGGTGTCAGAGGCAGGCAGATCTCTGAGTTCCAGGCCAGCCAGAATACCCAGAAAAACCCTGACTCAGAAAACAAGACAAAACCAACAACAGCAACAACAAAAGGAAAGAAATAAAACATAGAATGATATATGAAGAACTTTTTCATCTCTTCAAGGTCTCTCTTCTCCCTCCTCCTCCTCTCCTGTCTGCTTTGTTCTCCTCCTCCCCCTTCTCTTTCTCCTTTTTTGCTAAGGATTGAGTCAGCCAAGTTTGGTTACATATTAAACCAGAGCAAAAAAGCTGGGATTTTTATCTCCAATCTTCTTGTCTACCTTTCTCTGAAGTCTGCTTGTGGAAGTAACTTTGGAGCAACTCTTGGTCCCTTTGCACACTCAGCATACTCCTAGAGACAGAAATCAGGCCTCATCTAAGTGTTACTGTGTGACTCAGAGGTAAGAGAAGCATTGTGGGGCAGAATAAAGTTAACTAAACTCGACCATGTTGGGTGATTTACCCCTCCAAAATCACCTAGTTATGCTCAGGAAGGGACCAGAACCTTTAAGTATTGGGCAGATGCCCAGAGAAAGTGCCCTTGGAGACAGTAGTTCTTCTCAAAGTGTGATGTGATTCTATGGGTCTAGAGACATAGTTTTTGGGAGAAAATAACTTTTTTTTTTTAAAGATTTATTTATTGTGTATACAGTGTTCTGTCTGCAGGTATATCTGCAGGCCAGAAGAGGGCACCAGATTTCATTATGGATGGTTGTGAGCCACCATGTGGTTGCTGGGAATTGAACTCATGACCTCTGGAAGAGCAGCCAGTGCTCTTAACCGCTGAGCCATCTCTCCAGCCCAGAAAAAATGACATTTTAAATTCAGGTAATAGTTTAGATTTGTCCACCTTGTGAGTAATAAGTGTATTAAAAAATGGCTTTTTCAGAACACAAAAAAAATCCATATGTGAACCTCTCTGTAGCAAGCATTCGGATACTCCAGCAGCTTTCACTGGACTTTGCAGGTCAGTGGGAAGCATTCTGCTCAAGATGCTGGAACAAATTTAGTATTTAAAGTGTCATAATACCTTTAAAGACATGTATTTCAGAATATTATGGCACACAAGTGGTCAGGCAAACAGTAGGTGGAAATGCACAGCAGAAGTGTGTCGCCATTTAACAGCTTCTTCATATCCTAACACTCAGTCACCAGTTTCCAGTTCTCAAGTATTTTCACGCAGATGTGAAGGTGTTCTCGTGGCTCACTCAATAAACCCAAGTGGGATTCTGTGCACCTCTGAGTTTTCAATTAGTGTTGTTGATAGAATGAATGGCTCCTTATGCAACCAAGCCTTCATGTTCATTCATGAGACACAATACCTAAGCCTTAAAGATCTCATCTAAACACCCCCCTAGGAGGGTGCTTATGGCTTCCATTGTATACATAGGGCAGCATAAGGTTCAACGATTCAATCTAATCAGCCCAGTGGACCTTCCATGCTATCAAAAGCTGTTGATGGCTTTGTTCCTCACTGGGGCATTATTCCACAATGTCTACAATGAGTCCAATGTCTGCCTATTCAAAGGTCTTCGGCAACCAATGCCTGAACTTAACTTCCCTAAGTGTGGCCTGTCCATTCTCACCATACCTAACATTCATTTTAGGGGAAGGATATTACAAAAGAAAAAAAATATTTTTTTCCTATTTGTAATGAGTCCTTGGCACACTTCTCCATCTGATAGTGTACACAAGATTCCGGCATGTAGGTGAAACCTGATAGTGATTTTAACTCATTAAGAAAGCCTTGGCTGTGTGTCCTCCGATTTCTATAATGCAGTATAGTTCCCTGCGGGTGGAACATGAAAGGACATACCTTCTTCACCTTACCCACCACATAGTCTCCTCTCTTCTGTAAACAAGAGGAAGTCATGAATGTGAAAATATCGGCAGAAACTTTTACAGTAGCTGAGCAAAATTCCACCTTTCTTGCTGAAAGAAAAACTGAAAATTTGCATTCATGTAATCAAAAACAACATCACAGTTTATTTTTCTATGTACCTTAGCTGTTTTAAACACATTTTGGCTATATGTCAGACTTATAAACCAGCTAAAGATTACTGTCTCAGTTTTTCAGATGAGAAAACTGAGATTCATTAGGCATAAGTGATGTGCTTAAAAGTAGATCAATATCTATGTGAAAAAGCAAAGCAGAATTCCACTCAAGTGATAGTCAAAGATTAGAATGCTAACACACCCCAATGACTTAGTGAGTGGGTAAAGATGCTTACTGCGAAGAGCCTGACACTGCCTTCTACTCCCAGAACCCATGTGGTGGAAGGACAGAACAAACTCTTCATGCTACACTATGAACTCCACACTTGTGCCAAAGCATCACACATGTGCGTATGCATGCTCGTGATTGCACGTGTGTGTGCATGCACACACACAATGCGAAATAAGTGAATACATTTATTCATCCATGTAGTTAATAATATACCACACGAAATGAAGTAATTTTTAAAGGTCAAACTATGTTCTTCAAGTTCTGAGGCTCCAAAGGAAACATACACTTTGTTTGTTTACTTCTGTGAAGCAAATTAAATGTGTAGTCCATGCATTATTGATGTCTATTATTTTAATTCCCAAGAAGTATGTGTATCAAATTGCCTTTACAAGAGAAACTGTATTAAAACAACTTGTATTTACATGCCTTCTTAGTTTGTGCTTGAGTGTTTATTTTTCTGCTAACTTTAGGACAGTGATCTAACGTGACACTATTTTCTAAATCAGACATGCAAGTGGCTGTTCTGAAGCTCAGATGGGCATCTATTCTCAGGGGAAATTCGGGCTGGGATAGAAACATACTGAAACAAAAGGTTCTTTGCAAAGGGTACATGCACACTTACGAAACCTCAGACTAAACAGCCACCAGAGACTGTGAATTATAAGCCAATCCACAGAAGGTTCCAGAGTCTTCATATTTGTATACCATTTCCAGAATAATCTCTATGGTTCTAACCCTTCTCAAGTGTGGCTCATTTTCCTTTGAAACCTCCCTCCTCTCTCCTGACCAGCACAGACAAGACGGGACACATAGGTCTATGAATGACCCTAGGTCATTTCGAAGCTAGAGTATAGCAGACACAAAGCCAGGTAGGCAAATCTCTGCTCTGTCCCCATCAGGAACACAAATTGCTGCCTAATATGCAGTTATGTCCTATACTCTGAGAATCTTAGATCTGAAGGAGAATTCAGATATTACCTAATGCATCACACTCCAGGAATATATTAAGAAATGTGTTTCTGAAAGCTAGCTAAATTGCCCAAGTCAATGGTGGCGCCAGAGATAGAAACAAATCCCTCCGGCTGGAGGGATGGCTCAGCGGTTAAGAGCACTCGCTGTTCTTCTAAAGGACCCGGGTTCAAAACCCAGAAACCACATGGCAGTTCACTTGCAGGGTGTGGTTGCACACGCCTTTAATCCTAGCACTGGGGAGGCAGAGGCAGGTAGATCTCTGTGAGTTCAAGGCCAGCCTTGTCTACAAACAAAGATACACAGAGAAACCCTATCTCGAAAAAACAAAAACAAAAACAAAAAAATGAAAAAAATCCCTCAGAGTGAATGGAAATATGTGTGTGTGTGTGTGTGTGTGTGTGTGTGTGTGTGTGTGTGTAAAACATTTGTTTAAAAACAGAAATGTAATCAGAATAGCTCTTCCTTAAACTGGCAGACTAGATTTTAAAGCATGGGATTCCTAAGTAAATTTTTATTTACTTAGAAGGCTTGTGACAGAATACAGGACGTCTGTCTGCTACACTGCCTAAATAATGAGGTTAATATTTACTTCTGAAAAGGCCTAGCTCTACCATCTAACAACCTAAGTCATAGTCATTCCAGCCCTGCTTAAGCATTATAGTAATGAAAAGGAACAGCCAGCCCCAACCACAGAAGGAGGCTGCTGATAGACGCTAAAATAATGAAGCTGTACCAAGCCCTGCATAGGTGATCGTCAGTGAGAGAAAGGGTTGCCTGGCGAATACTTTTCTCGGGTGCAGTCCAGAGCAGAACCGAGTGATTTATAAACCTCAACACATCAAGGAACAAAAAAATAAATCATTAAGTAGCACAGATCATGATTCAACTTGCTCTCCCCCACCCCAACATGGGTAATAAATTGTGTGGGCTTTAATAATTTATAGGAGATGTTGTTATAATGTGAGAATATTAACTTTGCTGAGTCTTTTAATTTGCTTATGCTGTCAATAGTGCATTCAAGGGTGTCTTTTCTTCTATGGGACAGCCATAGCACTACCAGAACACAATTGGATTTTGACACTCGAGTCAGAGGTTCCAGGGGACTGGATGAGGCAGTTCACTTCAGCACAGAGTTTATCAATTTGGTGCACACCCCTCAGGAATTGCGCGCTACCGAGAGAATCCAGCAGAAAGGGTTTGGAAGCACTTAGAGCTGTATTAGCACATCCACACACAGCCCTTCCCCAAGTCCTTGTGGGAGGAAAAGCCTTACTGATGCTATTTTATTTCTGCCCAGGGCTACTCAGTCTTGCTGGGAGACAACAAAAGAGAAACAGGAAAAGTTTAAAACTGACCCCCTTTTGGTGGTACATGTCTGTAATTCTTGCTCTCAGGAGGTGGAAGCAGGGAATATTAGGAGTTCCAGGTTAACCTCAGCTACTTAAAGTACAATGTCAACTGGGGCTACATGAGCCTTTGTCTCAAAAAATAAAAAGGAAGGAAGGAAAGGAAAGGAAAGGAAAGGAAAGGGGAAAGAGAATAAATGAATAGAAATCAGCATTAAGAAGGTCACCAAAATATTCTCGGTTCATCTGTAAACATAACGAATTTCTTCCTGGGTAATAAAGTCCTCCATCAACACCCCTTAATGCTTTCCCATCACCCCTAAAATCATGGCAGTAATGACCTTCTCATATTTCAAAAACATTCTTCTATGTCTTGCCAGTGTTTCCCATTGAAACAGAAAGGGATCTGTAACACAGTGGTTCTCAACCTTCCTAATGCTGTGACCCTTTAATACAGTTCCTCAGGTGGTTGTGACCCCCAACCATAAAATTATTATGTTGCTACTTTATAACTGTAGTTCTGCTTCTGTTACGAATCATAATGTAAATATCTGATTTGCAGGATATCTGATATGCGACTCTAAATGGATCATGACCCACAGGTTGAGAAATGCTCAAATAGTTTGGTGGCCAGAAATATATACATGGAGAAAAACAGACAGAAAGAGAACAGAAAAGACAGACAAGTTGGGAGAGAGACCATGGAAGGCTCTGGGGGATAAGCTGTCTCAGTAAACTGAGCAAAGGAAGAACCAGCCACAGTGACCAGGCCTACCTTGCCTAAAAGCCTGACTGGCTCTGTTCAAAACCTGCCTCTCCCTGGACTTCAAGGCAATCACACTGCCCACATTGTTTTTATTTCATTTAAAGGCAAATGAAAAGCTCACCTGAAAGATTAAAATGAATCATCCACACAGCTGAAAACAGCAGGAAGAAACATGCATCACTAGAGGGGAAACTGAGGAAGGCTGAAGTCAGCCTACTGTGCTTGATGGTGAGGGTCCAAGTACGAGTGGAAGAAAGAAGGGAAATCAAGACTAAGTCTGCCTCTGCTGTGAACTTCTTTGCTTCGTAGGAGTGGGGATCAAATCCAGGTCTACTGCACACTGGGGTACAGTTCTAGTGCTACGATATGACCCTCACTTGCTCAACCGTTTCCTACCAGTTTTAATGTAAAAAAAAAAAAAGTCTCCCTTTGTCCTAAAATGCTTGGTTCTTTTCTCCAGATCTAATCTACTGTCTTCTTCTTGTTCTTTTTGAGACAGGTTCTGTCTATGTAGTCCTAGCTGTCCTGAAACTCACTAGGTAGACCAGTCTGACCTCAAACTCATGGAGACCCACCTGCCTCTGCTGCCCTGAGTGCTGAGACTAAAGGTGTGTGCCACCACGGACAGCTCAGGTTTCTTCTTATAACCTAAACCCAACTTACTCTCCTATTGCAGGGGTTTCTTTCCCTTCAATATCGTAACTTTCCTTCCCTCCTGTATCCAGGACAAGGTCTAGATCTTTTTAAAGAGGGATGTGTGTTGGGGGGAGGATCCAGAAATTAACAGGCACTGCAGTAAGTCTCAGGACTAAGGTCATATCATCCTATAGGCTAATCTGCGGGATGGCAACATTATGACGTAGGGAGACAGAATCGGCAATTACTAGTTTCAGAAGTTGTTTTCTTGGATTGCACTCAACATTAATCAACCACAAACACTCTGATTAATGTCACATGTGGAGCATTTCATGATAAACTGTGCTATCAAAGAAATTAGAGAAACAGCTTGAATATGAGCAAGAATGGGCAAGAGTTTTAAAAATACTCCTTCCTCACATCTCTTAGCCCCGAGAGAAGAAAAACAGCAAGATCATTCTATCAAAGGCATGTCCAGAAGTCAAGTCCAGAGGCCTCACTTACTAAGTCTAAATAAAGGTCCACAATTTTAATCCCAGCACTTGACAGTCACAGGCAGAGAAATATCTATAAGGGCCAGGCCAGCCTGATCTACAGAGAGAGTTCCAGGACAGCAAGGGCAACACAGAGAAACCCTGTCTCAGAAAAGAAAGAAAGAAAGAAAAGTTTAGGCCTATGGTTCTTGAACTTTAATAGAGAAGCCTATTTCTACAGGTCAATTTTCTCATGCAGCAAAATCAACTCCCTCCCTGTAAATGACAGGAGGGTTGAGAGAGTGTTTTGAGCACTCTGTGTGACCGAACAAGAGATATGTAACTTCTCTGAAACCTCAACATCACTGCTTTGATTTATTTTTCAATTGTCTTATTTTTGTGTGTATGTGTACATGAGTGCATGCACGTATGTGACAAAAGGAGTAAACACCAGGTATCTTCCTCCAAGCTCCCCACCTTACTCTTTGATATGAGGCTTCTAGCTGAACTTGGAGCCGGTAGATTTGCATTACGCACTCCATCTTTGGGAACAAGGATGCCACACTGATGCGAGTTGCCTCCCCAGAAACACGACATCTCAAAAACTGACTTACATCACTCATTTTCCCCCTTATTTCCAAGATGATAGTCTGTTTCTATTGTCTATGATGATTAGATTTTACAGGCTTGAAAAAAAAAAAAGTGCAAATTGCCAGAAGGATTTCCATCTGAGACCTTATACATATTTGAATAAAATCAGCTCCGGGCTGTTAAGTAGAATGAAATGAAACAAGAGAATTCTGAAGACTGAACTTCTGTAAGATCTGCAAGAGGCTTCTTCATGTAACCCAACCTCTTTATTAATGGCTAAGTGCAAACACTTCCACAAATAAAAGCACCATTTGCTACTTTTTGAAACAAGTATTACACGGCTTCTCCCCCTCACCCCAATTTAAGCATCAAAATTTATAGCTTGTCATGTATGCCCCTGTCTTTCTGTTCCCATTTTGTACCTCTCCAACTGCTCAAGTGGCTTTTGTTTTTTAAAAGAAAGAAATGAAGATAGTTTGTGCAGAACTCCAATGGAGCATTCTCAGACTTGACTTTCAAAAGTCTGTCACCCCCCATCCGGTGCATAGCTGTAGGGCTTTGTCTGCCATATAGCAAGCAACTCATTACCCTGAAAGTTCTAAACTCTTCCACTTCGTTTGATCTTTCTGCAATGGACAACCAAACTTTAGTCATCAGCAAATTGTTTTAGCTAATTATTTAGTGAACAGCAAAGATCACAGTAACTGTGTATATAAACATAGGCCAGTGAACACAGTGGGGAATAAGAAATAATCGTTGCAAACACAGTTAGATTTAGCTTATATGAACTAAGTGTATTTGCTTTTAAAACTTGATTTATTTACACCAAGTACCAAGAATGTGACTATTCATTTGATTCCTTCTTTCTCTATTTATGTCTTTATTTTCTTCCCACAATCTTTTCTCTTTCCTTTCATCCCTACCTCTCACAAACACACACTCATATGTATATACTATATTCTTCATGTTACATAGCTATGCAAACATACACACAAATAGAGGTCTCAAGAGAAGCCACTTTGCATGCATGTGCTCCAATGTGTTTATAACTTAGGTCTTTTCATTTATTTGTGTACTGGTCTGTGGTTTTCACATGCAGTTCTTGGCCACTGCAGTCATGTGACTCAGAAACCTCAGAGCAGACAATTGTACATCCTGACGAATCAAGGCTTCTAAACAATGGTGCCTCTTGATCATCTGACGAACTTTATAACCCAACGGCCAGCTCTGCCAACAGGAGTCACTGCTAAGAACTTGCAGAACCCAAGAAATTCTTCAGACACTGCTTGCCTTAACTCCTTTCTCTCTAAGTTACATGATCTGTAAGCTGAACTTTCGGTTGAGTTCTGGTTTAATTACCTTGGGGGTAATCCCACTTTCTCCCAGTCCCTCTGAAGTTTGGTATATGTGTACAAGAGTTACACTGATGTGAGTTTCCCCAAATGTAACACAGGATATCAAGGATGGGCTACATTCTCAGTAAAACCGAAGCCCTACATCAACTAAGATATAAGTGCACACTAAGTCTCTATTTTCCAGCAACTGATGTGTCAGGTTCTGGGGGGACTCACGTATACCACTATGATGAGGAGACCATGATAGGGTTTATAGTGCAGTGGCAGAAAGCAGTTAAGTTGCAGTGCAACCTTGTCGGTGGAAGCCATACTGGGGCCCATGGACGTATTAACCAATCTACACTAGGCCCAGGACTCAGGGAAGGCTTACTAAAGTACATGTCATCTAAAGTGTATATGGGAGGACGCACAGTAATTAGCAGCAGCATAGAGGGGTATGCAAAGCACCCTAATCAGAAAGAAGGGTTCACCTGGAATTCAGAGCATGAGAAAGCTCTCACGGTTTGTCATCCTTCCCTCTTTTGCATATATTCATCTGGCCTTTTGTCATCCAAACATTTGGCTACGTAATTATATGCATATGGGAGTGTCATATTTCAGGATCTGCCTTCAATGTATTTGCCAAAATTTATAACATAGTTTACTGTCTAGTTAAATAAGTCAGTGAGAGAAAGAAAATAGCCATCTTCTTTCTGCCCTTCCTGGGCTTGGGAATGCAAGTAAATTTGATGTCTCCATTGTGTTGTGAACAGAAGAGAGAGACAAAAGCCCATTAACGGTGCCGCTCTCTTCCCTGCTCTAGTCCCTGGAGTTTACTCTCAAGGGCATTCTCAAGGCCATAAACTCATGAACCTTACTAAAGTGAAACACCTTTGTAATAATTCTCAAGGGAAGAGGAAAGGAAGCGCGTGCATGTGCGAGCTGCAGCTGACCCTGAGGGTATGGAAAGTGAGTTTCACTTTACTGCAGCTCTCCTGGGTTCATTTTTTCCTGCTGTACCAAGTAGTAGGCTCACATCTGATTTTCAGTGCTTGAGTGCACCTTGGGTCTTCCAGTACTCATGCTTCTGGAAGAATTCTCTTCCTCCCTGTGGGTAAATGGTGGGTCACAAGGCAAGAATAGCACAAGGGATGCTTCCTTGCCTCTGCAGAGCAATGATGCAGATGTTCTCAAGGGAAGAGAAGAGTGGATTGCACCACAGACCAGCTTCTCAAATAATCCAACAGGGGTGTTTGTTTTCCGAACTTCCTATCTGCATCACACACACACACACACACACACACACACACACACACACACACCCCATCCTCCAAAGTCTTTCTAGGCTTTCGTAGCAAACATCAGAGAACAAAACAGTTCCATGTTCAAACAACTTTGGGAAATACATGGTAAACTCCCTCTACCACCACCCCCTGTATGTGTGTGTATGTGTGTGTGTGTGTGTGTGTGTGTGTGTGTGTGTGTGTTCCCTAAGCCATCTCTCAGAGTCTTTAAGATGCTTTTAGATCTTTATAGATATTTTAGATCATTATAGATATTTACAAGAGACAGATCTGAGTGTCATTTAACCCTTAGTCCATCTCATTTCATTGCTACATTTTACTTCATAGTATATCTCGGGGCCAGTGTTCCAAGACAGGTAGCTCTGAAGAGCATGATTTTTCCATTGCCTTTCAAGCTCCAGGTTCTGGTTAGAAGGTGGGTAGTAAGCAACACTAAATAAGTAGAAAAATACACACATGAACTTCATTCATTCATTCTTGTAGACAAAAATGAAGCTCTTTTGACCTGCGCATGTCTCTTTAGAAGATCATAAGCAAGCTCTGAGATGGGTTTCTCCCCTAACCTTTGCTGTAAGGTTATATATGAAAGCAATGCTCACCATAGACTCTCACATGCCATGCGGGTGATGTGAAATGAAATGAAACTTAATAGCTATTAAATGTAAAACTGCTCATAAAACCTGTTTGTGTGACAGAGGTGTGACCCTCTCTCTCCTTTTAGTATTCATTCCCACCACCATCTTCATTCAAGACTGTGGAGATAGTAATTGAATAGCAGACTTTGCAGCCCCTGTTGTCAACCTCAGACAAATTGAAGTGTTTTGAGGCTGGAGAGCTGGATGAGGGGTTAAAGTACCTTAGTCTCGTGAGCATGAATGTAAAACCCATGTAAATTCCAGGTGGGTATGGAAGCCTACACTTGGCATAGAAGAGGGTTCCCCAGAGCACACTGGCAGAGAGAATATCCACATTGGTAAGGGTTGGGTTTGATTGACAGACTAGACCAGGCTTCAAAAAACAATGTGGAAGAGTGATCATTAAATATCGTTGGCATCAATCTCAGGCCTCACCCTCGTGTGCACTCAAGTGCATACACATCCATGTACTTATACACACCTTCATACAAGAGTCTGTATTCTTTTTTTTTTTTTTTGGTTTTTTCGAGACAGGATTTCTCTGTTTAACAGCTCTGGCTGTCCTGGACTCGTTTTGTAGACCAGGCTGGCCTCGAACTCGCAAAGATCTGCCTGCCTCTGCCTCCCAAGTGCTGGGATTAAAGGTGTGCGCCACCACCGCCCGGCTTAAGAGTCTGTATTCTTTTGTGAGCACAAACACACACACACAATCACACACACACACACACATCACATCACATATACACATGAGAAGAGGGGGAAAATGTCTTATAAGCCAGTGGTTGATTTAAAGGTTGCTCCTTCTTTGGGGCATGGTGGTACATACCTTTAATCCCAGCTCTTACAAGTGAATCTCTGTGAGTTCAAGTTCGAGGCCAGCCTGGTCTATGTAGTAGTGAGTTTCAGGATACTTGGGGATACACAGAGAAACCCTGTCTCCAAAAACAAACAAATAAACAACAAAACAAAACAAACATACAAAAGACAAGATCGCTTTTTCTGTTCAACTTTTGATTAAAAGTTTTTCTAGTTGTCTTTATCTTGTTCATGACAGTTGGAGGATGTATACCTTTCAGGTGCCCCCCTTTATATTCCTAATGACAACCCATTTCTAGCATTCATCATAGGAATTAACAAGGTGCTAATTTCACTAATAAACATCCACTTCTGGCACTCACTATGCTAATTAGTGCAGCATCTTCATCGTAGATAAAGACTGTGCTTGAGGTAGCTTCCACTGGACTTTGGGCCTTTAGTGTCAGACAACAGCTTCCCACCCCCTCAATGGGGAGTGCAACCCCCATTAGAATGCAGGCTGCATCACCATCTACCCAACCTTATATCACCAGGGATATACTGATATGTTTCCCATGAATAGACTGAGGCCTTTCTGGAGTCTATGAAGAAAACAAAACAGGAGAGTTTATTTCAGATTTCTTAGAGGGGGAATGGTGATACCTCATGACAGACAAAGTAATATCTGAATGAAGAAGACAGTTACACCTAATGGTGTAGGGAAGAAGTGACTTCCAGGCAGTGGGGGAGGTGACGGATAGGAGGAAGAACAAAGTGACCAATAGAAGAGGAGCTTTCTGCATGCAGGGGACCAATGTAAGTGTAATGCTGCTAATACAAACACACCCAACAGAAGCAGATAGGCTCAGAGCAACTGTATGAACGTGGAGGGTTAAAAGCTACGTTGAGGCTTGAATTGAATCCATTGCAGACTTGTAAGAAAAAGGACCTCTACTGAGTGAGCAGTATGGATCTCTGAGCTAAGAAATGAGTCAGACCGCTGGGAGGGTGCTACAGCTTGTCTGAAAAGCTGATTTTTCTAATTCAAGGTAGAATTAGGTAAGGGGGAAAGACATTGGAGAAAATAGGGATATGTTTGGACAGTCAGTAGGACTTGGTGATACAAATCAATTAAAAGGCAGAATTACAGTAAGTATCAAGGCTTTGTTCGCAGTTTCTACAACTTGAGTGCTTGTGATGTTATCCACTAAGACAAGTTGGAAGAACCTGCCCTTTGAAAAAGTGGCTGAAGAGCTGATCAATAATCCAGATTGAGTTCCTCAACCGAAATATTTAGACCTACTCTAATGCCACCAATTCTAAACTAGTTCAAGCCAATTTCTTCTTAAAAGCCTGGTGAAATGTTTGGGGTTTGTAGCAATTGCTAGAGGCTCAGCAAAGCCTTATGTGCTCTGTGCCTTTCAGTGGCTTGGCACTCAAGGATCCTGTACTGCTAAGTTTAAGATTCTTGAGTTTTATGGAAATGAGATGTCCTTCCATAAAAACCAGAAGCTCTGTGTAGTAGTTACTGTTCCTGGGGCTGTGACAAGCCCAACTGAAGCCAGAATCACAGTCTTAGGATAGAACCCAACATGGCAGGCAAGATGTGAAGGTAGAAGTGTGGGGTGGATGGTCAGGTTGCATCTGTGGTCAGGAACACTGTACTCAGATCATTTCTTATCTCCTCATACAGCCCAGGACCCCAGCCCATGGCATGGACCTGCTCATGTTCCCAGGGTGTTTTGTTCTTCAGTCACATCTCTCCAGAAACACACCTATGTCTGTGCCCAGAGGAGTGTCTCCTAGGTGATTCTGAGTTTTGTCAAGGTGGCAGTGAATATTATCCATCACATCCCACTGTAGCAGGTTACATGGCCATTGTTGATAAATAGAATTCACCACAGAGTTAGATTCAGAATGTAATGACACAAACTGAGCCTGTGCTCCTGGTTCACACTGAGATCTGTTTTTTTTTTTTTTTTTTTTTTTTTTTAATGTGTGGAAGTCTTCATTCTCTCATTTGTAAAAATAAATTACTCCAAAGTACATGGAATAAAATAATGTCTGGGAAAGCTGTTAAAGCTATTAAATAATGCAGGTATTACTTTTTGCTATAAAGCATTCCTAATAACACATGGTTAATTTTTGAATATAATAAATACAAAGCCCATTCACCTAACTCATTACTCACAAATTCCTCATTTTATAGGCCTTATTATGTATGAATTATCAATTCTAATGAAACACATTCTCCTAAGCTTCTAAGAAGTGTGCCAAGAGAATAACTCACGTTATTTCCTAGCTAAAAATCATTTAGTCCAGTGGTACATGCAAAAAGCACCTCTTGTTTTAATGAAACACTATTTCTCGACCTTATCTCAAATAAACAGAATTGAATCTTTATGAATGGGATATACAAATCAAAATTTATGAAACATCCTCCTGGTGCTGGTGATGCAGTTAAGTCTACATCCAAAAGTCCAGTTTATAGGTGAAAAAATGAAAATATGGAGAGGTGAATGACTCTATAGCACAGCTGCATTGAAAGGCCTCTTTCCAATCCAGACTGACGTGGATTCTGCTGTGTGCAAAACCGTTTTCTGTTACTATCACAAAATACCCGAGGCTGGGAACTTTTACAAAAACAAAACAAAACAAAACAAAAGTACCCTTTTTTTTCTTGTTGTTGATTCATGATTTAGGAGGATGAACATATAATAAAGGGCAGCCCTATTGACTCAGACTCCTGTGAGGTCTTAATGGCAGCACATAACCTCAGAGCAAGACAGACAGTGAGGGGAAACACCAGTGCTAACCCACCAGTACACCTACTACTTTCTACGAATCCCACATTGAGAGCCAACATCCCAGCACATGGACCCTCGGAGGACACATTCAAACCCCACCCAGACAGAGCACATTGCCTCTCACAGGCACTGTAGTGGGTCTGGATTGTGCTGACTGCTCTGCCTTGGTAGAGAATTGCAGTTAAAATGAAGATAAGAGGTACCAAGTTTTATAATAAGAGAAACTAAAGATGACCTGTGCCATAAGCATGAGAACTTGTGGAGCAAATGCTTAAAAGGAAATAAATGGCTCAGACAAAGCAGATGGGTCTGACAACAGCCAGGGAGCCAATGCTGTCCATCTCACTGCTCTCTACCAAGTACTATGTTCGGATCCCTAAAGGTGCAAACTTACCTTCTGTCAGATGACTGCAAAATGGTCTATGCAGAAGCGTGAGGAGAGTCAACGGTGACGGTCATGCCTGGGCATGCAGACTGATAATTCAATTTAAAGATCGGCTCAGAACGTGTAAAAAAAAAAAAAAGATATACAAATGGCTAATATCTACTTATTGGAGAAATGCAAATCAAAGCCACAATGAGCTATCACCTCACACCTGCTCCGATGGCTACTAAAGATTCATAATTAGTGCACATCAAGAATTTTAATTTATCTCTGTGTAACCGAATTTTTAAATTATTATTTAACATTTATTTATTTATTACTAAATTCACTTATAACAAACATCAACAATTTCTTAACCATTAATCCTATAAATTCCTACAACCCCTTTAACCTATCCACTAAACCTATTGATAATTATAACAACTACTTTTACAACCTTTTAGAATGATACAGTCTCTGGGGCAGGTCCTCAATCATCAGGAACACAGTCTTTGTTGTAGATTCTTTTTTTTTTTTTAAACATTTTTTTTTTTTATTTATTATGTCTACATATATGCCCGGGCAGATCTCAATGTAGATGGCTGTGAGCCACCATGTGGTTGCTGGGAATTGAACTCAGGACCTTGGGAAGAACAGCCAGTGCTCTTAACCTCTGAGCCACCTCTCCAGCCCTGTTGTAGATTCTTTAACGCACTTAGCAGTCCTTTTTCTGGATCTCTCAGATGTAGGTTCATCAGGGTAAGTTGGTTATTGCAGTCTCACCTTAAATAAGGCTTCATGTTTTCTTCTCTGTGGGAGACCCCAGCCGTCTGCAGGCCAACTTACTTCTTTTGAATCAGGAACTCAGCTGCTCTGCCTCAGTCCTTAAAGCCAGGCACAGTTTCCCCTAGGCCACTGATCGGACAGATCAAACCCCTCCAGGCAAAAGCTGAGCCACAGGGTCCAGTCCTTGGCCTTTTGGTGTCTTTTTCATGCTTTCTTTGCTCACTGGCTTCTTTTTGCTTCAGGGAGAGAGCTGGCCATCAATGGCCAGCCCTTTTTTTAGCAGGACTCTTGGAGCTCTCTAGCATTAGGGGCCTCTTCTTCTTTTTGGGCTCCATGCACTGTCCTTAAATAGGAGGAACTCTGTTTCAGCTTAATTTGGGCTCCGCCCACTTAGCAGCTGAAAGCAATGTCAGGCCAGATACTCTGTTTCTTCAAGTCTATTGAGTCTTTCCTGTTTTCCTGACTTCAACCTTGTTTTTCAGTCTATTAAGTCTTTCCTGTTTTTGTTGACTTCATGCTGATAATGCTCTTCAGGCCCCGAATTAAGAGACAGTATCAGAAACTCCTATATATTTTCTAAATCTAATTTATCTAACCCCTACATCTCTGTTGATGTTATTATGAAGCAGTGTGTACCATGCAAGGAACTCTAGGTACTAGATGATCATAAGGTGCCCCCTGTCCTCAACTTTTTACAACCCACAAGCGAGACAAGGAAGTGAATTATGATAAAATAACAATTTTAATGGTCTGGAGTTTGAAAGGAGTTTGCGTACTAGCTCTACTGCTCACCGGCTGCTCAGTCATGGACAGGATAGAGAGTTTAACATGGGCTTTCCATCTCCTTTGCATGATGATCACTAGTGCAGCATCCTAAGACAGCCATGGTGGTTACAGAGATAATGAATGTAAAATGCATCACACAGGGAGAGTCTGGAACACAATTATTAAGTAAATAATAAGTAAACACACACAGTGTCATTGTTAAAATGGGCAACGGGTGCTATTACAAAGATGGTACCAAAATGAACTCAGAGATGGGGAGAGGTTTTGTGCAGAAGTCTAGGAAGGAGCTGAGGTTGAAACTGAGTGTTGAAGGTCCCTTGGAGATAAGACAGCCAATAGAAAAGCATGGTAACATTAGTATGGAGACGTGATGCAGTCAAGGATTTGCAGGTAACTCTGCCTGGAAGCAGTGAGGAGAGAGAAGCAGGCAGACATATCAGGTTGCGAAGATTAAGGGAGTGGTGGAGGAAGGTTTCCTCCAGGACCAATGAGCTTAGCCTTACTCGGTAAAAATCTAGACCCTTCAAGAAGAAGCATGGCAAGATTTGCGTTTTAAAGTGCTAGAATAATCAGTTTAATCTCACTGAACTAAAAATAGCTACGGCTGTTGGGGGGGGGGTGTTAGCACTTATAAACATGGGCAAAGCCTGTGAGTGTTTTCTGAGCTAAATGACTTTTAAAACAATTTCCATTGCTGATTTAGTACACTCGCACAGATGTGAGAGTGATCTTTTTTTTTCCTTTTCCCCCCCTGATGGAATCTCATTTCTGCTCTAAATTTTTTACATCCTTTTGTTTGCCCTCATTCATGTTTACACCACCTGTCAATTTAGGATAATCTGTGATTTTAATGTGTTTCCCCCTTTCCAGATCATTATTAAATGTGCTACATAAAAGCAGAACCATTGCTGCCTCAGGCACTTCCTGCCCGAACACTTATGCTAGTTGAACATGCTGATTGTTATTGGCAGAATGTCTCTAAACTCCTTGTACCTTCCTTACTCTTCCT
>CAJQZJ010033689.1:693601-708124 GCA_907164525.1 Lophiomys imhausi | reverse complement strand
TAGATAGATAGATGATAGATAGATAGATGATAGATAGATAGATAGATAGATAGATAGATAGATAGATAGATGATAGATAGATAGATAGATAGATGATAGATAGATAGATAGATAGATAGATAGATAGATAGATGATAGATAGATAGATAGATGGATAGATAGATGATAGATAGATAGATAGATAGATAGATGATAGATAGATAGATAGATAGATAGACAGATGATAGATGATAGATAGATAGATAGATAGATAGATAGATAGATAGATAGATAGATGATAGAATACAGAATCAAGCACTAAATTTGCCCTGAGACAGCTTCATTATGCTGCCCAGGCTTACCTTAAACTCTTGATCCCCTGCCTCAGTCTCCTGAGTAACTGAGGGTTTCCTAACAAATCCACTCCAGTGATGGAGTACTCCCACAGTCAGGATGCACAAGGGCAGTAAATCAGGCTTGTTGAGACTCAACAATAAGAGAGAATCTAAGGAGCCACATTGATGGTGAAGAGGCATCTGGCTAGACCAGGAACACCCATCTGTCACAGCCACTGACTGGACAGAGATGGTCTAGCCTGTGCATAACACCATAGCATCCTTGGCTGGACATGTCGCACCATTCTCTAGGCGTTTCTTGGCCAAAGTTCAAGTAGGGCATGCTTTCTCAGTGCTTCTCCAGCCAGTGCTGAGCCA
Organism: Lophiomys imhausi; assembly: GCA_907164525.1. Lineage (NCBI taxonomy): Eukaryota > Metazoa > Chordata > Mammalia > Rodentia > Muridae > Lophiomys > Lophiomys imhausi. The sequence goes on along the minus strand of CAJQZJ010033689.1, from coordinate 707,432 downwards.
AGGAGACATTTTACTCCATGGTACTCACTTACACACCCGATAACCAGCCACACAGGGGGTGAGCTCACAGAGACAGAGACAAAATTTGTTTAATTTGCTTTGTCCTTATTTGACCAGGATTCCAAGGCATGGACACCTTACCTGGAAAGCAAGAGACAAACTATCTTCTGAGTGACAATAGTTGTCCCAGTTCTCAGAAGGCTCTAGAGGGAATCAATGGGCCTAGAGACAGATTTTAAGCAAACATCTGCTGTCAGGCCACTTTCATTGTGCACTTGACTAAGCAAGAATCTAGGAATGGAAGTGGGTGTTTTAGGATCTGCTGTGAAATATCCTCCTTTCCTCAGTGGGCTTAGGTATGACACCAATGCTAATTCCTCCACAGGGAGAAGCCCTGTGATTTAAAAGACGCCTTGCCCCACCACAATTGGATTGAAGAATTGAATATTAAATACACCACACATAAAATTTAGGAAATGCATATAGATTATAGCACCTTCTAAATGTTGGATATTTTGGTAACTGTAAGGAACTTACAATGAAGAATGACATCTAGAGAAAGCTAAAGTCTGGCTGGGAGAACTGATTAGGAATTAATTAGGAATTGGGAGTAATCCAGGGTACTTTTCCTACTGTGATAATAAAATGCCTCACAAAAGTAACATAAGGAAGGTAAGGAAAGGCTTATTCCAGCTCTCTCTTTAAGGAGAGACAGTCCATCATGACAGAGAAGGCATGGTGGCAGGAGCCTGTTTTAGGAGATCACACTGCATCTGTCAGGAAGCAAAGAGAGATGAGTGCTCGCTTGCTTTCTCTTAAATTGTGTATTGCTCAGACTCCAGCCCGTAGGGTGGTGTCTGTCATTTTCAGGGTATGCTTTTGATCTCCAAACTTTTCTGGAAATGTCTTTACAGACACTCAAAGAAATGTGTCTCCTAGGTGACGCCAAACCCTGTCAAATTAAGGATAGATCATCACTTTTCTCCCCTATACCCAAAGATGGCCTTTCAGAGCGGGTTCTCATAGGCACGTGAATTTAGCTGATTGAAGGCTTCAAAGAAGACAGCTAAAAATCACACTTGGGGATCTTTCTGCTTTGCCCCACTAATTAGCTGAGTTCCATGCTACACTTCTCTGACCTAAGATCTGAAATAGAGTCAGATTCGGTAGTACCACAGTCTTTTAAATGAGTCATCTTGAAACCTCCATCTTACCCAGTGCAATACCTGCAAAGTTACAGGGGTAACTTTGTACATTCCCCAATGGCAGCTTCCAAAGCTGAATTTTAGTGGTCTAGAAAAGAAGAAAAAGGCACAAAGCCCACACCCCCCCCCCAGGCATCAAGCATGGATTCCAGATAAGCCTTATAGGTGGTAATCAACTAAAGGCAGACCCCTTTTGAGTCCTCCTGTGATAGCCAGAATTGTGTAATGTCAGGCCACTTCTGGCACTGGTAAGATGTTTGGGTTCAATTTCTCCAGTTTCCACTTCCTCCTCCCACAAAAGAAAAAAAGAAAAATTAAGATGGTACCTCAAGACCATTTCCTCAAATGCTCCACTGTGTAAAGTTGCTAATTCAGTGTTCTATACTGGTGGCTAATCATTTTCCACCCGAGGCTGGAATTCATTAATACTCCAGGCCAGTTTTTGGAGCTTGGGCACTGGTTTCCATGGGCAAGTTCCTGAAACAACAGATGCTATGACCCTTGGAAAGATGGGAGGCATGACCATTCAAGTATATCCTCAACTTGAGTTATTCACTGTGGAGTCCCAACCTGCCAGCAGAGCTGGTTTCTTTCATGGCTTTTGGTAATAGTTTCTCATTTCCTGTTTTGCTTTGGAGGGCTTGCTCTCTATTTGAGATGCAAACAACCATGAATGTACAATGATGTCATTGATATGAGATGTGCAATCCACACAGAAGACTTTTTCCCTTTCAAGCACAAACTTGGCTGTGTCTTTGTACCAGGAAGGTAACAGAATTTGGATGTGATGTCAGTGTTTCTTTAAATGGCAAGTTTTTTCCCCTATCACAAGGACCATTCCTGTATTCCCCATGGAATTATCTCTACAAACAAACACACTTCAGTAAGTAGCCCTTTCCAGGGGTCACTGAAACTAAGTGAACAACAGAAAATTCTACCCTACCAGCTCTTATGGCTGATGGTGACCTAACATTACCCTTGAATGTGGAAGGATCAACACCCTAGTTAGAGATACACCTTCACTTTGGTTATAACCTCTTTTATTTTCAATTGCTGAAACTTTACAGCTACATAACAAAGAGCTTTATTGTAAAAGCTTATATTGTCTTTTCCATTTCCAATTATAAGGCATATATATCTTTGCCTTCTCAGTGTAGGAAAAGCAGAGGAAGCAAGAGATCATTAAGTAGGGAGAAGTGATTTATTTTTATCATAGGTAGTTTGGATTATGGTACTTCTCAAAGCATTGAAGAACAGAGCTAAATAGTAAAGTTTTAGTAGAGGACCCAGGTCTCCATTCTATGTAATACTTCTGTGGGTTTGTGGTCCCTGAATCTCCAGCCACCTCTCACAGCACAGTTTCCAACCCACTCAGAGACCACTGTCTAAAATAAGACTGACTATTACAAGTTGAAGTGCAGAGTTTCCTGGGTAATGCCACCACTTTTTTTTTTTTTTCATTCTGAGAATCCTTCCCCAGACACTAGCCCCGTTCTAAAGACAGAAAGGTGATCATATTTTTTTATGACAGCTTTTTTCCCCTTTTTTTTTTCCTTCCTCTTCTTGGTCTGAGGTGTTGGAGCACAAGAACAAACTAGCTCTTTTTGTTCATTGTACCAAGAAATTCCCTCCTGGATCTATCAAGTGTGACTGTTCACCTAGTAAATAGCTTGGACATACCCAGACATAAATACCGTATGAATAAAACATTCTGCAATGTTTTTTCTTTTTTTTTTCTGTTTTTCAAAGACAAGGTGCTGTACTCATGTTCTCTGCAGACATCTGTGGCAATAATACTCAACCATGACACTTTACGTTATTAACAAAACAAAAATAATGTTAATTATCTCAGTGAACTATGTTTATTGTGACAGCACACACATCACTAATTTGGAGAATTTTATTTTAACCGTTACTGTAACAAGTGAAGGTGTCTGGGTTTGATTTAGAATTGTGAACTTTTTTATTCTTCTTAAAGGTTGAGCAAGTGTTTTCCATGTTTCAGCAGAGCATCATTTTCTGTCTTTATTTCTGTTAGCATTAATGTGACATGCTTTAAAATGAGGGTTGTTCGTGGTATCCCAAAGTTGTACTGATAATCAAAAGTTGCATATTATAAGCAATTCTGTGTTATATGACTTGCTTCCATACCTACAGAGAAAATCACTGCTAAAATGAAATTAATGTGGGCCACACAGGAAGATAGAGGCTGAGATTTATACGTTGATTTCCTCACACAGGCTAGAGAATCAGGAGGAGCACATTCTGTTTATGAGTAGACCCCCAGTGGCCCACATAGTTACATAGTTGTGGCTTTTTTTCAGGTGTCTGCTTCCTAGCCCCCTGCAGAGGTTTTAGTACCTCATTGCCCTGGGCACTGACCCAGCAGAGATTTCCCTGTTGGCCAACAACATACAGAAATCTGCACTCATTGACACCATAGCAACTAATTGGTCTTCATGACCTGCAAACTTTCATCAAGGTCACTGCAAGGCACCATGTAAAGTTCCTCCCATCAGATGGGCCACTGTTCCCCAACAGCAAGATTGTCAGGTCTCTTCTAGGTTTCTAGTTACCTAGATGAGAAGCCTCAGGTCTAGCCAGAATTTGAGAGGATGGCATTCCATGATACCATTTTGTGACAGCTAGAAAAGCATGATACAAAATACACCAACATATCTCCTGGAAAGATATGATTCATTAAATTGTATCGAGCTGTTTCTATGCATTACACAGGAGGTGAGCGGTGTGTATTGCAATTTATCTTTCTTTTAATCTTTATAATCCCAAATTAAACCCAAGAAGCAAGGTATGGTGTAATTAAGGAGTAGAATGGAGCCAGAGTGTCTGAGTTGAAATCCTGCATTTGCTAACCGGGTCTAGGTTTTAGCAGGTGGAGTAACTTCTCTGTTAAAGTGGGTAATGGTTTTATGGAGTACTCGCAATAAACATTAGTGGCCACCGTCACCAATGTCCCATCTTTAGTTGGGACTCAGGGGACTAAGATCTGAGAAATTTTTTGCACCTCCTAAAAAATTATGTGATCATTATTAGTGGAAGAAGAAACAATTGTAAGAAGTGAGCATTAATATCTTAATTCAACATTATGTGCTTTTATGCAAAATTTATAAACTAGAAACTGGAGCTGATAAGATGGTTCATCAGGTAAAGGCTTTTGCTCCCAAGTCTGATGAGATTAATTCGACTGCTAGGACCCACGTAGTGGAAGGAGAAAACTCACGCTTAAAAGTTGTTCTCTGACCTGCAAACACACACACACACATGAACATACATACACCATACACATGCACACACACATATACACATGCCAAATAATTTAATAAAAAATAAGAATAAAAATACAAACCATATAACTTACATATGATTTACATGTTTCCAAGGATTGTGTTACTTAGACTGAGGTCAAGTAAAACCATCAATTTAAAGAACAATATTACAAGGGCTGACAAGATGGTTCTATGGTTAAGAGCACTGACTGTTCTTCCAGAAAACCTGAATTCACTTCCCAGCACACACATGGCAGTTCGCAGCCATCTCTAACTCCAGTTTCAGTGCTAATTTCTGCCTTCTACAGACATCATGCATGTGGTGCACAGACAAACATGCAGGCAAAATACCTGTACACACAAAATTTAAAAATAAATAAATCTCAGAAAAAAGTATGTAGCAATATTATATGAGCAAAAGTAAGTCATGGGTCAGGCAAAGAAGTAAGTAGCACTCCCGTGGATATTAAAGCCCAGCTAGGAACATTCCACTGTAATACATTGACTTTTGAACCCAACTTTACTGTCATGATGGAAGTGAGCATTTGTTGTCATTATCTTCAAAGTTTATCACTTGAACTTCAGGTTCAAGTAATTAATGAAACTAAATAGCATACCCGTGGTACACCCACGACCACTTTATATTGACATGAGGGATGTGATCTGCCCTCAAATAAGGCAAGTGTCACTGAACAGATCATTGAACAGAAAGATCCAAAAACATGAAAGACAAATCAAAGGCAAACACTCCCTGATTAGTCTAGTAGTATTTCTAAGTAGGTGTTTAAATATATAAGTTCCAGGTGGGGTGGAACCACCCTCCATTGGGACAGTCAGGAAAGCAGAAGTTGTGAGTGCCTGGACCAGGAAAGGCTCTCCTGGTGAGAGCAGTGCCCGATCAAGCCATGGAACAACAACACAGTGGAAGACCAGGACTGCACTGTCAAGACTTGTACGGGTATTCACACAGGAGTGTTTACACTGTGTCTCTTCGCCATGGTAATGGAAGCTTCATCCCCAAAGGCCCAGGAAGGGAGTGGACCAGGAGGTGAGGCAAAGCCTGTCTTACGCACTCTGCCACAGACTAATTGTCAAAATCTGCTCCAGGCACTTGGATCTGTGTAGTGCGCAGAATTCCAAGGACTGGATCCGCTATGTCTCCACCCTGGTGCGGGGACTTGTGTGCTTTAGAGTGTAGACAGAATTCTAACTTGTTCTATTTACTAGGCTTGTTCTATTCACACACACACGCACACACACATACACACTATACACACATATACACATACACTATACACACATACTAGGCTGGTTAATGATCAGATCGCAGCCTTGTGAGACTCTTTCTAGAGTCTTAATTTATAGAACTGTATAAGAATAGATGTCTCTGCACATCAAGCGTCCGAATCTGTGGTTATTTTTTTTCTGCTGCAGCAATAGAAAGGTAACAGTTGTACTTCAGCCTAAACCACCTAAAGGACAAGATCAGGCTGGCTCCAGTTCACACATACATCTCTGTCGACTCCTTCAGGTCCTCCTGTGCCCCTAGCTGTAATGCACTGTGCATTTATATTTTTCCCTCTGCAATCTGAAAGCATGAGGGATTATACCTTAAGACAAAAGCCTTCCCACTCAATTGCTATCTTCCCTCTCAAATCTAGTATAGGAAATATAAATTAAAAAGCAGAAAGGAGGAAACTAGAAAAATCTCTTGGACAACTAAGTACCTGTCAGGCAACCTTGAATACCTGGGTTTGGATCCATAGCACCCCGAATAAAAGCCAAGAGTTCTTCTTTAACCCCAATGCTCAGAAAAGTGACAGCAGAGACAGGCAGATCCCTGGAACTCATTGGCCATCCAATCTATTCAAATTGATGAGCTTCACTCTCAATTAGACACCCTATTTTATTTATTTATTATTTATTTATTTATTTATGTTTTTTGAGACAGGGTTTCTCTGTGGTGTGTATCTCTGGCTGTCCTGGACTGACTCTGCAGACCAGACTGGCCTTCAACTCACAGAGATCCGCCTGCCTCTGCTTCCCTGAGTTCTGGGATTAAAGGCGTGCGCCACCATGCCCAGCTAGATACCCTATTTTTAAAAAAAGATGAAATATAATCAAGAAAGATACCTGCTATTAATATCTTACCTATACACTCAAACAAACACACACCCTCACATACACACACACACTCATAAACACACAAATTCTCATACACATATACAGCTATACATACACATACACACCACGTACACACTACACACACATATACACCACACACACACACACACACACACACACACACACACACTACACACAGAACAGAAAGAACATTTGTACAGGTAGATTATAGATCCTTATTTTAGACCAAGTAAGTATTTGTTGTGGGAAATTAGCCATCACCAAAGAGGAGCTGTAAGAAATGATGACCTACTCCTGCCCAGTTGCACTGAACTAGCGTGTATGCACGCACACAAACTCTGGTATTCCATGCCCTTCTGATTCTGCATTTTCAATGCACATTATAGCACACATGTTTTCTCAAGTTATTTAATAATCTTTGACAACATCCTTGCTGCTTCTGTAATGCTTCTGACATGCTATTTCATTTTACATTCATGATTCAAGTTCTTTAACCAATCTGGATCAGGCAGAATTTAAAGGAACTGCAGCACTTCTGAGTAGGTAGGGGCCTGGGAAAGTGGCAGTCACTTTATTTGAACCTCATGAGTCTTTTCCCAGTTGAAGGAGCATTACTGATGATCTTTTCAGAAGGACAAGTCTGACATGGAACCAGAGTTCTTCATTTCTGCAGGTGTAACACCGATCTGGTGTTTCACCTTCAGTTATACTTCAAAAAGGCAGGAACTGTGTCAGGTCGATGTTTGAGTCAATGAGAGCAACCTGGGACTGAAGGCTTCAACCAGAGCTAAGTTAGTAACAACAGTCAGCAAGAGAAGGTGGCTCCTTTGGTGGGCACACAAAGGGATCTGTGTCAAATATGCAGCTTCAGTGTGATGGTTTGGATGAACTGTTCCCACATGCTTGTTCATTTGAATTTTTGCTCCCCATTTTGTGGCACTGTTTGGGTAAGATTGGGTGGTGTGGCTTAGGTGGAGGAAATATGTCACTGGGTCTTTGGCTTTGTGGTTTCAAAAGCTGTGTACAATTCCCAGTTCCTTCTCTCTGTTTCCTGCTTGCTAGTTGATATGTGGCCCTTAGTTGTTCCTGCCACCAACACGTGTGGTACTTGCTTGCTGCTGTGCATCCCTACTGTGATGGTGACGGAGGTGGACTATTACCCCTCTGGAACCATAAGCCCCAAATAGATCCTATCTTTTATAAGCTCCCTTGGTCACAGCATTTTATCATAGCAATAGAAAAGTAAGCAATGTAATAAGTATTGTAGAGTTTAAAAGTGTCTACTTCCTCTATTGGGAAATTTCAAAATCCACTGATGCTAGTGACAGAAATACAGTCAATTTGAAAAGACTTTGGTGAGGTTGTTTTCAACAACCTTGTTGTGACATCAGAAGATCGTTCCTGTAAATTGACTTGTATCCTTCAAAAATACATGTCCAGTCCAGTTAGTTAGCACTGTTTTGACCATGCTTATACCTGGCAGTAACAAGAGGAGCAGATCTCCTTTGGTTCATGACTTAAAACAGTTTTGGTCCATCATAGTACGAAGACAAGACAGACAAGCTTCATCCGTGGCAACAGATGGTGACATGGTGACAAATCAAGAAGCAGAGACATGGGCCAACAAGAGGCTAGTCAGGTGGGCATGTGACAGAATATTCAAATTCACCCACAAGCGACCCATTTCTGTCATTCAGGCCCCACTTCCCATGGGTTCTACACCAAGGGCACAGCTGTTGAAAGCATATGCCTATGGAGGATATCTTAGACTCAAACTATGGTAAGTCTTGACTCCAGGACCCAAGAATACGACAGTGTGGAAACAAGCTTTCTGCAGCTCTAATCAAGTTAAGATAGGGTCTTTGATTAGCATGGACTTGTATCTAAAGGGTTGTATCTCTTTAAGGGAAGGAATGTTGGAAACACAAAGCCCCCCACCCCAGGAATGCAGATTTGGTATCTGACCACAGAGGCAGAAATTTGAATGCCACACTTTTATACCAAAGAATAACAAGGATTATACACTGTAGCTAAGTAAATGAGCTAAGCAAAGATACCAAAGAGGTATTCTCAGAGATACCAGAGGAGCTTGCTCACACCCATCCCCTTCTTGGTCTCAGACTTCCCAGCACACAGAACTTCAAGGGGATACATTTCTACTTGTAGTATTTATTTGGTAATTCTGGAAAACTCATCAGCTATCTAATTGTAAAAGTTATAGGATTGGTAGACGAAATGATCACTGATTAGGCAAGCCTGTTTTAGCAGATAAATTAAGAGAAAAAAATTGTTGATGAAGTTTAATTCAAATCAAGCCATGACACAAATAAATGATAGAAAAACCCCAAAAGCCTAGTCATAGAAACTGGGTATCCCTCAAAGGTCATTTAATGCCTCTAAGCCAGAAGATCTACTTCCATACAATAGAAAAGACTGACTTAGACAACTGTTGTTTTGTATCCATCATTAAGCTCCCAGTTTGACTAGATTCTGGGAAGCTAAGAAGCATCTTTGGAAATAATGACAATAGCAACAACTTTGTATTCTGGTTTTTGGGGAAATTCAAGACTTTTTTTTTTGTCTACAAGACACTAATCATCTTTGCACTATGACACAAAACACATCTGTCATTCTTTAAAGAATAAAGAAACAGAGACCTAAGAGAGTTAAATGGAAAAGATTCCACAGGGCTGGGGTGTAGTTTAGATGGTGAAGAGCTTGTCTGGTGTCGGTAATCCCCAGCACTACATGAGACAAACATGGCGGCACATGCCTGTTATCTCAGCACTTGGAAGATGGAGGCATATCAGAAGTTCAAGGTCATCTTTAGTTACAGAACAAGCTCAATTTTGAGGCCAGAGTGGACCAAGTCTCACACTCCCCACACTCAAGCACCCTTCACTGTGCATTGACTGAACAAGACAAAACATGCAAAGAGGGTACACAGGCTGGTGCAAGATGCATATTTTCTTATGCCCCTATTTTCTTTACTCTTGTTCTCTCTGTCCCCTCTCTCACTTCCTCCTCTAAATTTCATTGTCCTTATGCATAAAAAAAATTTTTTTGGTTATAAGAATATTTAAAATACTCACTGGGAGGGAAATAATTAGTCTCCAGCATGATCAAGAAAGTTAGTAGGTATTGCTCTTCCTTGGAAGTTTCCTCTTAGGGTTAGTGACTAAGACATAGACAACAGAAACACACTGTCCTTTCAGTCTCCTGTAAATGTCCTTTAAGCCTGAAGGAGTAGAATGGAACAGCCATCAGTAGAAATATTTTACTTAGGGAAACAAACTGCAGAGCTGCAAAATCTACTTCTTGAGAGTTGAGCTTCATCCATTCTTTAGAAAAAGTCATTTCTTGGGCTGCCTTACTCTTTCAGAGGAGAGATTCCCAATGCATTTCAACACCAGATTGACATTTTAGCTTTTCTTTATATTATAGCTGAATTCCTTGGAGTGCTATTACCTAGAAAGTAAAACACATAACCACCAGCATGGAATGGTCTGCACTAAAACACCAGCTCCTCTAGCTGTCTGACCCTCTTGACAGTAGCCAAGCACTGGCCTCCTTTCCTCGATGCTATACCTGAAGCAGCTTAAGGGAGGGAGATTTACTTGGGCTTGTGGTTCAGGGGACCCTAGTCTGTTAAGGAAAGTAGCTGGGGTGACAGGAGCTTACAGCCGCGCCTTCTCACATCATGGCAAATATGGAAACAGAACTCAAGCTACAACCAGAAATGGGTAGACCACCTTTAAGCCATAACTCCAGCTCCTGTCTCCTATAGTTAAGACTTGGTTCCAATGGTCCCTGACTTCCCAAAATAGTCCACACGTGAGGACGAACTGTTCAAATACATGAGCTATTTGAATTCACATTCAAACCAAAAAGTCATCTTTAAAACAAACCCTATTTAGAAAGAACCTCCCCACTTGCACACATTTAGTTCTGGAGTCTGTACGGATAACCGTTCTTTGTTTCAAGGCTGGAAGCAAGGAATTTCATTCTTTCATTTGCCTTTGAAGAGAGACTATCCCATGGCAATCTCACCTGTATTTTTCAACTCTGACACAATTAACTATCCAAAGTGACACACCCTCCAAACCATCAGAAAGCCTGTTTGGCTTTGAGAACCTGAAACTCAGAACTCAGAGACTAAACACCATTACAAGCTGTATTGGCTGGGATCCCAACCAACTTCCTTACAGGACTCCACCTGGTCCATACTTTGGCTCCCAACTGCCAAAGGCAGCAACCGATACCCAAGACCAAGTTAGACTTACTACAGAAAATTTTGGCTTGAATGAACAACTTCACTTTGATGTGAGATGTGAAACAGGACAAGTGGGCTGGCCAGATGGCTCAGCAAGTAAGGACACCTTCCATCAAGGCTAATGACCTGAATTGATCCCTGGGACTCACAGGGTAGAAGAAGAAAACCTACTTCTACAAGTTGTCCTTTGATAGCCACATCTGTACCGAGGCAAGCACACATACACACATATACACAGAGGGGTTTGGGGAGAAGAAGACAGAGACAGAAAGACACAGAGACAGAGGAATATAAAAAAATTAAATAAAACAACACAAAACATGTAAAATCTGGCACAAGGGATACTTAGGTAAAAGACTGGTTGATATGGGGGAGTGGATTGGGGGACTCTCTGAGTTACTAGGCTAGGTGATCCATGTGGGAATGTTCTCCCTCAATCTTTTGACCAGTGCCTCAGAGCAAGCATTTATAAATATTTGCTGATGTGTGAATGAAAGCATTGGTGCCTATACTTTACCAGTAGGAAGAGAAAATTGGCAGTTACATACTTTAATGATGACTTATACATCTGTGAACAGAAAAATGGAGAAGGGCAGGTGTGGTGGGTAGGTGGAGAGAGCTGAGTTAAAGATAAGGGAGGGTATAGCTCCATGCTGTCTGCTCCAATACTTTATCCATTACCATGATACCAAGCCATCCTACTTCAAAGGTTTTTATAGTACCCTTAGTAATTTTCAGTAAATGTTAGCTATTACTCTTATTACTACTATTATTATTATTATTCTAGAAATGAGTAATGGGTTCAGAAGTCATGCAAACTAAAAGCATATTTCCAAAGCACATGTAAGAATAAAAGCACATGACCATTAAAAAATACTTGGTGTATGTATCCAATTTATGCAACCAGCTTGGTGCCCTTAATGACTTTCTCTTTCCCCATAATCTACATTTTAGACACTTTACTAAGGGTTCCCTACCCCAGAGTAGCTGCTTTGTACCGCCTCTTGAATACATCCAAGAAAGGCAGGCCTATTGAGCTGGGTTTCTAGGCCCAGAAGTGGGCACTGAGGTAGGTTAGGAAATCTTTTGCATCATAGTGATAATACCTATCAATTACCGAAAGTCTACTGTGTCCTCAAATTTCACTGAACACTTTCTGTTCAGTAGTTTATGAACTCCTACAGCAAGTTTACTGGCATATACAATCAGCACATCCATTTTCCCTGTGAAAACATTAAGTAACTTTTCCCAATATCATGTAACTATCTTGTTCTGAATAAAGACAGACATAGAAGTAAGTGGATTCTTCCCCCCAGCCAGACGGAGGGAGAACGTGGTTAGAAATGCAAGTTCAAACTCCTTGCAGAGGCAAAGTTTCAAAATGTGGAGCTATGAGAGACCCCAGAAGCAACTCAGCTACAGTTTTAGACTCTCAATTATGATCATGCCCCATCATGTTCTGAGAGTTGCCTACGTGGTAGGGCTCAATAATTGACAGCCATTGGGGCTGGAGAGATGGCTCAGTGGTTAAGAGCACTGACAGCTCTTCCAAAGGACATGGGTTCAAATCCCAGCACCCACATGGCAGTTCACAGATGTCTGTAATTGCTGGGCATGGTGGTGCACACCTTTAATCCCAGCACTTGGAGGCAGAGGCAGGCAGATCTCTGTGAGTTCAAGGCCAGCCTGGTCTACAAAGTAAGTCTAGGACAGTCAAGATACACAGAGAAACCTTGTCTTGGAAAGCCTAAAAAATAAATAAATACATAAAATAGACAGACATTAATACCACTGTCAGGACTCTAGTTCTCTTGGCTCAGCTCAACATAAGTTCATAGCCTGATCCTAGCCCATAGCTGTGATTTTGTTGAACACTGAAGTATACGGGAGCCATTGTTGACCCTTTGAGAATTACCAAAAATAGTGGTTTGTCTTCTTGTCCCATGATTATATTGGACCCTATGAACATAAAATATCTGGAACTTCCCTGCATCATTGTGTTCAGTCATGTATCAGATATCTTTTTCAAATGTCATAATATGTTAAGGACTTCTAAAACCGCTCAGCATCATTGTGGTCTACATCTAAGAAGACAAGTAGAGACTCCATAGGATAAATGATATCCACTGTAGTTGACAGTAGCCATAGAAAGTGACTTAAGGTAAGAAGATTTACTGAAGGTGTCTCCCAGAGTAGAATTATAAAAATGGTAGCATGGGGACAGACCCGCGACTTGTACATGTGAGTTCTTAAAGGATTGGATGTGGAAACAATAGCTTACCAATAACTAACCAAGGGTGGCGGTGTGCATCCACAATGGCAGGATGCTGGAGGCTGAGGCAAGAAGATCTACAGCCTCAAGACCAGCCCGAGTTTTTAGTTTGAGATCAACCTGGGCTACTTAGTGAGATACTATCTCAAACAAACAAACAAAAGGAGAGGGGCTGGAGAGATGGCTCAGCAGTTAAGAGCACTTGTTACTCTTCTTCAGAACCTCAGTTCTGTTCTTAGATACCACATTGTGCCTCCTAACCATCTGGAATTCAAATTCCATGGGATTAAATGCCCTCTTCTTGCCTCAGCAGGCACAAAGCAGACACGCAATACATAGACATGCAGGTAGGCAAAACGCCTATATGCATAAGTAATAAGTAAATAATAACAAATAAGTAAATGAATAAACAAAATTTATTTAAATAAAAAATAGATAAATAAAATCAAGAACTGAATGTGGTAGAGATACTAGAACAGCAGCTCGTGGAAGGTAGAAGCAGAAGGGAGAAGTTCAAAGACATCTATGGCTACATAGCAACTTCAAGACCTTGAGGCTTACTTGGGCTCCATAAGATATTGTCTTCAAAAAAAGGAAGAAAAGAAGGAAGGAAGGAAGGAAGGGAGGGAGGGAGGGAGGGAGGGAGGGA
>CAJQZJ010033689.1:647353-693501 GCA_907164525.1 Lophiomys imhausi | reverse complement strand
TTTTTTTTTTTTTTTTTTTTTTTTTTTTTTTTTTTTTTTTTTTTGGTCTTTCGAGACAGGGTTTCTCTGTGTAGCCCTGGCTGTCCTGGACTCGCTTTGTAGACCAGGCTGGCCTCGAACTCACAAAGATCCGCCTGCCTCTGCCTCCTAAGTGCTGGGATTAAAGGCGTGCGCCACCACCGCCCGGCCCTCATATTATTTCTAATGGTTCTATGTCTTCCCTTATCATGATAACTAGGTGCCTCCTCTTGATTAATACTGGTTGTTATGAACATTTATTATGCCTATGAAGTAACAGTAAATCATTATGCTATATTTTTTAAACCCTGATATCATCACCCCATTTTATAAACAAGCAAGAACATGGACTCACGAGCAGACTGTGTGTCTGCTATTTCCTCCATAGAATCAGCTTCCAGACCAGGCAAGTTGAAGAGAATTTTTACCTCTATCATCCAACTTTTCAGCCTTGATCCTCCCAGCCCCTGCCAAGGCAGCAGACTTAGGGAAAACAAGAGATCCTCACTTCCAAGTCAATCAAATGGTGACAAGTGTCTACAACCTCAGATTTGACAGCACGTGTTCAGGTGAAAAAGATAATGGTGCCTTACTTTAAAAATATTTAGATACTATATTAAATTTCTTTACTGCTGAAAGAAATATGGTGATTTCTCTTAGGTAAGGCTCTAAGGTTATTTATAATCTTGCATTTAGAAGATAGAACCCATATGACAGACTGCATATCATTCTTAAGACTCATTCAAACCTTTAAGAAGAAAGTCAGTCTTATGACTCCCTGGTAGAGAGGTTCTGCCAGTAGAATTTATCATGCAAGAGTGACCATTAGCTCACACATTTCTTTTAAGACCTTGGGAGTTTAGACAAAGGGTTAAAGCTTCATTTATTGACTTCTAGTTGAAGAAGATATTAAGAATATTTTGAAAATAATTGGTAATATACAGGTTTAATCATATAAACTTCAAGGAAGAAAATGCCAGCCACATGCAGATCCCAGCTCCATGTATTTCTCCTTAGTATTAAATACATCATACTAAATGCCTACAGGGGTTAACAAACACATTCCCATAACTTATAAAATCAGATCTGACACTATCTAAGGTAATATTTTCAAACTAATGGTTGAAACTCTGAAGCATATTGTTAAATCAATTTAGTGGGTCTTAAGCAGTATTTCTGTTTAAAAAGGGGGGAGGGAATATATTATTGAAAAAATGGAAAAATTAGATTGAAATAGAATATATTAGGCTGTGTAACACTGTTAAGTAAACTTTGTATTAGGAATGTAAATACCGCATCCACTTTTATTTCCCCACCAAGTAGAACAGAGGCAGCTTTGAAATGTAACAGCTAATATAGAAATATTTTATTAAATAAATACATACACATAAATGTATAGGCTTAAGTCATAACATAAATCATGCTTCTCCTGCAGGCCAGGAAGAACATTTTTAGAAATTCACTGCATATACACATTCATATGCATACATATATACACATACACTTATAGTAATGCATGCCTGAAAAATGACTTTAGTATAATTCACTATAAGTGAACTTGACACAAAGATCATGCATGTGTGTGTGTGTGTGTGTGTGTGTGTGTGTGTACTATATGTAGGTGTATGTGGGTGCACTCACCTGTATACACACATATGGAAGTCAGAGATTGGCCGTGGGTGGCTCAGAATATTCATTTAACCTTACTTTTCAAATAGATTTCTCCCTAAACCCAGAGCTCATCCATTCACTTGATTGTCTGGCTAGTAGAATCAGAGATCTCTCTTTTTCCACCCCCAGCACTAGTGTTATACAGATGTGTGACAATGCCTGTCTTTTACGTCAGCGCTGGGGATTCAAACTCAGGTCCTCTTGTTTGCATGACAGGTACTTTATGTGCCAAGCTATCTCCCCAGCCCCTGGCATGGGATTTCCATGAAGGTGACATGATGAATGTTTGTTGGATGACATCTACAAGGAGAGATGGGCAAAATAGAGCAATTGGGGAAGGAAAGCAGAGCTGAGGTTTGGAGTGTAACTTTCCATCCTTCCCAGCTGTGGCTCCTTCTTCCTTAGGGTGTCCTAGACAGAGGAGCTGGCTAGATGAAGGTAAGCTGTTTCTCTGTTGTGACTATTCATTAAAGCAGCATATATATATACGTATATATGTATCTATATACATATATACGTATATATATACGTATATATACATGTGCACTTAGAGAGAGAGAGAGAGCTTACTGCAAGCTCAGAACTACACTAAGCTCAGTGTGACTCTGGTCCTGGGCTTTAGAATTTGCAAGTAGCAGCTCAATTGTAGTTTTCAAAACTTAGAATGCTAGGGTAGAATACCTTCACAGTAGGAAGGCAGACCATTTCTATTACTAGTCATACATCTTGGGCTTCAAGATTCTTTCTAGGCAGCTTTGCTAGATTCTTCACAGAGAACCTTGCATACACATCTAACAGAAGGTAGCATGCATGTGAGGTATGTTTGAGATATGATCAGCAACTTAAAGGAACTTTCAAATACACTAGTAATTTACAGTATGTAAAGTGCTTCACAACCCTATGATTCATAATCATATGAATAATTATATGAAGTATCAAAAGAAGTCAGTTTTGTCATAGGTATGGAAATAAAACTTGTATTTCTAAAGAAAAGAATTTGACAGAATCTTAGCAAAGCTAACCAAGCAAGACATAGACTAAAGTCTTGCTTCTATGTATCCTCTTAATTTTAGATGCCATTTTAAATATTTCGGTGACTAAAATAATAAGCCACATAATGTAGTATTAGAGACTTGTGGATCTACATGCATTAATTTTGAAGAACCACAAAAAACCCCAGTCACGCTCAGTCTTGCACTGTCTTCACATTCCTATTGTTTTAAAGCTATTTATTTATGTGTATGTGCATGAGTGGGAGTGTGTATGTACTGTGACATATGGTAGAACAGAGGACAAGTCTTGGAAGTTGCTTCTCACCTTCCCTCTTGCTGAGGCACGGTTCCTCTTGTTGTTTCTGCTACACTCCATAAGTAGATGCTCTGTGAGCTTTTGGCTGACTCTACTATCTTTTCCTCCCTGCTTGCCATGGGGTATTGGAATTACAGGTGTGTGCCTCTGTTCCCAGGCTTCTTACCTCGGTTCCTGGGACCACATGCAGGCTATGTGAAATATATTCCCTGAACCTCTTTTGAGAATTTCTACTTTGCCAACATGAGCCCAAAATACAGATTTAATCATCCCACCCGCCTGTTCCATCACTGTCTGGGATTGTTTACAGTATAGAGATGCATCATCCTTCAAATCCTGTCTCCTACAAATTTCCGCAAATGATATTTAACTGATGCTCATTCCTCTGTTCCATTAACTGCCCTCAGAACCATGTGTTGCCCATTTGTACACCCTGTCCTCTCCTCATTCCGAGCACTGGACCTAATCCACATCAGAGTTAGAGATCATAGTAGATTTACTGTTCTCTGATTTATCTCTGATGTTGAAAACAAATGCCCTTCTCTCCTGCCCAGCTCTGCCCTTGTGGTCTGTATTAGTAAGTCTCAGATTATAAAGTGCATGCAAATCCCCTGGATATTGTTCAAGTGTAAGTGTTGACCTAGTAGCCTGGCATGGATTTGGTGATTCAATTCTGCACGTCTAACAGATTGCCTGACCATGTCAGAGCTGCCGGTCTAAGCACCATATTTTTTTTTCTTTCTTTTTCTTTTTTTTTTTAAATACTTTATTTTTTTTTCTTCAAATTACATCTCAGTAACAAATCCCTCCCTGGAGAGATGGCTCAGCCGTTAAAGGCTAGGCTCACAACCAAAAGCACCATATTTTTGAACTACAAAACTGACTATCTTGACTCTCAGATTTTTCAGAATTAAGCCAATGAGATGGCTCAGTGTTCAAAGGCACTTGCCACCAAGACTGAGAACTTGAGTTTGATCCCTGAGATCCACACAGTGAAAGGAGAGAATCCATTTAAGAAAGTTGTCCTTTGACCTCCAAGTGTATACTATGACGTGCCTGCACCAGAGCCTGTGTGTGTGTGTGTGTGTGTGTGTGTGAGACACACACATAAATAAATAAATAGATAATAAAATAAACAAATGTAATAAACAATTTTTTACTGTTTAAATCTTAAAATTACTACATGATACCCACGTCCTGCCCTGGGATATTCTGATTTTATGGCAATGAGGCACAAACTTACCATGAAGAGTTTTAAGTATTTCCTTATGATTCTGAGGTACAGCAGAGTTTAAGAACATTGGTCTACACCCCAATTCTGATATCCAGGTTGTTTACTCTTCTACTTTACTTAACCACAAGTCTTGGTGTTCTACAAAGGATCATTATTGTTCTAATAATAATTGTCCATGTCTCACTGCAAACATGGCTAATGCATCATACACTGAAGTACTTCCCTTACATGAGGACATGTCCTCTTTTAAAATATTTCCTTGGTACTTACTCTACTTCTCCCCTTGGGTCTTTGAATCCAAGAGGTGATAGTCTTGATTTTGAGACTTCCTATCCTAACAGGTTTTGTCTGTGCATGAAATAATTATTGTGAGGCATATAAATTTAAAATGAATCATTCACTGGTTTATTCAGCTAAGTCCTTTCCAAGCACTTCTTAAATATCAGGTAATGTTCTAGAACCAGTGATACAGCATTGAAGAGAAAAGACCAAGTGAAGCCCTCAGCATTTTTATGTTTATAAGCTAGTAAGAGAGACAAATAACAAATAAATTAATGTCAGCTGAGCTCAAATAAGGATACAAATTTATGAAGGAGAACTGGCAAGAAGACTTAGTAGAGAAGGGTGCTTGCTGCCAATCCTGGAGACTTGAATTCAATCCCCCAGAACAAACATGATGGGAGGAAAGAACAGATTCCCCCAAATTGTTCTCTGATATATGCATGTTTGTGTACACACACACACACACACACACAATAAATATAACTAATTAGCTAAATAAATAGAGCAGAAAAAGAAAGAAAGAGTGCAGAGGAAGAAAATTCCAGAAACAGGGAAGAAATAGTAGAAATGCTCTGAATGGGTAGCTTGGAGTTTCTTAGGAAAATCAAAGAGTTCATTGTGGTCTTTAGTGGAGTGAACAAAGAGGCTGTTGGGAAGTGGCAAAGTGGGTAGGGACTGAATCTCACCAGCCACATTAGACATATCCTTTCACCCTGATGAGATGGAAAGTGTTTGGGAAATTTTGAGCACATGTTGTTAAAAGGACTGAAGTAGATATAATAATTTTTTCATATCAAAATCTATTTGTCAATGCCTGCATACCCTTCTCACTTGCTTGTCTGCCTGTGAATGGTTAAGGATATATATATAGCCAGTGACGTTTATAAACCCATACCATTCTTTATGCTTTTCCAAATATTTAGTGGTTGGACAAACATAAAAACATCCACTTTGTAGTTGCAATATAAAAAGAGAAACAGAGACTTTTGTGTAGGCTACATGTTTGTAGAATTTCTGACTTAAATATAGGCATGGTTTTGAGAATCTTTTCTTGAAATAAAACCAGAAGATCACTCTGTACATCCCACTTGGATACCTGACAACCATTTTAAACCCAATATAGTCAAATGAGAGCCATTGGCTTGTCTGTCAAATCTACACTTCTTTATTTTAGCAAATAGAACGACTATCTATTGAGTTGTTCTAGGTAACACTGAGTTGCCATCATAGCCTGCACTCCATCCTCAAGACCAAGTTAATGTGTCATCTTGTTCACTCTACTTCCAAGATGTCTCCTCACTCAACCTCTTCTATCACCTCTACTGCTTATCACACACTGGTTATTACAAAGGTCATGACCTCTGTACTGCCATGTGCTGGGGAGAAGGGAACCAGAGCTCAACCCAATCAACCATTTTCTCGTGCTCAGAACAACAAAATCATCTCCTAGTGTCTTGCTTCCCAACAGTCTGTCATCCACAAGGTAACCCATGATGGAGTTTAATCATACCAGAATATTTCTCCAATTAAGATCACAATTGCTAGGCTTTGCAAGGAGTTTCATGTAGGCAGTTAAACTAGTTCTGTGAGAGGGCATGCACATGGTCTGCAAAGGGGTTGGGTTCAATCTCCAGTACTAAATATGTGTGTGTGTGTGTGTGTGTGTGTGTGTGTGTGTGTGTGTGTTTGAGTGTTATCTGTGTAAACAAATGTATGAAGAGTTACACATGGTGGCTCTAGACAATAATTCCCTGGAGATTGAGGTACCAGTAAGCAGTGAGTTCAAGTACGTGTATAGCTTACCATAGACCTAAACAGTAAGTTCCAGGCAGGCTAGGACTACAGTGAAAGTGTGACCCTGTTGCAAACAAAAACAAACAAATGATAAATTAATCAATTAAAAGGTAAAAGGAATATACATAAAATGCTAACCTGCTAAAGTGAAGCATCTACTCACCATTCCAAACTTATCTTCCTCTCTCAGTGAAGTTTTCTTTTCTATGTTCAAATTCATTTGGCTTTCAACTCTACCCTGTGAGAAATAGAAATGAGGAAACTGTTGACAGACAAAACTAAAGGGACCTTGAAAGTTTCTGCACACTGACTTCATTTGGCAACTGTCTCTCTTTTTATTTGCCTGATAATGGCTTTCTTCATGCACTGGCCTGACTTCCCTGGGTGTAACTGGGAAAGGCTTGGAAACAGCCTAAGCAAATAACATCACAGTGAAGAAGACAGGTACTCAAGCCAGTTGTTTAGGTTGCTCATAGAATGTTCTTTAGGTCACTTCCAGTTGCTTCCTCAAAGGAGTCTCACCCCGGGAAAAGTGGGCCCTGAGGTCCACAGTATTAGCCTACTGTAACACACCAATCATTGACTTCTCTTTGTGCACACTTTCTCCATTTCTTGATGTTTATGGAGTACCTTTCTCAAATAAGCTATACATCAGGCCTTACCTCCAAGTCTATTAATGACCAAGCAAATGACAGCCTAGGCCAAGTCACTTCTCACCTTTGTGCTTTCATAGATTATCTGCCCTTGTCTCAGAAAGATCTTCTCTGTGACGTGGTGAGCCATGTTACTTATCAGTCTCCATCACCCAATATCATGATGAGGGAGCTTATAAATACACACATTTATCATCACAATCTTGGAGGCTAGAAGATCCAGAATCATACATAGTGCAGCAGGTTTAGTGTCTATCAAGGGCCTTTTGCCTGGCCCAAATATGGAACCTTCTGGTAGTGTCCTCAGATGGCACAATTATAAAGAAAGCTCTTTGAACCATCTCTGTAAGAACTTGCTAATGGAAACCCCTGACGTCTAATAATAATGTCTTCTAATATCCCACTTCCTAATACCATCACTTTGGGTTTTAAAATTTCAATATAAAACTTTTGAGGCACACAGAAGATTACACTGTAACAGTGGGATTCAACCAGAATGGCTTATTTCCAGAGAGCCTCCCTAATGCTTCAATTCAATTGTTTATCTCTTCCACACCTTCCTCACATGTCACTCAGGGCTGAAGCTGAGGTACAATTTCATAAATTGTATCTCTTCTCTCCTCTTCACACTCACCATCCATCCTCAAACACATTCATCGAATGAAAGACAAGAATTCCTTAACGGCACATACTCTCTCTCTCTGACCACTCCCTACCTCCCTCACTCTAGATGAATATAGACAGATAACGTGTTGACTGGCTGATCCAAGACCTTAATACATGTACTCCTTTCGTGGCTGCTCAACCCTACACTAAGGAATTGGCTTCATATGTTCTATAGACATTAAAAGATGTACATCCTAGGCTGGTGAGAGGTCTCAGGGAGCAAAAATCTAGAAGGCCTTGGTAGGTTCAGTCCCTGTGTCTAATGTTGGAGAAAGAGAAAGAATTCCTGAAGCTGTAATGTGACAATTGTAGTATACACTCATGTTATAACATGCACATGTGCACAGACACAGAAATACATTTTTAAGTAGCACATCTTTCAGAAACATAAATTTGATGAGGAAAAACAAAGTTTGTATATACACACATGGGTGTACAGATGCATGTTATACATATCATTTACTTTTCAATAATTAAAATTTTTGATTTTATATTTATACAAACAGATGTCCTTTGGTGTAGCAAGGGAGATTCTCATGGGCTTTTATGAAAAAAATCATTGCTCACTGCCCCTTGCTTTAGGGGTACTTTGATGGGAAAGTCTGAAGTCTTCCTCTGAGGGACCCAGCCTCTAATTGGAAAATGGAGGGAATTCTGATGGGAATGGATGGCTACAAAAACTGTCCCTAATTTTTTTCTTAAGTTTTCCCCTTTAAAGCTCTCAGGAGCTTTAAAGCCATTACCCATAGTTCCCCATTTCCTGGCCCAGTTTTCCCCAAACTGAGTTCTCTAGAACCATTAATTTATGTTCTCTAGAGACCAAAGAAAATCTGTGCTCAAATAAGGATAGAAAACACAGAATTAAACTCCTTCAAACCATCTACTGTGCATCATGAATTTTCTTAAACCTGTTGTAATACTTTTTGGTGTTTTGGAAACAAGTAGCCAAATACCACGGTGACTGAATTCCAAACCCTGAGCACACAGCAAGACAGCTGCCATGCTGGGGACTTTTATGAATGTTAACTATGAAGTTACTCGATAGATATTTCCTTTGCTATCAATGGAACAGAACCCTTAAAGGGAAGAATTATAATCTCTGGTTCCTTTTTGTTTTGTTTTGTTTTTGCTTTCTACAAACATTTTAGACACATTTATCTATTATTTATATATTTATTTGTTTGCTTATTTTAGATGGGGCACATAGATGTCAGAGAATAAGTTTAGAGAGTCAGTTCTGTTCTTCTACCATGTGGGTCCTTGGGTTCATTGAGCTATGTTTGACTGTCTTTTTAAAAAATTTATTTATTTATTACTTTTATATGTACATGCATGTATCTAAGTGAATGTATGTCACATTTGTGCCAGTACCCACAATAGCCAGAAGGTGTTGGATCTCCGTGAACTGGAGTGAAAGTTGTTGTGAGCTGTTTGACATGGGTTCTGGGGACAGAATTCAGGTCCTCTGGAGTAGCAGATATTCTTAGTCCTGGACCCATCTCTCCAACCTCTATTTCTCCGATTTTCGAGCAGAGTTTCATGCAGCCCAGAATGGCTTTGCAGCAGCTATGTTGCTGAGGATGGCTTTGAAGCCTCGGTCTTCCTATCATACACTGCCCACACCTCCACCTGCCTTGTAATCTAGAGTTTCTGAAGAAAAATTCCAAGAAGTGAAATAATTAGACCCGGGTTCCATAGCTAGCAACTCACAGAAAATGATCGGGAGCCATGTTCACATGATTCCCAGAGCTTTTCCCTCTTTGCAACACATGTGAAGAAGCTCCAAGGATCAAACAGAGCTCCCACTGACACTATTAGCACTCTTTGTTGACATTCCCATTGGAACAGAGAAAGTGGTAAGGATGCTATGTGAAATATAATTATGGTTTGTATTTATTAGTCATAAAATGCTGATTTATTAAATTTTCTTTAAAACAATAATAATTTTCAATAATTGAATATAAAAATTGAGAATATGGACCATTTCTGGTTGAATATATTCTATAGTCCACATATGGACCATTATATTGAAACTAAACCTCTTTTCTGTGGCAGAATTTAAGAAAAGAATCATAGGCATTTCTGATTCTAATTATGAACATACTAACTTACAAACAAACATGCAGGCTCCTCAGTGGGTGTATAGCTTGTTGACTTGGGCAGCATATTTCTAGGAGACATCACACATCCATCTGCATAATGCCTACATGTTCCCTGGAAAATCGCATTTGAGACAGAAGTATATAAAGTTCTAATTTTTTCAAAGTTTAATCTTTTAATCCCCACATTCTCTCTTCTTTCTTTCTTTTTTTCATTTTCCCAGAGAGACAGCTAAAACACAGGGCTGCATAATTACAGCACTGAACATATGGCAATTCTATTGAGAAATACTAACTGGGAAATAAAGTTTTAATAAAATAAAGGTACAGAACAATTTGTGCTACAATAAGCTAAATGTTACCCATATGTTAGTTGCTTTTCTCCTCTCTGACAGAGCAACTCAAGGGAAAAAAATTTATTTGGGCTCACAGCTTAAGGGGCTTTCCATTTTTCATGGAGGCCTGGGTCAGAGTGGGGGTTGGACAGAACAGAGTAGCTCTCCCCCTTTGGTGGCTGAAACTTCCAGCTGATTCTCACATGAAAGACAACCTGGGAAGCAGAGAGCATGAACAGAAAGAGCCAGAGATACTATTATGCTAAGAACCCAGCCACAGCGCTGTACTTCCTCAGGCTAGATCCTAGCCCTGAAGATTCCTAGGCACTCACAGCAATATCCTCAACTAGGAACCAAGCGTTTTAACACGTGGATTTTCTGGGGTTGCTCCATACTCAAACCAGGAGACATGGTTGTACATCTCCCCCTCACCTCGGCATCATTAGTCCACAGTTACTTTTAGTATTCCTGAGGGAAACAGAATGGATAAATTCTGACTCAATAGAAACTACCACAAGCCAGGCCTGGTGGCACACGCCTATAACCCCAGCACTGGGAAAGCAGAGGCAGGTAGAGCTCTGTGAGTGCAAGGACAATCTGGTCTACGAAGTGAGTCCAGGACAGCCAGAGATACAGAGAGGAACCCTGTCTCAAAAAATCAATAAAAACAAAACAATAAAAAAAAAAAAACTTAGGGGGCTGGAGAGATGGCTCAGCAGTTAAGAACACTGACTGTTCTTCCAGAGAACCCAGGTTGATTCCCAGCACCTACGTGACAGTTCACAATTGTCTGTAACTCGCACACATACATTCAACCAGTCAAAACACCAATGTACATAAAATAAAAATAAATTATTGAAAAGAAGGAAAGAAACCGTCACTACGCTTTCTGAAAAATGAAAACTCCTGAGTACAGTCTGGAGACATGCCCTTCCCCTCCTGAGTGTCTTCAGACAAGTCACTTCTAATTCCAAACTCTCTTAAATATTATTGGTTGTAAGATGAGCCCCCCCCCCAACCCCATATGACTCAGGTTCTTAAATCTTATCATTCTTCATTGAAGTGTTCTGGAACATGCTACCTTCTGCATCTCAACTTTCTCCTTACTTTTAGTTTCAAAGTTTTGAAACAAGAGTACTGAAAAATTAGTATAACAAAGTTCATTCAGAAAGGATTCTCTTGCATTGTTATTGACTTGGTAATTATTGTGAAATGGTAATCAGTGATCCATCCTGTGGGTGAACAACCTGGGGGAAGAGGTTTCATTCTTCTCATGCTGTACTAAGGCATTTCCCTCAACGAGCTAAGGTATAACTGGGCCACAGTGCATAGTCTCTTCTTAAAATTGCCTTTCCCACAAAATAAAAGGAGGAAGAGTTGAACAGGAGCAGGAGGGGATCAGGAGGAAGAGGAGCAGGATGAGGAGGTAGGGAGGAAAAACTGAAAGGGAGACAGAGCTATTCAGCAGTAGTTGTCATGAATATACATGCAAAACTCCTCAATAAAGCATTAGCAAGTCGAATCCTACAATCTATTAATGTGTTGTATACAGGACCAAGAGGGATGCATCCTAGGTCCCCAGGACCCATTCATCATTCAAGAATCAATTAGTGTAATATATCACACAAGCTGGCTAGAGAAGAAAGATCATGCAATCATATCCACTGATGTCTAAAAAGCATTCAATAGAACCAGTGTTGTGACTAAAAATAATTTAAGTATGAATTTTTTAAAAAGGCCTTCCTCGCCTTAATGAAGAGTAACTAATTTTAAAGCCATAGCTAACACAGTACACAGTGACAAGGAATCCAAAGCTTTTCCCATCATGCTTAACAAGTGTCTAGCAATGCTGCTCTTCGGTATCACCTCTAGCCACAGCCACTGCTCAAAGATAAGTAAGGGAACTGAGGGTACAAAGATAAGAAAGTAACTAACACAAGAATGAGGGATAGAAGCAGAGATGGAGAGCTGGCACTACCTGACTTTGAGACATATCATAAAACTAGTCAAAATCATGTGGTACTTGTGAAAAAAACAGACTAATCAACAGGTGCCTGACAGAGGCAATATGGTGGGGTCGGTAATGGGGGCAGATAGTCTTTTCAACAAACAGTGTTGGGATAGTTGAACATCCTCATGAAAAATCAATAAAACAACCCAAACAAAAGTTAACATATTCTACAAGCAGACCTTACAATAGTTACAAAAGATGACAGAGCTGTATGGATGATAAAAAACTATCAAAGTAAAAGAAAATGGAGAGAAAACTTGATGGCATTGAGTTTAGTGATTATTTTAATGCAACACAAGAAAGAGAGGTATACTCCACTGAAGAAAGGAATAATAAGACAGATCTGAACACAAGAACATGCTTCTGTTCTGCAGCAGATGCTGACCATAAACAAAATCTGTTAGAGAGGAATCTTCGGTGTCCCCCAAAGGCTCATGGGTACACAGTGTCCAGAGGTCAGAGGTCATTGAGAGGTACCTGGATCTGGACCTCTCTCATCAATGAATTGATCAAGCATGAGGCTAGAGCATAAGGTACCGCTCAGAAGTGGGGCCAGTTGGAGGAAACAGTGCTCTCGAGGCAAGTGAGTTTGAAGTGTATTTTATCTCTGGTCTGTAACCGAACTTTTAAGTTATTATTTATCACTTATTTATTACTAAATTCACTTATAACAAACACCAACAATTTCTTAACTATTAATCCTATAAATTCCTACAACCCCTTTAACCTATCCACTAAACCTATTGATAATCATAACAACTATTTTCATAACCTTTTAGAATGATACAGTCTCTGGGGCAGGTCCTCAGTCGTCAGGAAACCAGTCTCCGGGGTAGACTCTTTAACGCACTTAGCAGTCTTTTTTCTGGATCTCTCAGACGCAGGTTCGTCAGGGTAAATTGGCTATCGAAGTCTCACTTTAAATAAGGCTTGAGGCTTTCTTCTCTCTGGGAGACCTCAGCATCTGTAGGCCACCTTACTTCCTTCGTATCAGCAACTCTGCCATTCTGCCTCAGTCTTTAAAGCTGGCCACAGTTCCGTTCAGGCCACTGTTCGGACAGGTCAAACCCCTCTAGGCAAAAGCTGAGCCACAGGGTTTAGTCCTTGGCCTTTTGCTGTCTTGCCGAGGCTTTCTCTGCTCACCAGCTTCCTTCTGCCTCAGGGAGATCTGGCCATTGGTCTACCAGAACTTTCTCCAGCAGGACTCTCGGAGCTCTCTCATATCAGGGGCCCTTAGCACGCAGCTCTCTGGGCTCATCCACTTGTCCTTAAATAGGATCACTCCTTGTTCCACCTGCTTCAGCTTAATTTGGGCTCTGCCCACTTAGCAGTTGAAAGCAATGCCAGGTCATAAAGTCTTTCCTTGTTTCACCTGGCTTCAACCTTGTTTTTCAGTCCAAAGAGACTCCCCTCATTTCACCTGACTTCATCCATAAGCTGATAAGCTAATTGCTCACAGCAAAGTTGATCTTCATGCCCCGAATTAAAAGACTGTATCAGAAACCTATATATTCACTAAATCTAACTTATATTAATCTATCAACCCCTACACTGGTCCTTTTCCTCTTTCTCTGTCTATGACTCCTGCCTACCATCTAGTGAACAGATTCCTCCCCTAACCTGCCCAACAGAATGTTCTGACTCAAAACATCCTGACATTGATAGGTCCAGTTGACCATGGACTGAAACCTTTGAATCCATGAGATCCAATAAACCCTTCCCCCTTTTTTAACTGCTCTTCTTGGGTGTTTTGTCACAGCAATGGAAAGCTGACAAACATAAAATGCTTAAAATGTACAGACAAACAAACAAAAACCACTTCTTTAAAAACATAGGTCAAATTTAGACTCTTCACTAAGAAAGATATACAGGTAGCAAATGGCTATATAAGAAGACATTATGGACTTGTCCAAACTCAGACTGCTAGCCTGAGTGTACGTGTGACCATGACGTGGACCGTGGACTGAGTAACAATGTGTGTTGAGGTTCAACAGTTGCAGCAAGTGTATTGCCTACACATGCTGCTGATAGCAGGAAGCCACATGGGAGGAGAATGGGCAGACAGAGAATCTGTACACTATACTCTATCTTGCTGTCACTCTAAGTTTGTTCTAAACCTTAAAATCTAGTCACAAGTAGCAAGTAAAAATGTGCACTCATGTAACGTTGGTACCCATGAGGCCGAGGCAAGAGCTCAGGAACTGGATTCCAGTGTGGCCTCCACAGCAATAGTCTGTCTCAAAAATACAAAAACAAAATGTAAGAAAGCAGAAGAAAAGCTTAAGGCTGTTTAGACTTCTGTTCTCACGGTTGCCGACTGATTTTCAGAATGCTTATCAAACAGGTACTTTCCCTTTAAATATCTTTGCTCTTGTCAGTGTGTGACATACATGTGGGGGACTGTGTTCCATACGGCACATGTGGGGGCTGGAGGACAATTTGTGGGGTCTGTTCACACTGCTACCTTTAGATAGGTCCAGAGATAGAATTATGGTTTCGACCTGGTGAAGCTGCTCTCCTTTCCCTGCTGAGCCATTGAGCACCCTTTTCCCTCTCTTTCTGAATACATGAATGCATTCCTATAAAACACTGAACACTACAGTTCTAAAGTTCCCAGTTGTGACCAGCACTCCCAGACAGGGGGAGAGAGGGACTCAATGTTAGCACTCTTCCTGTGCCTGCTAGAATTTGTCAGACACTTTTGTGCTTATATGCACATATATAAGTCCATAACAGGGGGAGTTGTATTTGTATTTTGGGAGGTGGGAATTTAGAGAGTGAACTCAATCTGCAAGCATTTTAGGCAAGCCCTATACAAACTGTGCTACATTGACAGTCTTGGCGCATTATTTTCTTAAAATATTTTAACTTACTTTTTTTTTTAGATTTATTTATTTTGTGTGTATGAACGTTTTGCCTATGTGTATTGATGTGAACTACCTGCATACCTGGTGCTCACAGCAGTCAGGAGAGGGCATCAGGTCTTATAGAGCTGAACTTATGGTGGCTGTGAGCTATCTGGTGACTGTGATGAGCAGAACCTAGGTCTCACGCAAGGGTATCAAAGGCTTTTGACAGTCGCGATATTTTTCCATCGCCATGACCTTCTTTAATTTTTAATTATTTTTTTTGTGTATATGTCTGGATATTTGCTTGTCTATATGGGAGCCGTGTGCTTGTAGTATCCATGACAGCCAGAATAGAGCATTAAATCCCCTGGAGCTAGAGTTACAGGCAGCTGTGGGGTACCATATGTGAATGATGGGAACAGAACCTGGGTCCTCTGCAGGAGCAGAAGAACTCAACTGCCTAGACACTTCTCCAGCCTGAAAATGTCATTTTTTAAAACCTGACAATAGCAACTAGCTTTCTTTCCCAAGTCAGTCTTGATTGTCTCTATTTTCTCTAACTATCCTAAGGTGAATTTACCCCGGGAAGATATTCTTCCTGTGGAACTTGCCTTTCTATGTTCTTTCTGTATATTGTTCCCTCTAATGGAAACTATGCAATGGACACCCTATATATAGCTCTTTAGTTACATATATAGGTTCCTTCCTTTAGATATGAATGGAACTTAATTTTAATATAATGCCAGTTCATTCTCCAAAGTGACCACGCCAAGAAATCCATCTGCAAGGTAAGATATCCACATGTCTAAACAATGCTTGGTTTTATCTTTTTAAGTAAATAAATGTTAATGTAAGAGGTACAAACATTATTCCAGGTTTGCGGGTGTAGGTCAGTTGATGGAGTACCTCCATCATTAAGCTTAACAAGCTTAAACCCTTGGGTTCAATCTCTAGTAAGAAATATAACCATATAACTGAGTGTAGGGGGTGCATGCCTGTAATCCCAGCAATGGGGAATTGGAGGCAGGAGGATCATAAATTCAAGGTCATCCCTAGGTCCCTAGTGTGTTTAAGGCTAGCCTGGGCTATATAAGGTCTTCTCTTAAAACACAAAACAAAACAAAGGAAACACACTTGTTTCTGTTGATCACTGCTCAGAGTCTCTCAGAACCAGTAGCTTTTGGGTAGCAAAGCACCTACCACATGCTCTGGAAGGCAGTGTGTGGCAGAAGCAGGGGAGGCAAAGGTAACAGCTCCACTGCAGCCGGTGTTCACAGTAACTGAAATGCCACAGAAGCACAGCTGCAAACTCACAGATCAGCCCTGTCCTTCTCCAGTCTGTAAGGTCACAGGCATTCTGTTCACGGGCTGATAGAGCACTTCCTGGTTTTTTCATCAGGGAACCTAATCTTGGGGACGATCTTTGAGCCTAAGATCCAGTTTGAAGGTGTCTGGTGCAGCCTGTCTCTCCCCACCTTTGCTGGGCCTCCATTTCCTTATGTATTATATGGAGCTAAAATGGTTTACCAGTTTTACAAAGTGGGCTGAGAACAAAATGCAAACCCATATGTGAAAACAGTCCTGTCAACTCTTAAATAGAGGTTACAGTTGTTAGCTACATCTACTACTAAAGCATTGTTTCACTACACCTACAAGCCAGATACTCACACTTACATCCAAAAGAAAGCGGCAACTCAGCTGAATGAACAGACTGGGATGTAGTTCAGCCCTAGATTTGACCTTCAGCTAAGCCTGGAAACCAGCACACAGGAGGCAGCCAGAACAGACTCAGCTACTAAGAACAGTGTCTTGAAGCCAACACGAGTTATAGGCCACCTTGTCAATGGTGATAACAATGCCAGTGATAAACAATATAAATAACTGAGTATCATACTTAAAGGAATTCCAACATAATCAAAAAAGTTCAAATAAAATCTTTGTATCCTAAGAATACATATTTTTTCAGCATATATATATTTATTATTACTATTACTATTATTATTTTACAGTTATACCAAGAACAGAAGGAACAAAATAATTGCATTTAAAATGAATGAAATTAGGGGCTGGAAAGATGATTCAGCCATTAAGAGAATTTATTGCTCTTACAGAGGTTCCAAGTTATGATCCTAGTACCTAACCTTGAAGCTGCTCACAACCACCTGTGACTCAAAATTTCCAGGAGACATGATGCCCTCTTCTGGCCTCCACAGGTCCCATGGAGTACGGGATGGGGGCACACACACACACACATGCACACACATCGATAAAAAAAAAAAATTCATTAAAAAAAAAAACAATTTGAGTTTACACTCTATTTGAGTACACAATTTGGAATGTCATGAGCGTTTGCCTCATTTAAACATGAAGCATCTAAACCATAATAATCAAATTAGTCATAATGAATACTAGTCCAAGGTTCACTTCTGGCAAGACAGCATGATGGGGCATTGCCTCAGAATTCTGACTTATCGCAGGATGACAGCCCAAACTGAGCAGCAGTCCAAACTTGTTCTTGCTTGCAGTTTCCCCAGGCTGGTGCCAGGACACATTCTGGGGAGAAGCGATAACTGTGCATTTTACTTCTTCATGTGTTGCAACCAATAAATCTTAGTCCTTCCAGGAGCACCCCTTGCTTTGGGGTAAAATTGCAACCACTGATCTTCAGTTAAGCTTTGACTGAACGTTATGCCGTCTTCTTTTTCCTGGAACTTCCACCTATCCCAGCGTGAGTCAGTGGGTGGCTGGGTGCAAAGGAAACCAGATGGGAGAGGTGACTGGAGCCCTTGAGAAGATACTACTTAGGGATTTCTGCTTTTAAAGACAGCCTGAAAGAGAAGGATTTCATAATACATGCTTATTATATCCTAGAGCCTGTAATGAGATCAGAACCAATCTGCTGGGGGCTTCTAATTGAACACTGAACTTGGAGCCACTTTTACACCAGGGATAAGAGGATCATGCAAATTTGAAGTATCAGACAGATACCCAAGAAGACAACACCTGTATAGTACAGATCTGTTAAGTGAAAGACAGACAAAGGTCTTAGCTAAAAGTCAACCAGGGCTCTAAGCTCAGAGCCCTCCACTTAAGGAATCCAACTTCTGCCACCCACCTCATTCTCAGCCACAACTCCTCATACGTTGGGAGGACAAGTCAGAGCCTACGGCTGTATAAGTCCTCTGTGTTTACTGCAGCAAGATAGAGAAAAGGCTCACCCTCTCTCCTTCTCTCTTTTTCAGAACACTGGGCTCAAGACCATGTCTAGACATCATGGATAATTACAGTTAAAATGTGCTACCATGACAACAGATAGCACTAGACAGAGGTAGGGCACTAAGGAGTTAATAATGAAGCTCCAAAGAAAGAGAAATGTCTCATCCCGCTTAAAGGATAGACTGGCTAGGTGGGCAGTGAGTGGAGCTGGGGAACTCAAATCACATAGATAGGACACAGCTCGCATAGAGACATTTCTGGAAGCCTAAGTTTTCACTCTATTCAACTCATTTAGTAATGGCAGGGAATAGGTATTCTTAGGCACTGCTGTTTGTATTTGGAGAAAATATCTAAAGCAGCAATTTTGATTGGGGATGTAGCACTATTGGTAGAGTGTTTGCCTGAGATACAAGAAGCCCTGGGTTTGCCCCCCAACAGCACATAAACTAGGCATGATAGCACATGGCTGTAGTCAAAACTCAGGCAGGGAGATCAGGAGTCCAAGGTTGGCTACATATACAGTTGAAGGTCAGCCCAAACTACATGAGACCCTGTCTCAAAATAAAATGAAAATAAAAACAGTAACTCTGTTAGGAATGCAAGCTGGCTTCACCAAAAGAAACCATCTCTACCCTCACTGGGGTATTGACTCTGCCTGCTGGATAGTCTCTTCGGCCACAGTGTCTGTGCCATATTGCAGGGTTTGTCCAGTCCATACTCCAACTCTGGCATCAGCTCCACACCACTAGCTCCAAAGACTGACCATTTTTATTGGCAATAAGTCATTAGTATTCCAAACTAAGCTGCAGAATTCAGGAAGTTTATCTTGGAACTGCCTCTTGTTCCCCTCCTCCCTCTTCTGGAATGTTCTCTGTTTCCTAGGGCGCTGGGTCCTCTGTGGGTCAATTCAAAAGCACCAAAGGTATGTTCCACCTGCCTAAGTCTCCTTTCACATACCACTCTGTCTCAAAGTGAACTAAGAAATCCCATTCTAACTTCTTGCTGTGAAGATCTCAGGTTAGATATTTGATTAAAAGAATTTGCCACAGTGTGAGTCACCCAGAAACAGGATCACCTTGCTTCTCCTACCCCTAAGGGTTTAAATTTAGAGAGATCTGTTAGTTTA
The DNA here is from genome assembly GCA_907164525.1 of Lophiomys imhausi. Lineage (NCBI taxonomy): Eukaryota > Metazoa > Chordata > Mammalia > Rodentia > Muridae > Lophiomys > Lophiomys imhausi. The sequence goes on along the minus strand of CAJQZJ010033689.1, from coordinate 674,239 downwards.
TCCTACAGGAAATCTCTTGGTGTGTGCAAAGTTGTTTTTGGGATAGAGGCCTTAGGCTTCCCTGGGCATTCCTTGTTCCCAACACTAGTCCCATCTAAGTATTTAATTTCCATTTCTGTATTCAGACTATCTTGTTATTTCACTGCATAATAAACTGGAAGGTTTTTTTTTTCCTTCATTTTTCAAGAGGTCTATTTTAAATACCTGTTAACCCTTTCTGAGTCTGGACAAACAGTGCTAACCATGAGTCTTACGTTATTTACTCCTTGCCACAGCCCCTTGAGGGAGGCCTATCAAGATCTCCATTTTAGAGGAAACAGACTTAGAAGCATTAAGTCAGTTTGCCTGAGGTCACGATAAGAAGTTGTGAGTCAAGCCTGAGTCTGAGTAGAGTGCCTGTGTTCTCAGTCACTGCACTCAAATAGAAAACCACCAGTTCCTGTTCAGAAAGCCTGGTCCTGGTCTGAGAAAGAGAGAGTATGAGGTATGAAGTGAGGCTAAGAGACAGTGAACACTTCAGAGATTACGGGCATGTATACTGAGGTGCTGTAGATGGAACCCAGGTCTATCTTCCTGAATGCTGAGCAAGTGTTCTACCAGCTGAGCTACATTCCAGGCCCCATTTTAAAATTATATCACACTTGTGTTGATGTCCTTAGTGATAAGAATATAGTGTGCATTCTTTTTTTTTCTTACATTTATTACTTCAAGTTACATCTCCATCACAGCCCCTTTCCCCCTACCCCTCTCAGTCCCACCCTCTCACCCTCTACTCCCTCTTCCATCTATCCTACTCCTCTGGTATGAGGTACCCTCACATATCAACTCCACTTAGTTCAGCAGTCATATGAGGGCTAAGCGCTTGCTCTTGCACTGGGGGCCTACATAGCAGTTCCACTAGGGCAAAGTGTCCCACTAACAGGTAACAAAGTCCATGTTCCTGTTCCTTTTGGTCTGTTGGTTGTAGTATAGATACCCTGTACTATATGGCTAAAGCATTCTTTGCAAGTAAACAAAACCCATCTCTCTCAAAAGAAATATAATTGACATGTACATATGAATTCTACAGAGTAACAGATTATACCACATTCTCTCTCTCATCCTTATCTCTCCTACTCTCTCCCTCCCTCCCTTCCCCTATCTTTCCCTCCCTCTTCTGGTTCTGTACTCAAGCTCTTAACAAATACTTATTAATAAGGAAGGATTGATCTTTGCTTGAAAAGCAGCGGTGGCAGAGGGAGGATGGGCTTTGCTCATTGATAACCTGAAGGAGCCAAGTAGGAATAAGCATAAAGCATATAAAACCTTGTCCAACTTTTCAATACTTAACAGGCGACAAGGTTGTACCTCTTACCCTATTCTGAGTCTTGTTGAGCACCAGTTAAACTCTCTAATGCTTCCTTAATCCTACTTTATCATCTGGGCCATTTCCCAGGGATTTGTCCAGTTTTCCGCCACCAACTCTGCGTTCTATTTTCAGGTTCCCCCTCCCATCTTGTACCTGGCATGTGTCCCAAGAAGTGCTTCAGTTGCAAAGCAGAAAACACTGAGATGCATGATTTAAATGAGAGGGATGTGCCCTGCCACATTTTCATTAAAATTACAGAAAAAGCCAAGCTGTGTGAAGTTTAAGGGAGATCAGAATAGAGTCCAAAGTGCTACCAGCACATTTTTAGTCGTTTTTTTTTTTTAGTTCAATAAAGCAGCTGTCCTATATTTGCTAAATAGCTTGGAAATTGTTGATCATGGAAAGCAAAGATGTGCAGTGTGGGCTCCCCCCTCCCTTTCCTTTCTTCATTTCTTCAGTTCATTACTATCTACAAGAAAGAAAGGAAAAAAAAATCAAACCATTATACTCCCTATCGGCTCCATTAGTATATGCATGTCAAATCAAGAATCTGTTGTGAACAACTCCAAAACAGGACGATACATTGCAGAGCCTTGAAAGCAGATTTATTTCTACCCACAGACCAAGCGTATCATTGGTTGATAAGTTTAACAAAACCATGATCCTTGCATAGAATAGTGTTTTCATAAGCATGATTCACTATAAGTCAACACAAAATAATGCAATAATGATCTTATTCCATGGAGAAAAAATAAAAGATAATGAAAAATGTATCATTAAGGATGTCAGAACAATACTGGTTTTCTGAGGACTGTGGGTTTGCTATTCTTGAACCCAATTATCCTTTGGGACAGTGGAGTCTACATTTGAGCATTCATTCATTGTGTTTTGGCATCCGTTCGAAGATCACAGTGTGTTCCTGTCATTAACCAGAGATTCTCATCTCAGTCCTTCATGAGTTTCCTGTACAAGGTAAACACACAGACCTATGAATCAGAGGTAATATCAAATGATAAAAAAAAATCTCTGCTATTTGGGAATCCAACAGGAAATCAGCTAAACAAACTAAGTCCAAAAGCTGACTCATGGCTCCTGTTCTCCAAATGAAGTTTATTTTTATCATTCTGTATCTCTCAACACAGTATCCATGGAAGGTCATTTCTTAGCACTTTGGGAGGGAATCTGTGTATGTTATGTGTATGTTCGTATGTAGGCTCATGTGTAGGTGCAGGCACATGCAATGGCCCACATGTGGAAGTCAGAGAAGAGCTTTAAACCTCCTCCTTCACCTCCACCTTGTTTGGGAGACTGTCTCTTACTGTTTGCCTCTGTGCACAGTAAGCTAACTTGCCTGCAAGTTTCACAGGTTCTGCTGTCTCTGTCTCCCATCTCACCAGAGGCTCAGACATTACAGGCATCCACCCAGCTTTTTATGGGCCCTGGTGATCTAAACTCAGGTCCTCACATTACAACACCAGCACTTTACCCACTGAGGACCATCCTCAGCCCCAGTAAGCAGTATCTTTATCTCCAGTCTAGACCAGAACTTCCATTATACACAATCACACTGTGTACACTGGGTTGCTATTTTTTTAGTCTTACATTTAATTACAGAAGTAATATATGTATGTATTATTATAAACAGATAAAGTCATATAAAAGAACACTGAACAAAAATGAAAACCCATTCTTGCTTCCATTTCATGTTACACTGTCAGTGGATACCTGTGGATACTTCCAGATTTTTTAGATACTTTAAAAATATATAAGCAAAATAATTTTAGTATCGTGTATTGTCTCATAAATAGGACCACACTAATAACAATTTTTAAAAACCTTTGTTTTTCTTTTATATTTTCAGCTTTTTAATGTTAATGGGACATGTCTACACAAAACCACATGCTGTAACCACTGGGCCTGGTGGTTTGTACCCTGATGTGCTCTTGACCCCTGGGTCTCCAGATTTTCCTTCTAACACCACCTTCGCTTCTCTGACACTCTGTGGGCATCCTTGGACAATGCAGCTTAGTTTTGTCAGTTTTCTCATTTCTTTAAATTATAGTCTCCATCTAGTTCTTTTTGTTTTCTACTGTAATTTGTTAATTAAAAATGAATTATTTGGGGGATGGAGAGATGGCTCAGCGGTTAAGAGCACTGGCTGCTCTTCCAGAGGTCATGAGTTCAATTCCCAGCAACCACATGGTGGCTCACAACCATCCATAATGAAATCTGGTGCCCTCTTCTGGCCTGCAGATATACCTGCAGACAGAACACTGTATACATAAAAGGCTGAAGACTGATGCAGGAATGTATGGAGAGAAAATGGGAACTGTCCAGGCAGTCACTGGTATGTCATTTCTTAGTTTTGGAAGCTGCAGGCCCTGCACTTCCTATATAAGCAGATATATTTATCCCTCTCAGGTCTCTTAGGTGGTTGAAGAATAGACAGCTAGAGTCTCATAGTTAAATTTTGAACTGTTTAGGAATCAAGAGGGTGTTATAGATCTAAGAAGATACTCTTAAAAGTGTGTTGCAAGATAGTATGAATGTTGAGTCACATATAGACCTTTAAACTCATGGAGATGGTTAGATAGTAGAATGTTAAAGTCAGGGGCCAAATATGTATAAACTGGACATTGGGAAGGTATACTGGGCCATTTAACTCTCATAAATGTGGCATATTTATATCTGTTGTTTTGTATAGTATTTACTATTATAAGAGAAGGAACCATCTGTTGGACTGAAAGGGGAAACTGCTGGGGGGAAGAGGGTGGAAGGGCAGGATAGGAAGGGGGAATAGGGAGGGGTTTGTTACTGAGATGTAACTTGAAGAAAAAAAAATAAAGTATTTAAAAAAATGAATTATTTGTCCTGACCAGATCATTCAGTCTGGGTTTTTATTGACTACTTTTGCTTGGTGTTGTCCAATGTTTGTCTCTGTTCTCTGTAACTACTAGAAATTGGTAGTGTGTAGAGCCTTATCCAGATGATTCTGATAGAGGCTTATTTATTCAGATTTCATTTCAGATGGATGGATGGATGGATGGATGGATAGATGGATAGATGGATGTACGTGTATGTATATATGTACATATGTATGTATGTATGTATATTCAAGATTTTAAAAATGCTTCTGGTGTATATGTGACTATGTGTATTGGTGTGTACGTGTGTGTGTGTGTGTGTGTGTGTGTGTGTGTGTGTGTGTGTGAGATGCATGTATATGCATGTGAGTTCATACAAGTGCAGGTATACACTTGCCATAGTACACATGTGGTAGTCAGAGGGCAACATTGGGAACAGATTTTTGGTTGCTGGCTTCTTTGAGGCAGGATTCCTCTGTTTTCTACTGCATTGGACAGGCTTGATGACCTTCAAGCTCCTGGGGATCTTCCTGCCCCTGTATGTCATCTAAAAAAAAAAAAGCCTACTTCAATTATACAAATATGTTCCTATATAGACTTTAAGAAAATTCTGAAGACTCAAACTCAGGTCATGCTTAGACAGCAATCCTTTATCTACTTTGCCATCTACCCAGCCGATTTCACTGGTAACTTTTTTTTCTTTTTCTCTTCTTTTCTTTTCCTTTTTTTTGACATGGAGTCTCACTGTATTGTGCTGACCTGGAACTCACTGTGTAGACAAGACAGCCTCATACTCACAGAGTTCTGCCTGTCTTTGCTAGAATTAAAAGTGTGCACCATCCACCTGACACCCATCTGGTGACACTTTTCTTTTAATCTAGTGCGTCTTAGAGATTCTCCCCCTCATTTGGTGCTTGGTGACCAAACCTGCTTTCTTACATAGGAGATATACTGTGTTTTTCCACCTGATGAGCCTTTGGTTATTATCTTCATCTTTGCTAACAATGTTATATCAAAATCTTATGTGAGGCCGGGCGGTGGTGGCGCACGCCTGTAATCCCAGCACTTGGGAGGCAGAGGCAGGCGGATCTTTGTGAGTTCGAGGCCAGCCTGGTCTACAAAGTGAGTCCAGGACAGCCAGGGCTACACAGAGAAACCGTGTCTCGAAAAACCAAAAAAAAAAAAAAAAAAAATCTTATGTGGAGACCTTTGTGCCTATAGGTGAAAGTTTGTAGAATAACAAGTCTTCCAGCCCCCCCCCCCTTTTTCTTGGTACTCTCTCATGACACCTGGCAAAGAGGAGACTTTTGTTTGCAGGTGGAGCCATAGAGGATCATTTTATTTAAAGTTCTCAGCTTCCTTACAAAGAAAAGGAACAGAGGTTACAGCAACAGTGTGTCCAAAATGGGAAAGTCCCACAGGAGACACCAAACCTCCCAGTACATTTGGGCAAAAAGGGGAATCATTTTTAATTTATAATTATTGAAACACAGCATTTATAACATAGGGAGGGAAGTGTGTGCAAAGAATTTGTCAATAAGTGTCTGGAGACTCAAAATCCTCAGTGAAGATGTTCCGAGAGAAGTGTTCAGACTTCCATGTGTTTAACTCATGGGGAATTGACTCTCTGTAAAGCTAGCCATCTGCTAAATGTTTCCTGAGTGACGTGTCTTTGCCTTCAACTCAGCCTGTAAAACATGCAATCACCCTGGGTCCCCTCAAGGTCCAGCTTTTCCCCTTGGTTTTTGGAGTAACATTAATGGCATCAGTTGTGTTTCCAGTACCCCGGTCACTCAAAGCCTCGACTCATCTTCTGCCACCTCCACCCTCGACAGCAGGCTGGAGAAGGTCTTTACATCTGTTGTCCCCTCCCACTTTGCTTTCTGGGGTTCATTTAATGATGGCAGTAGTAAAAGTCTAATTGGTCTCCACTCACCGCTGGCCCTTGTAAGCTGGTCCTTGTTAAAAGATGAAGCTTTCTAAGTCACAGCTCTGATTTACCACAGGCCTGTTGCAACCTCACATGACCCAGTGAACTAACTACAAACGTCAGAGCTCCTGAGCATGGGGAACACTCATGGCTCACAACTTCTTTTGCTTCCCATGGTCTCCTCCTTTTCTGTATTAATATATTAGTACAACAGTATCCTTCCTCTGTGCTTGACTATGGGCAAGACAGAGGACAGTTGTTATTTGATACTCGGCACACTCTGGGGTAGACAGGGGAACATCAAGATAATGAGAGAGGTTCTAGAACCAGAAAGCCTGGATTCTTTCCCATCCCTCTTATCAACTGTGTGACAGGTGACTCATCAGGTGGGTCTATCTTCCTCTTCCACATTAGTCTGTTAACATTTGAGGTTGCTCAATAAATGTCACTCTGCTCAGTCCCTATTTTTCATATTACTCTTATCATTGCCATTTCTAAGTGAGGGACACTGAGGTTCCGAGGTTACATCAATAGTCCCTGTTCCCAGAGCTGATGAGTGTCCAGCCAGGAATTCATCCCACAAGTCTGAGCTCACAGCCCTTACTTGTTGGAAGAGCCCTTCACTGTGTCTGGTTTCCAGGCTCATCTCTCCTACTCTCTACTCCTGTGTACTCTGACTTAGAGTCCAGGCTTGTTATTCACGATTGCCCAAAGTGCCTTGCCTTTTCTCCTTTCCTTCCTTTCTTATGTCTCACCTCTCCTGAAATATCTCTCCACACCTTTCATTCCTCTCCTTCCTCCTCAGCAGTGATCTCAGCTTCCTGAAATCCAGCCCAAGGAGGTAAAAGGCTGCCTTCAGTGTGACCCCACTCTTGACCTTTTCTTCTCTTCTTCCATGAAAGGGCAGCTGTCAGCTCCCTCTGCCTGAATGGACCTGTCTTCAGTGTCTCTTATCACCGTGGGCTGCCTCCTGTGCACGTATCTGTATCTACTACAGGAATCCAGACACTGTGAAAGTTCTCCCAGAGATCACCTGTCTGGTTTTCAGAGTTCAAAGGAGCTGGTTCCAGGTGTTCCACACAGCTGGGAGAGGCTGAGTGGGCGGATACCTGTCTTCTTCACACATACACACCCACACCCCTTCGAACAGAGTAGCCCCTTTTCATTTCTTTTATACATTGAGAAAAATGTCTAAATTCATTCTCACAGTAAGTGACTATTGTCTCTCCTTCGCTAGCTCTCCAGTATCTGGTGGAAAGAGAAATCTTCTGTCTGGAATATCTAGCTCAGGACCCAGCTAAGAAGCTGCTTATCTGAGGCAGCTCTGTGGAGGAAGGATACAATACTAAGCACTTTAAATTATTCTGTCTCACACATCTGATCAATTTCACCAATTCTGTGAGACAGGCATTCTCTCCACTTTAAAGATATAAACATAGATGTCTACCTCTCTGAACTCAGGAAGTCCATGTTCACACAGATAACATGTGACAGAAGTCAGGATCATACCATCTAGCACAGATTCTAAATTCAGACAAGCTGAAGTTCAGATACCTGTCTTCTTCTCACTAGCTGGCAAGTTGTTGGGTCTTTCTGACTCCTATAGTAAGAGGCACTGTTACATCTCCAGACACCATCCCTAGGATAATCCTCTGTGTATCAGATATCTAGTTTTCAATCATAGTTCGCCAGTGTTTCCTTCCACTGTACAGCAGTATCTATTGCAACATCATTTTAAAAGATCTATAGGTATCATAAGCCTTGAATCTTCTTCTGCTACAAGGACTGCAAAGCAACATGCTAAGATCAAGGCCACTCAGCCTATATAAATTTTAAAATGTTCAGAGAGATACACAATATTTATTAGGGAGGGAGCTCTAATATAAACCAGCTACCCAGCCTGGTTTTATTGCACAGGGCTATGGTTTGAGGGTTTGTGGCCCTGCAGAACTAGTACATCGAAACCCAGTCCTCAGTGTGACCATTACCTCTGAGAAGGCAATTAAGTCAGAGAGCAAGGCCCTCAAGAATGTATTATTGCCCTTATAAAAGAGCCACAAGTGTTTGTTTGCCGCTTTGTCCATATGAGGACACCCTCACCACACTCTAAAGGGCAGAGTGAGTCTTCAAACACCAAGTCTGTTGGCACTTTCATCTTGGATCTTCCAATCTCCACTACTGAGAAAAAGAAATGACTATTGTTTATAAGCTACTCAATCTAAGGCATTTTGTTACAGCAGTGAAAACAGACTAAGCCTTGAGGCAGCATATGATGATCGAGTGAGCCTGTCCAGCTAAAGTATCTTGTGAGAAGCTACAGTTTTACTTTCTTTGCTCTAAGCACCAGAATTCCCACTGTCATTTCTGCCAGGAGATCTGAGTCAGTGATGAGAGAAAGCCTATGTGTATAGGCAATTTGGGAAATACTGCCTATAGGAACATCTCACATACATTCTGCATGGCGTTTGCATGTAACCACAATGGGACATTTCTACTTTCTTAGGTAAAGTAGAAAAAACTTCTCATGATTAAAGCCAAAAAAGTATGGTATATCTCAAAAATCATACTCAACACTTCAGTTTTACAAGATTAAATAGAAACTGTTATAATCATTTCATCTTCTGTAATTGTGTTACTATGTTATTTTTAATAATAGATGGGTCCTTACTTTACGGATTGTTGGTCCTTATGTTACTACTGCTAGGATAGGTCAGTTGCTAACAAAGTGTAAAAACAGGAAGAACAGCAAGTGAACCTGCACATCGGGTCCTGACAGAGGCTGCTGACAAGTTAGCATGCTTACTCGGTGTAACCACACATCATGCAGTCTATTGGATATTTATCCATGTTTTGTTATTTGTTTGCTTATATAATAATATCTTTGTTGATATTCTACTTATGGCATCGATGCATCCTAGTCATATTGTGTGTCCACAAATGTAGCATGTACGTCCACATGTATGCGGGAGTGTATGTACATGAACATGCAGGCAGAGGCCAGAGTTTGACTTTGGGTGTCTTGTTCTATCCTATTTTATCTTAATTTTTAAGACACTCTCTGAACCTGGAGGTTACTGATTTTGCAAGTCTGGTGGTCAGCTTGATCTCTGTCCCCACACCAGCACTGGGGTTATAAATTTATGCCACTAAACAAGGCTATCACATGGCTGCTGGGGGTCCAAACTCAGGTACTCATGATAGCATAGCAGGTGCCTTGTCAGCAGAGCCATCCCTGCAGGTCTCTCTGGCTACATTATTGAAAAATCAATAATGATCGTTTGTTTCATTTACCCCAAATGATAAAGGCAATGGAAATGAAAACCTGAAATAAGAAAAGAATGATTATGAAGGAATTTGGTAGAAGTCCTCTCCTTCTAAAAGCTGCATTCTGTTCTCACCCAAGAACCTAGTCAAGATAACTGGTTGTGGTCAGTCTTCGTAGTGAAAAGATGGCCCTGTACTTCCTATAAAATCAGATATATTTATCCCTCTCAGATCTCTGAGGTGGTTGAAGAACAGATAGCTAGAGTCTCATAATTTAATTTGGAGTTGTTTAGGAGTCAAGAGAGTGTTATAGATCTAAGAAGATACTTTTAAAATTGTGTTGAAAGTTAGTATGAATGTTGAGTCAGATATAGACCTTTAAACTCATGGAGATGTTTAGATAGTAGAATGTTAAAGTTAGGTACCAAATACATATGGACTGGTCATTGGGAATGTACGTTAAGCCATATAACCCTCATAACTGTGTCCTAATTACCTCTGTTGTACTGTATTGTATTTGTTATTATAAGAGAAAGAGCCATTTGTTGGACTGAAAGGGGAAACTGTAGGGGAAAATAAGATATACCTTAAACTTAAAAGAAAAAAAAAAGGGGAAGAGGATGGGGGGGGTTGAGGGTGGGAGGGTGGGACTGGAGGGGGAATAGGGAGGGGACTGTGATTGAGATGTACTTTGAAGAAATAAAAAGTAAAGGAAAAAAAAAACATGGACCACCGGAATCGCAAGGTCTACACAGAATACTCCACCACCGAATGACTCCTCATAAGTACCACTCCATGCTGACCATGTGGCTTGTAAATGACATTCACACGTCCCTTTACCTCCCTTATGTGCCACTGGGTCTCAGGTTCTCCACTCTCTAACTGCGTACCCTGACATGGAACTTATTATATTAGAACATATAAAAAGTATTTCTAAATGGCTCTTTTGGGGTATTAACCAGTGAGTTGTGAATCAATATTTATCAGAAAAAAAGTGTGTCACCTATAATGAAATGTTGCTTGTGAGTAGGAAAACATGTTTTTAAAATAAAAACGATTTTTCTTTTACTTTTTTATATTTTGAGGTTATAATATAATTATATCATTTTCCTATATCCTTTTCTCCCTCCAACCTCTGCCTTGCTTCTGCTAGGCTCTCTTTCAAACCAATGGCCCCTTTATCTTGGTTGTTGCTTTTGATGGTGCTGGTGGTGGTTGTGTGTGTGTGTGTGTGTGTGTGTGTGTGTGTGTGTGTGTGTGTGTGTATGTGTGTGTTCCTAAATACTTAGTATAATCTGTATGTTACTTGTTTGTCTGTTTTTAGGGATGACAATTTAGTATTGAATGACCAATTGATGGGCTCTTCCCTGTGAATTACTATTTCTCCTGCTCTCAGAATTCCTTAGCTGCCTGTAGTTCTTCCTGTAAGGTTGAGACCTCGTGGGCTTTCCCTTCATCCACATTAGCATGTCTACTCATGTTATCCTTGTTCAGGTCATGTTTTGGTAGCCATGTTGGTGAGCCTTCATGGGTGTAGCTTCTGACACATCTAGGAAGCCTGCTTTCACAGAAAACTTCCAGTTCCTCTGACTCTTAAAAATCTTCCCACCCCATCTTCCACAGTGATCCCTGACCCTTAAGTGTGGAAATTGTGTTGTAGAGATATTAGGAATTTTACATTTTGATCAATTGTGTTTTTCTAGAGTGGTCTCCATCTGTTGCAAAGTTAAGTTTCCTTGATGGCAGATAATGACTACAGTTATCTGTGTATAAGAACAAATATTTATGATGTAGCTTCGGATTATACTGGTTTAGTGAAGTAGCAATTGTAGGTAGGGCTTGTGCAGGCTTAGTGAAGTAACAGTTGTAGATGCTTCTTCGATATCAAAATGATTTCTCTAGCCCTGGGTAGTTGTATGGATTTTCAATACCAGGAAAGTATTCCCTCTTTTGTGCATATTGTAAGTCCAATTAGAGAGCTGTTGGTTATCACCAAGGTATGCATGCAACTACTACACCCTTAGGGTTATTATGCCATGATGGTCCTTGATGCATAGGCATCATAGTTGGGTAGGACTGTTGGTTGCCTACCTGCTTTGGAAACTTGCATGGCACCTTCTGGTACCATGGAAGCTAATCCTCAGGGAGGAGGTTTTTATGTCAGGTCCCCAACAGGAGCTATCTGGGTCCAGTGGCTGAAGTACATGGTGTCTTCAGAAAAAAAGGACTTACATTCCACCTCTAAGTGGTAAGCAAAGGCAACAAAAATAGCCTGAAAAATGTTAGGAGTCCCTTTGACAATTCTGACCAATAACTCAAAATGGCTTCTCTTGCCTGTTTTAGGGATTATCTATGGTTTGGTAGAAATATTGTCATCCTACATGAGAATATTTCAGTTAAACTATCTGTGTATCTTTACATGCTGACGTATATGTATTGTAAATATTTTAGGTAAATAGTTAATAGTATAACTCCTTATGAATTTTTCCAAATATCCTTACTGTTGTTTAACTCTCCTTCTATATTTATCTTTCCCCTTCTTCCCTAATTAGAGTCCTCACCCCAATTTTTCCTATTTCCCCCTTCAGATCACTTGTACCCTGCTAATTCCCTCTCTATTGTCTCCCACCACTGCAATGTCCCTTTCACTTTCCAGGTAAGTATCACCATTATTTCATTATATACCATTATCTGAATACACAGATACACATACTAAGTCACCACCGGATGCTTACCATAGCCACTAATAAAGATTTTCAGATTGCTCTCTCTCTCTCTCTCTCTCTCTCTCTCTCTCTCTCTGTGTGTGTGTGTGTGTGTGTGTGTTTGTGTGTGTGTGTGTGTATGTGTGTGTGTGTGACAGAAAAAGAGAGAGAGACATATGCATATATATGTGAATATAAGTGTGTGTATATGTGAGTATGCATGCATGAAGACCAGAGACTGATAATATGCATCTGCTTAGGTCCCTCTCCACCTTAGTTTTTTTATGTATACAGTATTTGCTCTACATATATGCCCGGGCACCAGATCTCAATGTAGATGGTTGTGAGCCACCATGTGGTTGCTGGGAATTGAACTCAGGACCTTTGGAAGAACAGCCAGTGCTCTTAACCTCTGAGCCATCTCTCCAGCCCCACCTTAGTTTTTTTAATCAGGTGCTTACCAATTAGCTAGTCTAGCAGGCAAATGAACTTCACAGATCCCCCTTTCTCTGCTCCACCCCCAGGGTTACAGGCATTTAGTCATGCCCTGTTTTTACATAAATGTTGTGGATCCAAACCCTGAAACCTCATGCTTGCACAGCAAGCACTTTATTCATTGAACCGTCTCTTTAGCTACACTGATACACTTTTAACAGTTGGTTACCAGCTGGAGGTTCTAGCAGTGAACTACATATGGTCACTAACAGTTAGAATTCATCTTTGCTGTTAAGTCAGCCTATTTTGGAGCTATAGAAAGAAGACTCCCAGATCTAAGGGAACAAGACAAAAATTCGGGTTTTAAGTTTATCTTCTTTAATGGACCTGGTTTGTGTCAGCCTTGTAAAAGCTGAAACTGTTCTGGCTCTTGTATATTACATCTCTCACACTTGTTTGTTTTTCCAACATTTAATGGTCTGCTCTGAGTAATCTATACACTTTGTGACCTATGACAACTCATTGAGGGTGAAGACACAGGCTTTGACACTGTAGTAGGTTCTCTCCGTGTCAAGCTAATAAAACCTGTAACCTTATGTTTATTAGTTTTTCCCCCTTACTGACAGCAACACTTTTGAAAGGAAGGAGATTCCTTGCACAGACCCACACCCACCTTCAGCTTCTAAACTGACTTTTCCTGAGTTGCTGAGGAATGTTGTCTTGTGAGGAAAACACATAGAGCTTTCCAGCCTTCCTAGGAGCTGGCATTCTACATTTTAGTGGTACTGGGAGGAAGGTGGGTCTTTGAAAAACATCAAATAAAACATTCAAAAGAAAATAAAATCTGGTAATGATCAAATAAAGAATATTAATGTTCAAACAGAGAGAACTTTTTAAATTTGTGATCAATATTAATTTGATCAAAGATCATTTTGGAGTCTACTTTGGATCAGACACTGTATGATTTAATAATGGATAAACCATGGCTGAATCTTGGAAGGCACGCAGTTCTAGTAAGAGAAAGAGATGAGCACGCAACAATGATTTATTATTACAGAGTTCAAGGTGAAGTTATAAGATTATAGGAAGGCTTTCTCAAGCTATTAATACATTATGAATAAAGTTTTCCAGTCACAAAATTAAGTTTTTCCTCTACTTTAAATATTTCAGATTGCAGATTGCATTATTTTAATACATATATATTTGCTTTTTATTGTGTGTGTGTGTGTGTGTGTGTGTGTGTGTGTGTGTGTGTGTGTGCTTTTGCAGGTCTACACAGTCTAGGGTGTGTACATGCCATGGTGTACCTGCCAAGGTTGTAGAACAACTTTCAGGAGTCAGTTCTCTCTTTCCTCTTGAAGCTCCCAGTGATACAGCTCAGGTTGTCACTCAGCAGCAAGTGACTTTACCCACGAAGGCAGCACAGCAACCCCTTAGCTAGTGTGCTTGATCTACCCTGCCTACAAATCTCAAGAACATCTCTTTATCTTCTTTCTTGCAACAGATTAAAAAATTAAGAACTTAAATATATTATATGTATATGGGATTTCCCAAACATCCTATTTCTTCCTATTGCACCCCTAGGAAACAACATGAAATCAACATGTAATATTATTGCTTTTGTAGTACATGGTATAGCAAAGTAAAGTACAGAGAAGGAAGGTGCAAGAAAGTCACATAATATTCTTGTCCTTCCAGCCTTTTATATCTTGCTTTATAGCATTTAATGTGTTTTTCTCAACTGAGAAATTGTTCTATAGAAACAATCTTAGATATTAAAAGGCTTTTAGGACAATGAAGGTGAAGACTCTGTAAGCCACTCCTTAGGGAAGTGTCTAAACCAAATTTAAATCATTTAAACCATAGAGAACACAGTTAGCACACCAAGACTCTCTTAGTCAATGTCATTGTTCTTAAAGGTAGGTAGTAATCTTTACCTGTTAATGGGACACTTTGCCCCAATGGAGTTGCCATATAGGCCCCCAGTGCAAGAGGAAGCTCTTAGCCCTCATATGACTGCTGAACTGAGGCAGGCTGATATGTAGGGACAACCCACTCTGGAGGAGTAGGATCAGTGGGAAAAGGGGGCAAGGGTGGGAAGGTGGGACCAGAAGTGGTGGAGAGAGGGGACTGTGATGGAGATGTAACTTGAAGTAATAAATAAACATTTTTTTAAAAAGTAGGTAGTAATCAAGTACATAGTTATAATTTTTAAATATTACCTTAGGACTGGAGAGATGGCCTAAATGTTGATAGTATGTATAGTTCTTGCAGAGGATCCAAGTTCAGTTTCCTTTACCCACATGAGACACCTCACAACTACCTGTAATTCCAGATCTAGGGACTCAGATGCCTACTGTCCTCTGCGGGGATCTGTGCCCACATGCTGCACATGAATTCACAAATTAAAAATGAATAGCAACAAAAGTAAATATTGCTTTTAAAATTGCTATCTCATGTAGCAACTAATGTCATTGATTTGTGGACTCACGTCACCGGCAAGTTTCTCTGAAACTGCACAGTTACGGTGCTTGTTCCTAGTTGATTATGCAGGCCAGTTTGCTAGGGACAATCCAAGTTTACAACAATCATTTGACATAATTAACAATACTACCCCCCCCCCAACACTTGAAAAGCACTGAGTTCAGGCAATCATTATCTCAGGACTCAAGAGATGGCCCAAAAGTTGATAGTACAGTACTTTCATTGTATTGTATGGCTGCCTGGGCATTTCCCACACTCTGTTCAAATATGCTAAAAGCAATTCGACTGTCCTGTCCCCTCTTTACCCATCCTTGCTGTCGTCTATCATCTCATACTCTGAATATAATTTTGAATATTTGATGGGGAGCACTGGTTATGCAAGAGTACAGGAGAAAGATCTGTGGATACAGTTCAGTTCAACCCTTCAATAACAGGGACCAAAAGTACTTCCGTGACATCTGGCAATGGTTCCTAGTCCAGTTTTTCAACTAAGTGATAGATGTAGTTCTGTTGTTTTGTTTAAATTAGGACTGACCTCTTGCAAAATGGCCTGAACAGGTGGTGGCCTTGGGCCATTTGCTCCTGTTGCAACATCTCCATTTGTGCGCTCCAGACATTTGCTGCCCATTCTAATCACTGAAGTCAAGTTAAGAAGTTTGCTGAGGGAAGAGAATTCATGCTTTAAGAATCTGCTCCCTATGTCCGCAGTCTTCCCTCATATGATTTGTAGAATGTGACTTTCAGCAACAATAAACACATCTGGTAAAGGTGGTTTAGACTCTTGAGGGAGAAAAAAGGGTGCTCATCTTGCTTTATCCTATGTTTACAAAACAAGAAGGATCACGAGAAAACTACTTACTGCTGCTCTTCAGTTTTATTGCAAGCTTAAAACATATCAGGTGCAAAAGAAAATAAGGCATATTGATGATCATTTTTCTTCTGACTTAGCATTTTCTTTTATAACTTCTGTTTCCATGTAGTTTGTATCTGGAAAAAAATCTTTGCATTTTACACAATGCCCGACAAACAACTTTATAGCTAGTTCTTAAAGAAATATTTATCAGGGCTGGGTATTTCAACAGACAAGAGTTTTGTTGTTCAATTAGGAGGACCTGCATCAGACTGAACACTCATGTGAAAGCAGGAAGTGGCCTGGAGGCTCTGTAACCCCCACATCAGACAGGGAGGAAGCTGAGACAGGTGGATCTCTGCAACTTTCAGATGAGTCAGTTTAATCAAAACAGCCAACTCCCAGTTCAATCAGAGAATCCGTGTCAAGGACCTAAGCCAGAGAATGATGAAAGAATGACCTGATCTCTCTCTCTCTCTCTCTCTCTCTCTCTCTCTCTCTCTCACACACACACACACACACACACACTACACATAGACTCAGATACATACACAGTATTTACAAAGTAAAAAAAAAAAAAACCAGACTATTTATTTATTTATTATATCTTATATTTCTGAAACATAATACATTAAAATCCATTCCAGATTTTTATAAACAGTATGACCTCATGTTTTCAGAATTCCAGTTTGCTTTCAAATCTGCATGTGTGTATAACCATCCTAGGGAAAGATTTTTTTTTCAAGTCTATAAGCCCACGATCCCCTTTTCATTCTGCTGTGGTGGTACTGGCATGCTTCCCTCTGAAATAATCAGCACTGCTTTTTCCACAAACAGCATGTAGTAATTAGAACACGCGTTCCGCGAATGCTACTAAACCTTTTTGTGAATCAAATTCTTTCAATTCTCAAGAGTTTCCCTAACCAGGCATGGATTCAAGAAATGTCTCATTGATTGCCTTGCTTACTAGAGAGTAGGAAAAAGAGCTGTACTGTCTCCACTGTCTGAGCAACAACATGAGGGCACAGACAACTGAGACACTTTCAGAAACGGCTTTCATTAGCCCCTGAATGACAGGACCCCATTAGCTCCTGTCTTTACATGCTCTGGTTTCAGAGCATCATGTCTTTGATTACATTCATCTAATTTGTTGATTATATGTATCTGAAATGGATTTAATCTGAGTAAATTTTAGGCCATATTCATTGATTTTTATATGTATTTGAGCTGCTATATTGTACCCATAACTGAACTTAGTCCTGAAGATGCAATATGACATGAATCAGGCGGAGGTCCAGTGTCTGCTGCTCTTGGTTTGGACAGCAGAGACAGTATTCACATTGAGAGGTACAGTCAGTGATTCCCACTGTGTCTCCATATGAGAACCTGTGTTGTTAGCCATCACAACTCTCCAAATGAGAGATGGCGTCGAGGAACCTCTAGCATTAGCAGCAATGCAGCGGGGCTTTTGCAGAGAGATGGCCAAAACCCCTTCCTTTTCTAGCATGTCATGGTTGTGACTTCTTCAGGGGCCTGCCGAGAACTGAGTTCATGTCAATAACCTCCAGGATACGGAGGATGGTTCCAGGTGACCATCCTTCTGACCCGTAAAAGCCAAGTCACCAGAACTGAAAGGAAGTTCTCCTATGGATGATCTCACGTGTTTGGTCATATATCCCCTTGATGCCAGAAAATAATGTCTCCCCACTAAAGCTAAATGGCTGCGATAAGAAAGGCTGCGGAAAATCCTCCTGAAACAACCAAACAAATAAACACTTGGGCCTAGTGGCATGCATGTCTTGCCAAAATGTAATGCATCCTTTTAAATCAATTTGGAAACAGACTCTCAAGACAAGGCAACTACTGAATGTCACGATATCCATCAAAGGGCACTTCATTCCCCAGAAACAATAGGACAGCTCCATGGGGTACTTAGATTGCAGAGAGGAGCCGCTAAAAGGATGTGATAGGGAAGCAGGTGTGTGTAGGGTCTGCTAGCTCTAAGGAAGTAGTTTCTGTGGACTATGTACTGCACGCCCCTTGGAAACTCTTCACTCCAATTTTTTTTTTTTTAAAGCAGCTAAAAGGAAGGGATTGCTAAAACCACAGACCCTTGTTGCTTTTTGGCAAGAAATAAGAACACATTGGTAAGGATAAAAGTCTCAGTGTTTGTTTTACTTCCTGTCTTTGTTTGTTTATTATTTTAGCTGTCCTTGGGTATCTCTGTACTGACTGGTTCTGCTAGGCTAACTATCAAAGAACTTCTCTTGCCCAGGTCGTCTGATGTAAACACAATAATCTAGATGCTACTGTGATGATGACTCATAAATAAAACTTCCGACACTTGCTAGAGATTGACACCATTCACTGCCAATTTCCAAGCAGGGTGCTCAGAAACTCCTTTCTCCTTGGTTCACCCTGAGGCCTAGGGCACCATTCTCAGCTCAGGTAACCCACGTGGTCAGCCACCCTATAATAACTTTGTAAACAGAGCAAATGCTAGGCAGTTGAACAGCACTCTTCTAGTCATGGCAGGGAGCACATTTGAATTTTAGGATATATCTAGTTTAGTGTGTCCTCATAGACAGAATATGTCCTCAGAAGGGAGATCTAGGAAGGAAATGTGGAAGAGGGAAGCCACCAATCCTGTCACAGTGAAATCAAAATACACAGATATCTATTTGCTTCTTTACAATATTAGCAAATTGGCTAATTTGGGCCTCTGATGACCTGTTGAAACCAAGAGACCTTGTAAAGACAACAAGGAACGGGCTTCGCTGTGAGCACCAGACTGGAAATCTAAGAAGCAAAACCTGTCCCTGGCTGGGTGGAAAATCAGAAAGTAATTACTTCGTATGACCTCTCTCACACAACAAAAGAACAAATATGTATAAACTGGACATTGGGAAGGTATACTGGGCCATTTAACTCTCATAAATGTGGCATATTTATATCTGTTGTTTTGTATAGTATTTATTGTTATAAGAGAAGGAACCATCTGTTGGACTGAAAGGGGAAACTTCTGGGGGGAAGAGGGTGGAAGGGTGGGATAGGAAGGGGGAATAGGGAGGGGTTTGTTACTGAGATGTAACTTGAAGAAAAAAAAATAAAGTATTAAAAAAAAGAAAGAAAGAAAGAAAAAAGAACAATTGATGCTATAATTTGGGTTTGTTTCTTAAAGTGCAATCATAAAAAAGGAAAAAGAAAAAACTGTTTATCACATTTTTTCCTGCAAATCTCTCCTTTGACCATTAATCCTCTAATTGTGCTCCTGCAGATATTTAATCTTGATCTTTTGCAGAAGGAATCGTTTTAAAAATCATTTTCTATGCAGTCTTACATAGCTGTGTCACCGTGGCTGTTGAGTGACCAGCTTCCTGGCAGCGTCTTTTGTCTGTCAACAAGCACTTCTCACCTCTGATGTATTTTATTTACTCTTTTCAGTTGGTTACCACTGTTCTTTATTCCAATGAAAAGTACGTGCAGCTCTAGATACTAGTACATTTGAAATTTATAGTCAACTTTACATTCCTACTCTCCTTTAAAGTAAGTATGTTTTTTGCTTTTTGTGAAGTTCAGCATTAAGGAAAGAGCGCTGTAATCATACAAAGGCATAATGAATGTAAAATTATAAGTTAATGTCCAGCACATGTCTACTTTTAAAATATGATAAATAATAACAATTTGCATCTATTGCATATTTGTAAGGTCTGCTGTATATAATTTATGAAACTCTACTGTGGGATTTCATTTGTTGTACAATTAATCATTTATTGTGCATGTGGACGTGGGAGCCTGTGGCTGTGGCACCCATGTGGAGGTCAGAGGAGAATCTGCCCTTCCCTATCACCATGTGAGATCTGAAGGTTGAACTTAGGTCCTCAGGGTTGGTGCCAGCCCTTACCCTTCGAGGCAACACTCCAGTGCTATTGCAGTATTTAGACGAGTTTATGTACGTACAATATATAACTTTCAATAAATCATTACTGAACACCTAGACACCTGTGCTAGGCTAGAAAGACTTCCCACTTCACTAGAGAAAGGAGAAGAGTTAGCCTGGGTCCAGGCAACAACACATAAAAAGTGTGCCATTTAGAGACTTTTTCTTTTTTTTCTTTTTTTTTTTTTGGTTTTTCGAGACAGGGTTTCTCTGTATAACAGCTCTGGCTGTCCTAGACTCACTTTGTAGACCAGGCTGGCCTCGAACTCATAGAGATCCGCCTACCTCTGCCTCCCAAGTGCTGGGATTAAAGGCGTGCGCCACCAACGCCCGGCTTTAGAGACTTTTTCTTTATTTCTAGGGTCTTCAGACTAGGAGCCATGAGATTCCTAGTCATTTGGGTGGATATGTTTTTATAAGACCTTTGGAGCATATATTTATGTGACTAAGTGTACATTCATCCAATAAACGTGCTTGCTGTATCTGCCTCTTAATGGGATGTGGCCCTATTCTCTTGATGCTTATAGCTGGAGAGACAAACACAAAACATGTGATTATTCAAATCTTTAATTAGATTGACTATAAAAAAGGCAAGCAGGATGCTTGGAGTGCTTCAAACAGTGCAGACACCTGTGCTAGGCTAGAAAGACTTCCCACTTCACTAGAGAAAGGAGGAGAGTTAGCCTGGGTCCAGGCAGCAACATATAAGAAAGTGTGCCATTTAGAGACTTTTTGTTTATTACTACAGTCTTCAAACTAGGTGAAATGCATGGGTTAAAAGATCTTTTAATAAATGGATGGCTGACTATCATTGCCTTTAAAGAATTTCCATATGCTCCTCAGCAATTGATGTGAACTCAGCTCATTTTCACTTTCCTCTTTATACCCCTTTCCAGGGTATAGAGGAACTCTGTTCTAAATTCCCCACCTCTTAATTGGAAGTGTGCTCTTCTGTGCCTGGGGCAATTGGGGCTGACTTACCTTGAGAAAAAGTTCCTATTCTAGACCATTCCCTGTTCACAGTCTGATTAGAGACCATACCTATGGGGGGTGGGAGTAAGGACTGGGTGTCTAGGAATGAGTTCTGCCCTGTGTCATTGTGAAGCTCTGGCACAGAGCCAGAAGCCCGGGTGAATGTGAGGCTGTGAAAAGCAGAGCTCTACTGGTGAAACAAACAGTAGCAGTTATGTGAGTGGGGACAGAGAAAATAGGTGACAAGGAAGGCCAGTCTGGCTGGCATCTTTATCCTGCCAGCTAGTGGCAATAAGAAGAGAGATAAAAGAAATACAAAGTAACAAAGTGATTTCATGAAAACATAAGCATTAGAGCTACAGCTTGCTTTCAGTCAGCTACACTTCCTACCATTAGAAGGTCTGGGCAAGAGTACCCAAGAGGCTCTACATTAGGAACAACACTACCTCCCACAGCCCTGTGTTCCATTCTGTGTCATCTTGCCTTTCCAGACAGTCCCACCATCAGGACCAGCTCTGGGAAGGAGCCCCAGCTGGCCTGGGAAGTGGCCTTTTCAACAGAGACTCTCTGGCAGTGCTTGCCTTTAGTCCCTCATTAAACAGTACTGCCTTAGATACTACCCATTAAAGAATGGCTTTAAATCGAGGGTTCTCAAGTTTGAAGAAGAGAGCTATGCATCTTTTAAAATCCATGTCTTCAAACTTAGTCTGCACCCCAGTCATACAGAAATCAGTTACAAGCCGATGGGTGGGTCTTGAGCTTCTGAATTTGTTTTTTCAAGACAGGGTCTTACTGTGTAGCTCTGTCTGTCTTGGAATTCTTTTTATAGACAAGACTGGTCTCTGACTCACAGAGATTCACCTGCCTCTGCCTCTAGAGAGCTGGGATTAAAAGTATACACCACTATCCACTATGATCTGAAGTTCTAACTAAGTCTATAAGGGTATAAAGACCGCACTTTGAGGGCAAGGACTGTAAGTATATGAACAGTTACCACTGTGTGTGCATGTGGTATATACATGCCAATTTCAATAATGTGCCTTTAAAACCAAAATCACAAACCAGGCTTGGTAGTGCACCCCTTTAATCCCCAGACAAGAAGATCTTTGTGAATTTGAGGCCAGCCTGATCTACATAACCAATTCCAGGCCAGGTAGGTCTACTTCATTAAGACCCGTCTCCAAAATAGTAATTAATAATAATAACAATAATTAAAATTTAAATTTCAAGGCAGTGTGAGTTAAAAAGATATGCTTTGGGGTGTATTATTTGAAATCTTATGTCAGATTCTGCCCCAGCCTTTTATACCCACACCGCTGATCTGCTGGCAGTGGTGGTATCAGGTCTTATCTTTAAACTGGGCTCTCAAGTGTTGCTTTCGAAGCCTCCTGCAGCCTTCTAAAACCCTCCAGATTCCTAAGATACATATTAGAGCAAATGGAAGACTAACTGTCTCCTGGTGTAGAAAAGACTTTTTGATTAGATTTAAACAGCTGTCATCTCTGAAATTTCCCTCTCTAAATCATTCTCTGCTTTCAATAAGCTCTCACAGGTTGCTCTCTTGGATGGCAGCTGCAGCCTATATCCTTCTAACTCAGGCTAACTGTGTCCTCTGATAGGAACTAATACATATTTAAGGACATCTTCACTAGCTCAAAAACACTTGGCTTCAAGAAATTTTACTCAGTATCTTTTTATGCCATAATGAGTGTTTTTCCTTGTGCCCAGCAAAATGCAGCCACATAAAGAACTATGAAGACTCTGTCGACAGAGCTCAAGGCAGTTTTGAAAACTGCAAGGGAAAGTTACCATTTTTCATTGAACCGAGATGAGATGTAATCTAAAATATATGCTTTTTTTTTTTTTTTTTAAACAGCTCAGACTTGTGGGAAATGGCAATTAAAAACCTGTGGACATTGAACCAAGATTACATCATGGAAAACTGACTAATGTTTTAAGGATAAATATATTTGCCGATAATATCATTCTATATTTTAAAAATAAAATGTGAAATGCCCTCCTGGGTGTTGGATGAAGTTTTCCCTGGAGAATTTACAGATTGTAAGTGAAATGGCCATTTTCTTGTTAATCATGATCAAAGTGAATTGGGAATGTTTAACACCACGTGAGAGCTGATTGCAGGTTTTACTGCTGGCACCGCAGTGCCAGGCCACCTATAGGCTGCAGCAGCTGAGACTGAACTGGCTTCATCCAGCTTCAGGGAAAAAGCACACTGGGCTGAGATCCTTAGAATGCATTTACTTGCTTCACTGAATAAAGTGACTTTTACAGTTTTCCACCTTTCAATCTTATTTATTTCACATAATGAGAAGGAAAAAATATCTTATTTCTGGCATTGAAGCAAAGAATATTCATCCTTTAGAATTTCCTTTTCAGCTCAATATACTTACTTTTCTCCCCCTTTATCTTGAGGTCCATGACATGCACTGACATTAGAGACCATGTGCATGTCCGTGGTCGACGCTGTGTCCAGAAATCATTTGTTAAAGGGCAAAGAAGCTACTTTTGTTATGGTATTGATGACTGCAGACTAAGAGTCGAGAAAGACAGACATAGAAGGCTTCTGTGACAACCCCTACCCTCACATCCTCACCCCCCCCAAACAAGTAACAGTCTAGACAGAAAGTCACTAAAGGGAACTCTTAAAAGTTGTAATAAGGATGCTGAAGTGTAGCTCTCCAAAATTAATGGCTTCTCGCTTCTCGAAGGGGTGTGGGTGGGGAAGGACTTAATTTTCTTGGAGGACTGGCCACTGGAATGTTGATCATGCTCGAGTTCATATACTTACTTTTTGGAATTTGTTCACTTTGTTTTGTCAAGAGAGCAGAAGCACTCTTAACCAGCGTAAATAATGTTGTGACATACATTTCTTTTATTCTTCTGTTTTTTTGAGGCAGTGTCTCCCTCTGTAGTCCAAGCTGCCTCAAACTTGCTATGCAACCCAGGCTGTCCTTGAACTCACAATCTCCATACCCCACCACCCACCTCAGCCTCCACAATATGTTGCTGTGACCAGGCATGCATCACTGCCCACAGTTTACCATGTGATCTTGCAGTGACTAATATCTGTCTTTATAGTCTTAGTTATTTTAAAATCATATTCATATTCCAAGGCTCAGTGAAATTCTTTCCCCTCAAGGATGCTTGTATCACTCTAGTGAGAACCACTCTCTCATTCGTCTATTCTAAGTAGAACACATGTGTGTGTATAATCAAATGCTCAACATGTGACCTTTGTGAAGTAATCAGTGAGGAACAAAAATTAAATAATGAGTCAGTGAGGTAGCTCAACAGCTAAGGACAGAGCCCTGAGAACCTAGAGACCTGGGTTTCATATCCAGAACTTCTATAAAGGTGGAAGGAGAGAAGTGTTTGATAAAACTCTCCTCTGCCCTCCAAAGGCATGCCTTGGCATACATGACCCCATACATATACACACATATGCACACATACTCACACACACACACACACACACAGACACATATACACACACTCGCATATGCACACACATATACACACATACATACTCACTCACACACACATACATACACACACACATACTGACAAACATACACACAAACATGTACCTCTCAATTAAAAAAAATTAAAGAAATCTAAACAAGAAATCCTGTCTTTAATTTATTTTTCTCCTAAAAGTCTAAGTCCATCTAAGAATGGAACTGTGCTATTCCTAGTGTTTTCTTGTAAGTTTTGTTTAGTTTTGAGACAGAGTTTCACAATTAGCCCAGGCTGTCTTTGTAGACCAGACTCATGGAGATCTGCCTGCCTCTGCCTCTTCAGTGCTGGATTTAAAGGCTCATGCCACAACATTCTTCATGTAACCTTTTTGTCATCAAAGACTACAGCAGGATGTTCGATGCGGCTTCCTACTATATTTCTTTTAGTAAGTGAATTATGCAACTTATTTTTATAAGTTTAACAGAGTCCTAACCATATTTCAAATTTTAACATGTGTATACATTCTTTAACATTTATTTATTTATTTATTTATTTATTATGTATACAGTATTTGCTCTACATATATGCCCGGGCACCAGATCTCAATGTAGATGGTTGTGAGCCACCATGTGGTTGCTGGGAATTGAACTCAGGACCTTTGGAAGAACAGCCAGTGCTATTAACCTCTGAGCCATCTCTCCAGCCCGTGTATACATTCTTAACAAAATAAATTCACTAATGTGTTTGCATGAGAACCTCTCTTCCATATAGAAAAAATAAATCATATTTTTTCTTTGTAAAATTTCATGTAGGACTTAACTTTTTGCCTTAAAAAACAAAATACAATTTTATATTAAACTCTAGTTCATAGGAGTCACATTTTTAGCATGTAAATATACTTCCATTCTTATTTAAAGTTATATTGTTAATGGTTTAAATACTATACTATTCAAAGTAATATATAATTAAATATATTTATTGATTACTTTCCTATCTTTCTCTCTCTTATGGGAAACTAAGGAAGACCAAGAGAGTAGCAGAGGCAAAGTTAAGGAATGCCATTTTCCCTTTCAAGTTTTAACATCTATAATAAAATGACATTGCTTCTATATTTTCTTTTCTGCCTTTCTTTTTCTTTAATGGGCATCTTTGGAAATTTTTTTTCCATTTTCTCTATTTTTAGAATATTATTAGCAAGCCCAAAGGTATCAGTAGAAACAGACTCCTTGCAGTAACAGAACAAGTCAGCGATGTGATAACCAACCGCCTACCCCAAACCAAACTTGCTCTAACTGGCACTAGCAGGGTTGCAGGCAGGTACACACCCGTTACTCACCTAAACTTGGACACCGAAAAATGTAGATCTAGGAAGCAGTGCTAAGACTCAGGGATCACATGATCTTCGGAATGATTGTGAGAGACCCTGTTCTCTAACCCGAAGCCATGGGAGTCGTGGTGGGTGACCTACTGCAGAGCTGTAGACATTCGTTGGTTGAGGACTCAGCATAAAGCCAGTCTTGAAACGGAGGTCACATGGTGAGGGGGAAAGACCCAGAGCCGAAGGGCCGGACGTTCCCTTCAGTGGCTCCACAGAGGCAGAGAGTTCAGTGTGTCTTCAGTTGTTTCTGTTTTTGTTTATTCCTAGGCAAAAAGAGACAGCAGATTGTAGCAATTAGGAAAGTGAAAACCCTCGAAGTCAGGGAGAAAATCAAAGCAAAGACTTGGTCACTCTATCTTCCAGAAGGAAGAAGAAGAAAAATGAGCTGCAGCTTGATGGATTAAATGCTGAATGTAGGGTTTTGGGAAGGAATTTTTGTGGTAAGGGGCAATGGGAGATACCGAGTTAACAGGACAAACCCTCTTGAAAAATCAAAGACATTACCACCACAGGCACACTGTAGAATAAGTAACCCTTGAAAGACAGGGCCATGTATTTACCATTTTGCTTGATCTACATATCAAAGCATTCTTCACTGTATACAGAAAATCCTTGCAGGAAGGTGTTTCATAGGAAAAAGTAAAATAAAAAAGGGAAGAAAGGGAAAAGTGCTAGAGGCTATGTCCTTTTCTTTTTCTTCTTCTTCTTTTCTTCATCCTGTATTCTTTCATGAATTTCAGGCCAGTGCCATAAGCTCATGCAAACCAATACCTTCCCAAATCGCCCAAGTACAAGAGATACTGAAATGAAATGACATAAAGGATGAGCAGAAACAGCAAGGAAAAAAATCGAGTGCCCACCAACCCCCATTTAATGGCTGCTCGTGTAATAGCCTTTGGCACCAGTCAGGGGAACACTTTTGCTCAGCTAATTTTAGAACTATTTTTATTTGATAATATAGCTTCCTAAGTATTTTCAATCAGTCATATTGAAAAACTGGAAGTCAAATTGCCAATGAGCTGAAACAAAGATGATTAGCTATTTGAAAACTAACATTATTCTACACACATGTTAGGCTCATCTCCAGCACACTCTGTCACAGCAAAGATTTCTTTTTAAAGCAGAGATTCTCTCCTTAAAATAGAAAGAAACAGAAGTTTCTGCTTTCTGTAGTTTTTGTGTTTGTGTGCGCCCGTGCGCTCGTGTGTGTGTGTGTGTGTGTGTGTGTGTGTGTGT